>BSBK01005877.1:2500-362500 GCA_027943335.1 Chamaecyparis obtusa | reverse complement strand
ATCAATTATATTGGATATTGTGCAATGTACATAAATGCAAGGTGGTGATTATTCTTGACGATCGACAGGTATAAGTCTTCCAGGCCTTACCCAATAGCTAGGACTAAAGATAACACAACTCAAAAGACCATCATAGCTGGTCTCTTTTTTTGGTCTATATTATTGACAAAATATTTTACCGTTCATTAGCTCATCAAATTCGGGGATTTGAAAGAATTTAATAGAATATTTTCATGTTTAACATACATTATTTTAGTTTGACGCTGAACGAATTTATATACTTCACGCACTTGTATACTACAAGGATGGCCATAAAGAAGCATCCCCTCCCGTGGCTTGAGTAATATAGGCCATGGGAGGAGATGCTTCTTTATCGTCGTCCTCATAGTCTTTAAGTGCACGAAGTAGATAAATTCGTGCAACGTCAACTTAAATAATATACGTTGTCATGAAAATATTCTATTAAATTCTTTCAAATCCCCGGATTTGATGAGCTAATGAAAGGTAAAATATTTCGTCAATAATATAGACCGAAGAAAGAGACAACCTATGATGGTCTCTTGAGATTTCTTATTTTTAATGTGCATATCCGTCGCTTTTTCGACACTAAAGAAAATTCTTTCAGTGATGGTGCTATACATCCGATGGACTTTCCCGTCATAGTGTACTAAAACCCTTCGCTTGGTCAACAGATATAATGTCGGAGACAATTTCTTTTCGACAATTAACTGTGACAAGAATGCTATATATCTGATGGGTACATACCTGTCAAAGATATACTGCCATACTGTCGCTCTTTTGACTGCCCCAATGTCAGAGATATCTCCTTTTCGATAGACTCGTGCGACAGGAATGCTATAGCACCGACGGGTCTATCTTTCGGATGGTGGTTGCAGATCTATCACTATTCCAATAGTTAAAACGTCGAAAAGTACTTCTTTTCGACAGGTAATTGTGACAGCCATGCTATTGTTAGAAAGTAAAGTCCACCAAGATAACTGAGAGGGGGGGGGTGAATCAGTTATCAAACAATTATAAATTTTATCAACTTCAATAGATTTTAACCATGTAAGAAATGTAATCAACAACCATAGAAAGATATACATGCATAATAACACAATGACACAAGATATGTTGACTAGGGAACCTCTTGATCAAAGAGTAAACCCCGGTGGGAATGATGCCCACAAAAGATGCACTAATATGAATATTCCTTGTGAAAGAATGGACTCTATTAGGAGTCTTATGAAATACATTCAATACATATGAATCCCTATTAGGAGATTTTGAATCCTTGTTAAAAGATTCTAGCTTTGTTAGGAGTTATAGAAGACAAAAGGACCCACTGCCCAAACAGCTTCAAAGTAAGATCACCGAACTCACTGTCCAACTGATCTTTGTATTAATCAACATAATAATACCAAAAGATTATTGACCTCAACAATCTAATACTCCTTCTCTGACTATGCCAAACCGCACCAACTCCTTCTTCAGATCTCAATACCAGATCTCAGTATTTCACATATCCTCTTTCACAATTTCTCTTTCACAATACTTACATTCATCATACTTCACTATTACATTACACATTACAACAAGGAAAACATTCCTTCCTTTATACCACACTCAAGTAATTACAAATGATTCGGCATACAAATTACAAAATAAAAGTTTCCACACGTTACATCAAAATTACACAAAACTATCGGCTTCCAATCAATATAATTATTCACTCGTGCGACCTCGGATCTTGCATTGTCATCCACATCACTATCAAAATGTCTTCAACTACTCTCTAAATATGCATAACCAGATTCCATCCCGATTAGGAGATATCATCCGATTTCCACAAACCGCTACTAGGAACACTGCTTGAATACTGCTTCCACTAAAATGCTCATAACTTCCATTAATAAATGAATTACTATTTGTGCTCTTAACCACAATCTTATGAAACATCATAGATTAATTCCCCAACTCCGCATAGCTTCATCTTCAATATCCCAAGTGTGCTAACTCAAACATTGTCTGCTTCTATGCTAATCTTTTGTACATCACTATGTTGACATCAATGACAATCACAATCATGAATGCAACAACAACTACTACAGAATGGCTGCTAATAATCTCCCATAGGATATATTCAACATTCATTCCTAACAATCTCCCCTATTGGCATTGATGGCAACATAGATGAAAAAACATCCAAGTTCCATAAATCCAATACTGCAACACTGCTGCTTTGAAAATGCTTTCAAGTTCTCTTCATCAATCAAGTCTTGCTTCGTTTTCCTATTCAGTTCTCTCCAACATATGGTAGAAATGGTTTTTTCATGTAAACTTCTCCCCCATTGACATCAATGACATAAATTTCATCATTATGTCAAAAAAACTTCAATGTCAAAAGACACTATTTAGAAAATACATTCACTAGAGTCCTCATGACTCAGCTCGGATACACATACTCCCCCATAAAAGAAGTACCAACATCCATTCCATAAGAAAGATATGGCTCATATACCACTGGACAGATGAAACAAATTGCATCACTTCTCAAAAGTAGGCTGGGGCATAACCCCAAGCATACCTCTCAAATACTCAAATGTATCCTTCGGAAAAGGTTTTGTAAATATGTCTGCAATCTGCTCCTTTTTGCTTATGTACTCAAGTCTGACTTCTTTCTTTTCTACTTTATCTCTCACTACATGATACTTTATCTCTATATGCTTTGTCTTAGAATGTAACACAAGGTTCTTAGACATACTAACTGTGCTGGTGTTATCACAATGTATAACAATAGGTTCAAAAAATTTTACTCCAATATCCTTTAGCATTTGTTTCATCCAAATTATTTGGTTACAATTGTTTGTTGCTACTACATACTCTGTTTCTGTTGTGCTCTGTGAAATACAATTCTGCTTCTTGCTTAGCCAAGAAACCAATCTTTCTCCAAGGAAAAATGCTCCTCCATTGGTGCTCTTTTTATCATCAACACTGCCTCCCTAATCAACATCTGTATATGCACATAGGGTAAAATCATTAGATATTTAATACCACAATCCATACTCAATTGTGCCTTTTAAGTACCTCAGTATCCTCTTTACTGTTGCATAATGTGATTCTCTAGGTTCAACTTGAAATCTTGCTACAATTTCAATTGAATGTGCTATATCAGGTCTTGTATGAGTCAAATATTGTAATCCTCCAATCATAGATTTGTACTTCTTCTGTTCCACTACGTGAGTCTCATCTGTGCTAGATAACTTATGTCCAGTTACCATAGGTGTTCCAACTAGTTTACAGTTCTCCATTCCAAATCTCTTCAATAAATCATTCAAGTAATTTGTATGACTTACCAAGATACCATCACTATTATGTGTTATCTGCAATCTTAAAAAGTACTTCATCTCACCAATCATACTCATTTCAAATTTAGTCTTCATTTCATTTGCAAATTTATCACTGGCTTCATCTTCTCCTCCAAAAACAATATCATCAACAAAAATTACTACAACCAACAAACTATTTTCAATTTCTTTTGTATACAAGTTGCTATCAGTTGTGCCTTTTGGAAATCCTAATTTCAACAAATACTTATCCAATCTCGCATACCAAGTTCTAGGTGCTTGCTTTAGTCCATATAAAGCTTTCTTCAATTTACATACCATGTCTCCTTCTTGAGTTAAAGGAAAACCTTCAGGCTGCTCAATGTAGACTTCTTCCAATTCTCCATAGAATCCTCTAGTCCTTGTAGGACCGCTCAAGTCTGTATGAACAATCTACAACTTCACCGTTGTTGTAAACTTCTTGATGAGAAATGAGCTTCTCTTATGTTTATTCATCACACATTCCTTGCAAATCATGTTAGTAGGCTTCATAATTTTAGGCAAATCTCTTACCGCAAGTGTAGTACTCACTTTCACAATGTTATCAAAATTTATATGAAAAAATCTTCTGTGTCATAACCAACTATCATCAATCTTAGTAATCAAGCATGTCATCTCAGTAGGATTCAACTGAAATACATTACCTTTGGTTCTAGATCCAGTACCAGTCAAATTTTCATCTTTGTCTTTAATTACACAAGTTTTCTCAGTAAACCAAACTTGATATCCCTTATCAACTAACTGTCCAACACTCAAAGGTTATGTTTCAAACCATCCACAAAGTAAACATCATCAGTATTAGTCTTTCCATCAAGAGTAATAGATCCTATACCTTTAATCAAACAAGCTGCATTGTTTCCAACTCTAACAACTCCACCATCATAATTGTTAAACTTTATGAACTTTTTCATGTCTCCAGTCATATGATGTGAACAACCACTGTCAATAATCCAATCATCTTTCTTTTCTACTTGAGAAACTAAATCCTTTTCTTCTTTAATTTCAGTTTCAATATTTTCTTCTTTAATTGCTACAAATCTAATATCATCATTATTCTCAGTATCACTTTCACTCAAAGATTTCTCCAAACTAGCTTCAAGTTCTTCATCATTTGCATAGTAACATTCTTTAGATCTTCTAGGATTAAAATTCTTCCTATACTTCTTAACTCTCTTAGGACATTTAGATGCAAAATGACTAAATTCTTGACAAGTCCAACATTTAAAAAATTTCTTACTGTCTGGTTCTCTCTTCACAAGCAAGGCAATACCTTCTTCAATCTTCTTGTCTTCTTCATTTCTAGATCTGTTGCTACTAGCATAATCTCCACTCACACTGATGCTTCTTGACAAAGTTTGGCAAACACTAAGAGCACTGAATGTTGTCTCCATTCTAGTTAAGTCTCCTGATAACCTTGGATTCATTTATGTTGCCTCCAATATTCCAAGAAGAGTCTCTCTTGTAAAGTTCATAGTACAAGGTATGGCTTGTTCAATCATATGTGTTGTCTTCTTGAATGCAGGAGTCAATGTCCTCAGAATTTTCCATATCACTTCATTCTCTGTCTTTGTTCCTCCACAAGATTTTATACCCGCAAAAATCTCTGACATTCTACCAATATAGCTTCTAATAGATTCATCTTCCATCATTCTTATATCTTCAAATGCACATATCCAATTATGTAATCTGACTTTCTTTTCATGTTCATGACCTTCAAAAGTAGAGTGTAAAGCTAACCAAATTTCATGAGATGTTTTCAAATATTTTACTTGACTATACTCATTTTTCGGAAGGGCTGACAAAAGTTCTTCTCTTGCAAGTATGTTACACATGAATATATCTCTTTCCTCATTAGTACATGTTTCAATGTTATCCTCATCAATGATAGTCTTCTGATTCTTTGTAATCAAATAATAACCTGGTCCTAAACATAGTAGATGTGTCTTCATCTTCTCTTTCCAACTATCAAAATTTACTCCATCAAACTTAGGGCTTTCTTTCCTGAAATTTGCCATGGATCTCCTTAAGTTGTTAAACTTTTCTTTCAAGGACCTGTTGCTCTGATACCAATTGTTAGAAAGTAAATAGAAGACAGAAGGACCCACTGCCCAAACAACTTCAGGGTAAGATCACTGAACTCACTATCCAACTGATCTTTGTATTACCCAATAGAATACTACCAAAAGATTATTGTAAGATTTGAGCAACACAAATCCACAGAAACCCAAAGATCACCTGCATACAAAAACCTGTCACAAGAAGTCAAGAGAAGAAGAGGGCAAGGGTTTGACTCGGAAGATGAAAAGAAAATATCCTCAAATAACTGAATGAATAATAATGTACAATGGATCATCCTTATAAAGGAGATCGAAAGCCTTGAAAGGCAAAGTATAGTGCATGCAATAATCAGTTTGACTATTACATGACTAATGCATGAGTTTAGACCAACTAATGCAAGTGCTTTTAACTAAAGCAAAAGGAAGTTGACATCTTAAGAAGGGAGTAAAGATTAATTAACATAATTAATACTTTACTCTAACAATTACTAACCTCAACAATCCAATACTCCTTCTCTGACTGTGCCAAACTGCACCAACTCCTTCAGATCTCAATACCAGATCTCAGTATTTCACATATCCTCTTTCACAATTTCACTTTCAGAATACTTACATTCATCATACTTCACTATTACATTACACATTACAACAAGGAAAAAATTCCTTCCTTTATACCACACTCAAGTAATTACAAATAATTCGGCATACAAATTACAAAATAAAAGTTTCCACACGTTACATCAAAATTACACAAAACTGTCGGCTTCCAATCAATATAATTCTTCACTCATGCGACCTCGGATCTTGCGCTATCATCCATGTCACTATCAACATGTCTTCAACTGCTCCCTAACTGCGCATAACCAGATTCCATCCCGATTAGGAGATATCATCTGATTTCCACAAACCGCTACTTAGGAACACTGCTTGAATACTGCTTCCACTAAAATGCTCATAACTTCCATTAATAAATGAATTATTGTCTGTGCTCTTAACCATGATCTTATAACACATCATAGAGTAACTCCCCAACTCCACATAGCTTCATCTTCAATATCCCAAGTGCACTAACTCAAACACTGTCTACTTCTCTGCTAATCTTCAGTAGATCACTGTGTTGACATTAATGATAATCACAGTCATGAATGCAACAACAACTGCTATAGAATGGCTGCTAATACTCCCCCATAGGATATATTCAGCATTCATTCCTAATAGCTATATCTCCGATGGGTCTTCTTTTCAGAGAATTATTGCCCACTCATCACTATTGCGACAACACGGTCCAACGGGATACCTACATGAATTGTCAAATTTCTGATAGGTTGACCGTAAGAAATGACATAACAAAACTGGTATTCATGTGCAAGTTTCCGATGGAATAGAGTGTCAGACAACCGATAGTTATCTCTTCCGTCGCAATTTGCAACGCAAATATGCCGACGGAAACATATGTCAAAATTTAGACAAATAGGCATTGCAAATCCGACAAATGACCGTCAAAATTTGACCTCAAATGTACTAGTGCCAAAAAAAACAAACCCTTCTGCATCTTCTGTCTAGTTCTGTCTAGTTGGACTAGAGTTTTTCCCATGAGGTTTTCTCTATTTCTCCACTTTATAGAGATTTGGTTGTGATTGGATGCCTGATCAGGCTTTGTTGCTGGGACCCAAATTTTCTTTTCAGCTTGTTTTGCTTTAGCTTTTAATTTGTAGCTTTTCCCTAAGCTCATCTTAAGGGGGGTGTTAGAGTAATAGATTTTTTTAAAATCTTTTATTCCTCTCTAAAGATTCACTTAGGGTTTCTCATTCTCTTATTTAAGGATGAATCTTGTAATTGCTCTTTTTTAATTTCTCTAATGCAATTTTACTTTTGAGAGCTATTGTAGTTTGACTCCATTCTTCTCTTGTAACAGGTTATTCCACTTTGTAGATATTTGTGGGATGTGTGGATTTGTATTCTCAAATCTTTCATAAACCAGTCAATATGTTGTCATTGATGTCAACTAGTTTTAACTATACTTATCATGATAGTTACAAACATTTGAACATTTGTAAAGGAATGAGATATCTACATGAAGACAAGATGGATATGACAGATATGGATATGGTATACATTGGGTAACTTATTGATGAGTCTATGGCATTATGTTTTTGACTTGAGCATGTTACATTATTCTATTATGAAGAAGACATCAGAATTGAACAAGTTAACGTGGTCGGTAATTGAATATTTTTGTATACACCGAGTCAGTCTTGTGTATACTGTATAACAATAATAACTGAGTTAGTTATCACCAACGCATTCTGTATTGACTGAGTGAAAGAAGAAATAACTGTTTATAACAGCCGACTGAAATTGATGAGCTGGTAGATGCTTATGATTTTGAGGTAAGAGATAGACTTTTCTATGAAGATCAAACGACTAATAAAATTCTAAGATGATCGAATGGAAGAGATTGAAACGTGTTATTGATACAACTATCGAGGAAGTTTGAAGTGACAAAATGAACAATGGAGATTAAGAGGCAAAATGTAACGAATGAAATAAAAATAGTTTAAAAATCTATTTAAAGAGACATGAGATTCATTATTGGATCTACTAGGTGAATTGAAGACTGTGGGTGATTTCGTGTGAAGGAAGTTTTCATGCACTACTGATCAAATTGGTTACAGACAAAACTGAGTTGGACTGCAAGCGTTATCGAGCATCAGAGAAATATGTACACCGAGTGAAGTAAGTTGGAGGATATGATGAAGTGAATTGATTATTGATCAGAAGAGTTATTATGAGCTTAACATAGATCTGAATAACTATAAATCTAGTTGTATTTGAATCAGATCACTACTGTATCATTTTATCAATTGTTACAACTAAATCTCTTAACCGAGTGGACCTAACAATCTTATTTATATTTCAATATGACATTCAAGGAATGTTAATTGTTTTCTTGTTGACCCCATAGTGAATGTTGGTTGAAGGAGAACTATTTGTGATAAATCCTCTAACAAGGTCACACCTTACAATGTGTTTTGTAACATTTAACAAGGTTGGCTCCTAACCGAGCTCACTTCACAAGAGTGAAATATTTTGGGTTACTGGTCCCAGGTGGTTTTTCCCTTAGCAGGGTTTCCACTTTAAAATCCTTGTGCCATGTGTTATTTATTGTGATTGGATTATTATCATACTTTACATATTTCATATTTGGGTTAATTGGTAAACACAGTGTTTGGAATTACTAGCAATCGGTAAATGGACAAAAAGTTATTGTTGATTATTTTGTTGAAAAGTTTGAATATATACATCTGGGAGTTTGGGACTGTAGGATAACTGAATTTAACCGATTCACCCCCTCCCCCCTCAGTTATCTAACAAATCAGGAGGAACCAACACCAATCCCTTGTGATAAAAAGTCCGCAATTGCATTATCAAAGTCATGTATTTCATAAGAGGGGCAAACATATTGATACAAGGTACCACTTCATCCAGGAATTGTTTAACAATGGAAAAATCTACCTTGAGTTCTACAAAGTTGAAGATCAATTGGCATACATTTTTACTAAGGCATTACCAAAGAACAACTTTGAATATCTACGAAAAAAATAGGAATTATTGATATTGTATTTGTTAGTGGTAGAAGTTAAGGGGGAGTGTTGGCATGCATTAATTGCTACCACCAAACTACAATGTATCATCAAACATAGTATTTAATTCAAAAGCTTCCCACCGCCCATTGTCAGCCTTTGTCCATAATGACTGTTGTGTTTTGTTCTAGAGTTTTCTCCTACCAACATCTAGATCTTTCTCATGAGTATTGACTGTATTGCAAGACTACATATTTATAGTATGTTTTAAGACCTCTATAAATAAGAGGCTTTTGTAATCATTTAAGTAAGGGTAAATAAAAGATATTTTTTATGTTATTTGGCTTGCTCTATTTTCCTTCAGTCCCTCATATTTTTCCCCATGGATTTTCTTGCATTTTTATAAAAATTGGGGAAAAATATAAAGTATTTGCCAATGTTTTATTCCCAAGATTCTATTTGGTAGGTGACCTTTGCAAAGCAATTGGTCTTCCTTCAACCTTGTCTCTGCTATCACACTAAATGCAAACATGTGAGGGAGCTCAAGAATCTTGTAGCTCTAAAAGGTTAATATTTTATTAGATCTATTTTTTCTCTATCATGAATAGATTGAAGCAAGAGTTGTGGAGAGGTTGATTTTGTTTCCTACAAACCCTTGTCAATTTCCCCTTATGAGCATTATTGACACAGCTTATACATAATCGTGAGGTACGTTGCTTGGGACAAACTGACATTTTTTTGAATATTTTGATTGCCAAAATACTCCTTCCTAGAGGCTAATGTGTACATTTTATAGTTCCTTTAACAACATGTTAGTTTTCTGTAGTTGAAGGCAAAATGAGAGATAAGTTCATGTGTATTTAAGTATTTTTGGCTTGTTTAAGCAATTCTTAAAATTAGTTTTGATGAAGTGTATGACCTCTTTTTCTGAGATGTGCATTAATGATTTGAATGAGAAAGTTGTTAAAACATATGGAAATTAGGGGAGAGGAGCTAGTACCTGAACACATTCTAATGGATGTGATAGGAGTTGTTGATTTAATGTCCAATATTTTTCACAACACTGCACCAATAGATGTGACTTTAAAGTTGTTATTGGTGATGGTGACTACCTATAATTAAATGAAATATACCATTTGTTCTAAAAAGCAACCAATCATGTGATGCCATATCAACTCCTCAAGTATGGGTGTCTCTTTTGCACCTTGGCAAAAGGCATGCTGATGTGGTCCTAAAACCTTAGTTATAAGAAAGGGACTTGCCAAGTAAGCTATTGTAAAAACTTGGGGGTGATTTGAAAGTTCCACTTAAGATTCTGAGAAGTGTGAAATTAAGGTGCATAACTACTAGATCCTCTCCTCTATAAAGTATTTTTCCAGGTCTATAATTAAGATCCCATTTTGACATAAATAAGGAGAATGATGGCAAAAGGCATGTTGATGTGGCCCTAAATCCTTAGTTATAAGCAGGGGACTTGCCAAGTAAGTTGTTGTAAAAACTTGGGAGTGATTTGAAATTTCCACTTAAGATTATGAGACTACTAAATCCTCTCCTCTATAAAGTAGTTTTCTCGATCTATAATTAAGATCCCATTTTCACATAAATAAAAAAAATGATGGCAAAATTTATGAAATCTAGCTTAACACCTCAAAATTTATGAAATTTGGCTCAACACCTTTTAGTTATATTTTATTGAAATTTTGCAAATCCTCATTTAAAATCCATTTTGTACATATCCTACAACAGTGGTACTATGTGAAACCACATTTTTTAGTTTCTTTGAGGTGTTATGCTAAACAATTCACCTCCTTGTCTATGCTTCCACATTTTGGAAGCATGTCTACATAGCATTTCCATCTATAATAGCCGATAACAATCATCCTTCTATAGTAGCTTTGTTGGGTTTCCATATCCTGTACCAATACATCCATTTTGGAATGCTGACAAAAGTCATTGAAAAACCGATTTACCAGGATGAAGGATAATTAAAAAAACTTGCACTTTTTCCTCCTCCAACATCGAATTAATAAAAAAATACTAACAAAAATCTGATCTTTGATTGGTTGATCCAATTAAAGATTATTCACTATTTGAATATTGGCCCTCCCGTATACTCACTGCCATATGCATGGCAGTGCCTGGAAATATTGCCTCTTGGCCTTCAACATTAACGAGCAATTAAATTATGAAAACTAAAACCAATCAGCGTTGAGCATTTTTTAAGGTTAGTTTGACATTTGCTATTTTTATAAGTGAAATTGCATATTTTTTAATATAAATATTTAAACTATGGTTTTCTAGCACTCTATCATTGGTCATGTTGACGGTTGCAAGAGGTTTGTATATGAAGGTAATTAGTAGTCTATGCTTTTGTATATGGGTGCGTCAACAAGTATTTAGTTTTAAAAAAATGTGAAATGATCATTAATTAGATTGTTAAAAAAAATTATTTAAAATTTCTTTATCTAAACTATATTATTCTATTTAATAAGGGAGCCATGTTCATCTATAGATCATTATATACATAACAATGTATTTACCTAATTTCAATAATGTAACCTAATTTTTTTACCATTCTAATGTTCTATCACTCAAATACATTCTAAAAAAAAGACTCAAAGAATAGTTAAAGACAAACATATATTAATTGTTGTAATTTGATCTCTTAAAATACTATTAGTCCAAAATTGATAATAATAATAATAATAAACTGGGGAAAAATAATTCATATGACCAAAATAATCATAATAAACTGATGTAAAACAAATAATACAATAGGAGAACAATATGATATTTTTTTATATCGAGTAAATTGACACAACCAAAGGCATCTCTTTGAGTAAAGTAACAAGGTATCAAATAGTTTGAACATATGAAAGTATCCAATAGTTTTAGCTTAAAGAAAGAAGAAAACTTGGATTAAAATCAGAGGTAGGTGAAGGATAAAAAACACGGTGAAAGAGAAAAAAATATTTAAATAACCTATCAACTAAATTCTTTGAAAAAAAGATAATCTAAATTAATAACCAAATCTAACCTAAATTAATAATCTAAATTAACAACAAAACTTAATCTAAATTAAAACAAAACCAATAAAAATTACAAACCGTTATAACTTAAAAAGCTAATCTAACCAATCAACAAAACTAATATCAAATCTAAAAATTAAAAGTAATTCTAAATCTAAGATTGTTCCATTATGGATGCATCCTTCGCGACTTAATCCAAATCTAACTTGATCTCTACTTGCAGAACCCAACAAAATCAGAATTACCAAATTAATTGAGAAGTGCCAACGAAATTTATACTCGAAAAGATATGAAAGTACATACAAATATATTGTAAGAAGATAATTAGGTCAAACATTCAAAATATTTTTTGCACAAGTAAACTAAGCTTTAAATTTTTTCATGAAGTATCAAATCTTTGTACTCCCATATACTTGGGACATAAAAAGCCTGTCTTCAACATCTCACGCACTTGGAAATAATGGTTTTCTCCTTTTTCATGTAGGTTAAAAGAAAGATTAGAGAATAAATCACATACAAACCAAAAGACCATAAAGCTAGGAATTAAAATTGGTAATAGCCAGAATGAAGTAAACTTAACGCTTAATAGTACTTTCTAAAATATTAATATTTTTTAATAAAAAAATGTGAAAAAGATCTGCACAATCGAAAAACAATGTCAGTCAAGGGCTAACATTTTTCGAGCAAAAAAATTAGTTTTCACGGAGCAAAGCTCCCACAAATAGCCTATAGGCGAAATAAATTCTTTCATATATTCTTTTAAAATCTTAATTTTGAAAATGTTTCTACATTGTTTCCCTAAAAATTTATTATCTTTTTGTGAATAAAAAATTTGTATCACCATAGAAGTAATTCTTACACATGTTTACCTTCTCATGGTTATGTGATATTTGCCTTTAAATAAATAAATTATTTATGAAAATATGCTTTTGTATGCTTTATTTTGTGGCATATCTACAATATTCGTCTTGGGTGAAAAAATGCTTTTAAGTATGTCAATATAGAACTAATGCTTCCATGTTTTTGCCACTTTGTGATATTTTTCTAGCTTTAAATCTATTATTTGTGAAAATATTCTCTAGATATGTTAATATAAAGGTAATTGTGTCATTTCTTTGTCTTTACATGATTATGTGGTATTTATCTTGATTTGTGAAAAAAAAAATCCAAACATATCAATATAGAGGGAATTATTCTGTATGTTTTCTTTTTAATATGTATTTGATATTTTTCATTAAATAAATCACTTGTATATGAAAAGATGCATTTGTATTCCTTTTCATATATCTATAATATTGGCCTTAAGATTATGTTAAAAAATGTTTCAAGTATGTCAATATAGAGGATTTTCGCAAACGATTGCCTTCTTGTGTTTCTATGCTATCTACTTTTAAATAAATTATGTTTGTGAGAGAATGCTTTCGATAATATAAAGGTAATTCTTCCATATGTTTAACTTTTCCTATATTTTAGTGATATATTAGACCTTTAAATAAATCAATAATTTGTAAAAAATGCTTCAAATATGTAAGTAGGGGTAATTATTCCTTGCTTGAAATTAATGAACACTTTGTGAAAATAATGATTCCATATGTTTTCCTTTTTGTTTATCGCCAATATTGGCATTACAATAAAATGATTTTTTTTTTAAATGCTTCAAATGTGTCAATATAGAAGTTGATGCAGGTGCATCTAGGGTGTAAGAGCAGTCTTGCATTACCGAAAAATAAATTGTCTAGTTTTTAATATGGGCTATCTTTGGATAGAGTTACTATTCTTTTTAGGTTGATAATTTGAGCATGAGTTGTTCCATTTTCTTCCCTAGAGGTTCATAAAATATTAGCATGTTGTTATAGTTTCATAGTAAGATCAAGTTTGGTTTTGAAGTTATTGCATCTTCTGTTTTGGCGAGGTAGTATGAAAACTTTGAGCTTAGTGTTGAAGGCTTTAGATGCTCCAAAAAGGGGTCAAAATTTGATTGAATTACACTTCACTAGCTTGGGGTGTAGAATGTTTCATGACATTTCTAAAATGGGGCTATAATAGCCAATTGATTCAGTGGTTCACAAGTTATAGTTTTCGGAAGTTGTGCCTTTAAGATGTCAGTTTCAATGCAAAAAGGAAAATAGGGTTCAAATCACTTAAAGCGGGAAATTGAACCATTGGGCACCAAAATGAGAAATTTTACTTTCCAGAATATTCTAAGGTGGCTAATTGTGCTACTTATTAGGGCTAAAGGGAGATTTTAGGGTTCAGTTCCAAAAGTGTAGATTGTGGCTCTTTCTTCATATTATTGTAATGAAAATGCCCATGTGCTAGTAGCATTTTTTTTTTAATATTGTAATGTCATATCATTGAAGATAATAGAAAACAAGTGTTTTTTATGTTTCCATTAATTCGTTCTTGCAAATTTTCTATTTATTTCTATATTGCATTGTGTGTGTTTGGATAAATAAGGAGAGTACCCTTCATCAAGTGGTATCAGAGCTAAAGTTCCCGAGTGTGTAGAGAGATCATCAAATGTGAGGCATTTTGCATTAGGACTGTGGTTGTGGGTCTGAGAGATAAGTACAGAAAATGCCACCATGAAGGAATCATGGTGGAAGAATTGTAGGTGTGACAGAAGAGGGTTTTAGAGCCCTATAGAGGTAAGTGAAAGCATTGTAAGAGCAGCTGTGTAGAGGAACCAATATTAGGGAAAGAGATGCGAGTGAGGATGAATTTAAATAATAAGTAAAATTTGAAGAGGAACAAGAAACGACTAGGGATCTTGATGAAGCTAGGTTTTTTATAGCCATTTCCAAGAGTGGAAAGAGACCAAAGATTGAAGTTTCTACATTTTCTGGAAATCTTAATCTAGAAGAGTTGATCAATTGGATCAATTGTTAGGATTAACAAGGCAGAAATAACAATTATGTGCAAATATAACTAATATCAGAAAATAATAAACCACACAGAATAGAACACAAGACACACAGATTTAACGTGGTTCACCCAATCCCTGGGCTACGTCCACCAACAACGAGTCCAATATTATTATTATCCAGTGATTACAACCTGATTACAATTCGTAATCCCTTACAGCCCAACTCTGCCGCAAGTACTAAAATCATACATCATAAAAAAAAATCCCTAACCCTAAGCCATATTATACAATATTTTTCCCGCTTTAGGGTTAGAATGAGTTATAAGTAGTCGGCCCAAATAACCGAAAAAAGTAGTCGGCCTCAAAAAAAATTTCCCGGCGAGGTCGGGAGGAAAAGTGTACAGTACTTTCCTAGATAGTACTTTCCTGATTAGTCACCACAAGCTAACAATCTCCCACTTGGTGACTGATCAGTATCCACACTATACTAAAAAACCTCCCACTTGGAGACTGATCCTGTAGCAATACCGCTACCCACATGAGGCTCCCACTGGATTGAACCACCTTGGACTCAGTTGTTCCTTTATTTTGTTCAGTCTAAAAGACCAACTGAAGCTGAACATGAGTTCAACTTCTCCCTTGTTACTACCTTGGTAAACATATCTGCTGGATTATCATCAGTATGAATCTTTTCCAGCCTTAACTGTCCATCATCCAAAACTGATCGAATGAAATGGTACCGCAACTATATGTGTTTTGTCTTTGAGTGCAAAGCAGAATTCTTTGCAAGATGAATGGCACTTTGGCTATCTGTATGTAGAAAATTATCCTTTTGTGGATGTCCCAATTCTTCCATGAAGAATTGAAGCCATATCATCTCCTTGGCTGCCTCTGTAGCAGCAACATACTCTGCCTCTGTAGTGGATAAAGCAACCACCTTTTGTAGTCGAGAAATCCAACTCACTGCTGTCCCACCAACAGTAAATATATAACCTGTAGTACTCCGCCTGCTATCTATATCTCCTGCCAAATCTGAGTCAACATAGCCTTGTACAGTAGTAGTAGAACCCCCAAAGTGTAAACACTTACTGGATGTGCCTCTCAAATATCTGAGAATCCATTTGACTGCATTCCAATGCTCAATACCAGGGTTACTCATATAACGGCTAACGACTCCCACTGCGTGTGCAATATCTGGCCTAGTACATACCATAGCATACATTAAGCTCCCTATAGCTGAAGCATAAGGTACCTTAGACATTTTAGTCTCTTCTTCTGGTGTCTTGGGACACATATCCTTAGTCAATTTCAAATGACCAGGCAAAGGTGTGCTGACAGCTTTGGCATTTTCCATACAGAAACGTTGCAACACCTTCTCAATATAATCAGCCTGAGATAGAGACAATTTCCTATTTTTTCTATCTCTACAAATTTTCATACCAAGGATTTGTTTTGCTGCCCCCAAATCCTTCATAGCAAAAGATTTTGCTAACTGTTGTTTCAACCCCTTAATGTGATCCATGTTAGACCCAGCTACAAGCATATCATCAACATATAAACATAAAATAATGTAGCTGTCATCATCCAACCTCTTAAAATAAACACAATGGTCAGAATGACACCGACTATATCCATGCCCATTCATAAAAGTGTCAAATTTAATATACCATTGCCGAGGTGCTTGCTTCAAGCCATATAAACTTTTCTGCAATCTGCACACCAAATTCTCCTTACCCTTGACCTCAAATCCTTGTGGCTGAACCATATATATTTCTTCATCCAAATCACCATGAAGAAAGGTTGTTTTAACATCAAGCTGCTCTAAATGCAAATTTTCAGTAGCCACAATACTTAAAACAGTACGAATAGAAGTCATTTTAACAACTGGAGAAAATATCTCATCAAAATCAATACCATGTTTCTGTGCAAATCCTTTTACAACTAATCTGGCTTTAAATCTTTTCGTACCTCCATCCTCTTCTTTGATCCTGTAAACCCATTTATTCTGTAAAGCCCTTTTACCTGCAGGTAACTTACATAAATCCCATGTCTGATTTTTCAGCAAAGAGTCCATTTCATCTGTCATTGCAGACTCCCACTGAAGCTTTGTATCCACCTGCACAGCTTCATTATAACATTCAGGTTCACCAGCATCTGTTAACAGAATAGAATACAAAGATGGAGAAAATCTTTCTGGAGGTCTACTTAGCCTTGTTGACCGTCTAACACTCACTGGGGTGTGTGGTATTTGTTGTTGCTGTTGTTGCGGAGCATAAGGAACTACTGGAATATGAACTTGTGGAGTATCATCCAGTACTACATAGTCATTTTCTTTCTTCTCATGCTGCAGCAACAGATCTTTGTACAATACTTTCTCATTGAATATGACATCCCTGCTTCTTACAATTTTATGATTTTCAAAATCCCAAAGCCTATAACCAAATTCATCAATGTCATACCCAAAAAATACACATTTCTTTGACTTAGCTTCCAGCTTGGTTCTATTTTCAGAATCTATAAGTGCAAAAGCTTCACAACCAAAGGTTTTGAGAAAAGAATAACTCACCTTCTTACCACTCCATGCTTCCTCTGGAATACCACAGTCCAAAGGAGTAGAGGGGCCTCTATTGATTAAATAAACAGCAGTGTTCACTGCCTCTGCCCACATATTTTTGGGCAGCCTAGCATGCAACCTCATACTCCTTGCACGCTCCATTATTGTCCTGTTCATGCGTTCAGCCACTCCATTTTCTTGTGGAGTCCTTGGTACAGTTTTCTGCCTACGAATACCATTAGAGGAACAATATTCTTCAAATTCTGTGCTGCAATACTCACCACCATTATCAGATCTGAGACATTTTAACTTTTTACCAGTCTCAGTCTCAACCAAGCATTTCCATTTCTTAAAAGTTTGAAATACATCAGATTTCTGTCTAAGGAAATAAATCCATACTTTTCTTGTTGCATCATCTATAAATGTAACATAATACAGAGAGCCACCAAGGGAAGATACCTGAGCTGGTCCCCATACATCTGTATGCACAAGCTCTAATCTCTCATTTTTATTTTCCTTCCCACTCTTCACAAAACTAACTCTCTTTTGTTTTCCATAAACACAACTTTCACAGAAATCCATATTGACACATTTCAGACCAGGTAAAACTTTCTTTGAATGAAGTAATTTCATACCTTTTTCACTCATGTGCCCGAGTCTGTTGTGCCACAGTGCTGTGTCAAAATCTACAGCAACAGTTTGATGTTCTTCCTGCTCAACTGCAGCCACTGTTCCTGAGCATTCATTATCTTCTGAAACAATTAAAGTAGAAGGAACAGTATGACCTGTACAAAGATATAAGGTGCCTACTTTCACACCTTTTGCTACTACTAAGGAACCTTTTGAAACCTTCCAATTTTTATCATTAAAAGTAACTGTGCAACCCTCATCACCCAGTTGCCCTGCTGAAATTAAATTCCTACTCAGCCTTGGAACATGTCTTACCTCTTGTAGTAGCCAATGATTCCCATTCTGCAACTTAATCTTAATTTTTCCCTTTCCAACAATCTGACAGGGTTCATTATCTCCCAAATAAACTAGCCCAAAATCCCCTTGGACATAATCAACAAAATAACTTCTATGGGGTGTAGCATGAAATGAAGCCCCGGAATCTAAAACCCATGAATCATCAATACTTTCCAAGGACAAGAGCAAAGCATCCTCCTCAGATTTGTTACTTACCACATTTGCCTCCTTGTTTCCATCATTTTTGTCTCCTTGATCTTTCTTCCGAGACCAACAATCTTTCTTCTTATGACCTGGTTTTCCACAGTACCAGCAATCATTTGGCCCTTTAGATTCAGACCTCTTTCCCTTTGATTTTCCTCTTGATTTCCCACGATTTCTAGAGTTGTTTCCTCTATCTCTTGTTCTGCCTCTGCTTTCTGTGTTCAATACACTACCCGATGTGGATGCCCCTGAGCTTTTCCTACGAATTTCCTCACTCAATATAACACCAATAACATCATCATACTTTAGGGTATTAGAACCAGAAACAGAATTACTAACAGCCATTACCAAGCCATTCCAGCTTTCTGGCAAAGAACACAAAATCAAGAGAGCCCTAACCTCTTCATCAAAAGTAATTTTAACTGAGGTTAATTGACTTGTAACTGTATTAAACTCATTCAAATGATCAGTAACTGATCCACCTTCTACCATTTTCATATTAAATAAACGCTTCATAAGAAATACCTTGTTTGAAGCTGAAGGCTTTTCATACAACTTTGCTAGGGTTTCCATCAGATCTTTAGCTGTCTTTGCTTCAGTAATATTGAATGCCACCGATTGTTCCAGGCATAGATGAATACTCCCCAGTGCCTTCCTATCCAAAATATCCCAATCCTCCTGAGACATTGATTGCTCTTTCTTGGCTACTCCCTCTAATGGCCGCCATAGATCCTTCTGATAGAGATAATCCTCCATTTGCATCTTCCATAACTGGAAGTTCTGCCCATTAAACTTATCAACCTTCAGCCTACCCTCTTCTGCCATTTCTCCCACTTAACCGAGAGACTCTCCCACTAACTCGTGAGACCTGCTTCAGAGAATAGATGAAAGAACGAATGAAATAACCTCGCTCTGATACCACTTGTTAGGATTAACAAGGCAGAAATAACAATTATGTGCAAATATAACTAATATCAGAAAATAATAAACCACACAGAATAGAACACAAGACACACAGATTTAACGTGGTTCACCCAATCCCTGGGCTACGTCCACCAACAGCGAGTCCAATATTATTATTATCCAGTGATTACAACCTGATTACAATCCGTAATCCCTTACAGCCCAACTCTGCCGCAAGTACTAAAATCATACATCATAAAAAAAAATCCCTAACCCTAAGCCATATTATACAATATTTTTCCCGCTTTAGGGTTAGAATGAGTTATAAGTAGTCGGCCCAAATAACCGAAAAAACTTGGCGAGGTCGGGAGGAAAAGTGTACAGTACTTTCCTGGATAGTACTTTCCTGATTAGTCACCACAAGCTAACATCAATGATATGGAGGAGTAATTTAATCTTAAGGAAATAGAAGAAACTGGAGAGGGTCAAATCTGTGAAGGCCAAGTTGAAAGGTCATGCTAAAATTTGGCAGAAAGAGGTTCAACTAGAGAGAAATAGAAAAGGGAAGGTGAATATAACAAGGTGTGATTGGATGGTGGATAAATTAAAGATATAATTCATTCCTATTAACTATGAGCTTAATTTACATAATAAAATACAAGGGTTGAAGCAAGAAGGAAAATCTATCCATGAGTATACAAAGGAGTTCTATTGGGTTCTTATCAGAATGGGTCATTCTAAAGCTAACAAGCAAATTTTTTCCCGTTACACATGAGGCTGAGTATTCAAGAAGAGTTGATAATGGTGAAGATGTATACCATTGAAGATGCCTATCAATTTTATTTGAAGGTAGAATAAAAACTAAATAATAAGTTTGAGAGTAGACAAAGTAGTAGAGGTCGTGGTGGAAAGCTTGTGGACGGTCTTATGGAGGCAAAAATGAAGATCAGAAGAAGAATGATGATTCTAGTAGCAGTCATAATTAGAGGGGAAATAGTTCATATCACCATCACAATTAAAATAACATAGATCATAGAGGAAGAGGAAGAGGAGGTTTTCGTAGGATATGTTTCCATTGCGGAGAAGAAGGGAATAAAGCTTATGAGTGTCCCCAACATCAAGGGAGAACAAATAGAAGATTAGATGGAAATGTACAAGTTGCACATGTGGATGTAGATGTCAAGTCGTCACATTCTAAAGATGTTGAAAGAGGAGAGGTCCTTGTCACTAGAAGAGTCTTGCTAAATGATGAGAAGTGATTTGAGAAAAGGAAGAATTTGTTCTATACAAGGTGTAAGTGTAATGGTAAAATATGAAATGTCATTGTTGATAGTAGTAGTACTGATAATCTTGTTTCAGAGAAAATGGCGGATTAATTCAAGTTAGAGAGAAGAAAGCATTCGAGTCCCCATAGGATTTCTTGGTTCTAGAAGCATCACAAGGATTTGGTCAATGAACATTTTTTGGTAATGTTTAAAATTGGAAATTACCATGATGAGGTATTCTGTGATATTATGCCCATGGATTCTTGTCATTTGTTGTTATGGAGACCATGGCAATTTGATTGTCATGTAGTGTGTGATGGGTATGAAGATACATATTCCTTGACAAAGGATGGACTCCAACACAAGCTAAAGCCATTGAAGGAAACAAAAAAAAGGTATGAACAATGTCAAGATATGTTTAGTTGATGGAAGGAAGTTACTAGAAGGCATGAAGCATGAATATTTGTGTTTTTCTTTAATTCCAAGATTTGATAAAGATGAAGTAGAAGATTTACCTGTATGTAATGCCCAAAAGTTCGGGCAAAACACAACCAACAAATTTATTTTTTTACAGGATAAAGTACGAAGTTTGATGATGTGGGTTAAAAGGTGTCTATGACAAAGTTCAAAGGAGTCAGGAGGACAACACCTCTACAAGTTGTTCTCCAAGGTTACTAGCTAAAAAGTTCTAGCGAGAAATCCAAACAAGGGTGAGAAGTTGTAACTAAGTTTTCAAAAAAAGGTTAGGATGATCAATCATGATAGATCACCGTACTAGTTACATCAAGAATTTATTCAGGAAAGGACGAAATAGCATAATTATTTTAATTAAGACACTAAGTGGAAATTCGATCTAAAAAGGTTTCGTTAATCAAGTTCACGAACAATTCGTTGAACGTTAATCTATTAATCGTATAGATTATCAAGGGGTAAAAAAAATTTCCTAGGGTATTCATTAAATGATATTCTTATATATATAGATTAATTATTTTCTATATATATAACTTAAATGTCAAAAAAATTATTATAATTAGATAGTCAATTATTAATCAATTAAACCATTAACCAAGATTAGATAAACATGAATTAATTCAATTAATAATTATAATATATTAATTAATTAATATATTTATTAACTAATTAATAAATTATAAAGTATTAATTAATGATATTTAATTAATAATTATAATTAAATATTATATATATAATTAATTAATAATTATAATATATTAATTAATTAATATAGTTATTAATTAATAAATAAATTATAATATGTTAATTAATAATATATACATACTATTTAATTAATAATATTGAACAATTTGTAAATGAAAAAATAATAAATAAAAACAAAGTTAAAATATTAACTACCCATAACACCCTACTCTATCTATCCACCTACCCCTATCCTACTCCTCTTTTTTCTCCCTTAATCCACGTGCCCAAAAAAGGGGAAAACAAACATCTCCCTCATGACTAAGGGTGCGCCATTAAAGGGAGGAGGAAAGAGCAGTTAATGAAGCATGGTATGGAGGGCCCACTTAACCAAATGCTAAGTTTCAAAAGCAAGGGAAAAGAATTCATGCCCAAAGAAAACAGCGCATGTTCTAAGGGAAAAAAAAATAAAGTCAACAGGGCTGGCGCATGATGAAGGGGGCAAGGGTGGTGGGTCCCACCTCAAATTCAAACAAAACTAGCCCATATCCCACGCTGCCCAAGGGTTAATTCAACTATGACATAAGCTAGACAGGTGCATTAAATTCAAATGCAGAACCATAATAATATAAATGACAATGTGAGGTCTCCCATGCTCTGCGCCCTTTATGGGGAGTTAACTGGTGAAAATATATAATTAATATTTTATTGTTTAGGAAATGAGTGGATATATTATATTGTTTTATATTGACTGTGGTATGGATTTTGTATGGGATTTATTTCCCATACAAAATCCAGAGATCTGAAGGTCTTTATTTTTTTCCAATGACTTAGTTTGCTACCAATTTTATTTCTCCGTGCACATTATTGGTTTTATTTCTACATGTTTTATTCTTTGTTTTCTAAATTACATGCCTAAGGTGATATACCTATCTATCAAATTCAAATAATTAGTTCTCTATTGAATGAAATATAGTGATAGGAATTTGCTCAAATTACATAACTAAATTTTATTGTTTCTACAACAATATGAAATAACAAGTTATCAATTTCAAATTTGAAGAGGTAGAGAGAGGTAATAATTTTCTTTTTTTGTTTGCAATTCTTTAATCAAATGCATACAATAAACTCCATAAAATATCTACATTGAATTGGTAACTTTCTTCTCTTTGGAATAACCAAGAAACACATCATATATTATCTTTCTTTTCTTTCAAAGGAGTAAGATAAAATTGATCATACCATTACATCATTTTCATTGCAACTTCAAATAGAAAGGAGAATGCATTTCAAGTATTCCACATCTTTTACTCCAATACATTTGCAAAGGAAGAATAACTTCAACTATAGTGAGAGATAGAGGATTTTAATTATGTATGCAAGGATTCATCATATACATTATGAAAACCACTTCAATACATTTACATACACATCAAATAAAGTTAAGACTTCATAGTTACAACAAGGCAATGCAAATGGATAATGCCACACAATGAGGGTTCAAGAAGATAACAGTCTTCTCTCCATTTCATCTTCACAATGGCCCAAAGAAAAGGCATTACAATATCTCTTACACCAAAAGATAAGTCTAAATACAAAGAGATTCACAAAGGGATGATAGGGTTGTCTTCACACAACCACCCAAAAGAAGAAACCTCCAAGATAGCACCTTCATTGAGCTTCCACAAATCTGCAAGAAACAAGGCAAAGGAAAGACCATGGGAAGCTCACCTCCCATCCTAGGCCTCTCATGAGGCCACCCCCGAGCTTGGGGAAACCACATCAAATGGGATATATACACTCATATACAAACACTCACAAGAAACATACAATTGCAAAAACCCAAAATTCCCTCAAGGGTGTAACTAAGGAATTCCATGAACTCCTTTTGTGGGGTGTGGGTGGACAACCCATGGAGACAACCATTGCATAATCATAAACAAGGCCACACATGGACCCAAATATCACAATTTCATAACAAGGCTCACATGGCCAATCTTCCCTCCTTATACCCCTAATGCCTCATGGGCTAAATGCAAGGTTACTTGGGGAAAATTACTCACCCAAGCTTCATCCTTCCCCACACATGGAGGAGACTCTACACATGGAGTTGCCTCCATTTCCCACACCCCCTCTTGATTGCTCTTCCCTCCCAAGGGTGAGTGAATCCAAGAGTAAACAACCCCAAATCCAATTACAAGAAAAACACAATACATTCTTGCTCTCACCATGACCAACCATGGGGAGCTAAAACACAACAAATAAGAAATGCAAGCTTCCTCCATGACCAACCATGGGGAGCCAAAGAACAAATACACAACACATACAATCTACTACAACAAAAATGAGAGAAAAAATTCCTACCTCAAGTCCAAATGCTAATTGAAGGAGTGTTGAGCCCTTATCCAAATCTCTAAGCTTTTTCCTCCTCTAACTTTTGGTACTCTCTAAAGATAGAAAATGGGTGAACAACCCCCATCCTTCCCCAAAATTCCTCTAAAAAGGGCCTCTAAACCTACCCCCACAAATCTCATAAAGATGGTCCTACCAAGTGGTGACCTAGCACTCCTCTAAGCAAGGTAAGGGGTCAAAAGTATCTTGGGCCATACCACAAATTAGAATTTCGTTCAAGGTTAAATTAGCACTATTGGAGGGGACAAAAAGTCAATATATGGCTTCTCCCATGCTAAAAATACCCCTAACCCCTGGGCACAAGGAATGGGCTACCTCAAAAAGCATGAATCCACCCCCTAGGGTCCCATTTAACCCTCCAAAAACCATGGTTCAGTGTATGCACGAAAAATTAAGATGTGACTACACTTTGGGGTCCTATGACAAGTGGATGCACTTTGAATTCCCCCCCGAAGAAGCTTCTAGAACTAGCTCTCACACTCTAACCACATGACATACCTTAGTTAACATATAACTCTAGTGTCAAGTGACACTCACATAATTAACATCACAATTAAGGTATGTCCACAATATTACAACACTTAACATTCCTACACATACATTCACATTATGGTTACGAATTAAACACTTCACAATGAGGCCCTGGTCTCTTCAATAGACGGGGCCTTGGCTTTACTGTTAGCACATGCATTCAATGCAGTTTCCCCGAATGTGTTTCCATGGTCCTTCCACCTGCAATACCTTAATGTAGCATCAGTAATTCAAGGAAGAAAACCATCACATATAAACATATAAGATGTAATATCCACACATTATTCATAACTCAATTACATACATGAAATCACACAACAAATAATGATCTTACACAATTCAATTGAACATTCAATCACATAGAATGAAATGTCATAATTCAATTTTCTGCACGTAATCATATAGGATTCAATAATCACATCAAATAAATTCAATTTGCATAACTCAATTCATACTTCAATTGCATATATAATTCATAATTTAATTTGCATAATTCAATTCATAGTTCAATTGAAATCAAGATCATCCATAATCTATCATCATCATAAGATAATCATCAGGTTCTCAAAACATGAAGATAATAATAAAGTCTAACATGATCAAATCCAAATCCACTAATCATGGATCCACATACAGAGTCAACAAAATGTATAGTCTAACATGTCCATCATATCATAACAGTAAATCGAATGAGTCCAAGAATCTCAATAACATAATCAAAATGAAAAGCAAGGTCTATAAATCGGGATCACTATGTGGGACTAAGGTGGGCCTCACACTATAAAAGTTGTAGATTTTTTGGATGATTTTTAGGATATTGTATCTGATAATGTACCTAATAGATTTCCACCAATATGAAAGATTATTCCTCAAATGGAGTTGATTCCTAGATATAGTTTTCCAAATAAGGCAGCCCATAGAATGACTCCAACAAAGAGTGAAGAGTTGAACAGACAAGTGCAAGAGTTGTTGCAAAAGGGGTTGATTCGAGAGAGTTTGAGTCCATGTGTTGTACTAGTCGTACAAGCGCCAAATAAAAATGAAGAATGGAGGATGTGTACATATTCTTAGACTATCAATCAAATTACTATCAAGTATAAGTTTCTCTTGTTAAGGATGGATGACATAATGGATTGATTGAGTGCATCTCAATACTTCACAAAGATAGATCTAAAGAGTGGATGTCACCAAATCAAGATTAAAAAAGGAGATGAATGGAAGACAACCTTCAAGACAAAGAGGGTCTTGTATGAGTGGTTAGTCATTCCTTTTGGGCTAACCAATGCACTGAGAAAATTCATGTGTCTCATGAATGAGGTATTGAAAAAATTCCTAAAAAGTTTATTATTTTTTACTTGGATGATATTTTGATCTTCAATAAGACATTGGAGGAGCATATAAAGCATACTCGTGGGGTCTTTGAGAAGTTAAGAGAAGAAAAGATGTTGATTAACTTAGAGACATGTAATTTTGTGAAGGAGTTAGTGTACCTGGGATTTGTTGTTTCGGTAGATGGTCTTAAAATGGACTCAGAGAAGGTGAAGGATATCCTTGAATGGCCTACTCCAAGGAGTTCTATTTAAGTAAAATATTTTTATGGTTTGGATAGCTTTTATAGAAATTTTATCACAAATTTCAGCAATATATGTAGACCCTTGACTGAAACTATGAGAGGGGATAGAAAAGAGTATAAGTGGATTGTTAGAATAGAAACAAGTTTAGATTTGTTGAAGAGATAAGTTATAGAGAAGCCTATTTTGGAACTTCCATATTTTAATAAGGTATTTCAAGTAGACTATGATGCTACTGAAAATGCCATTGGAGTTGTATTGAGTCGGGAATGAAAACCTATTGCTTATTTTAGTGAGAAGTTGAATGATGTGAAAAGAAAATATTTTGTTTATGATCATGAGTTTTATGCTATAGTTTAGGAATTGAGTAAGTGGAGACATTATCTTTTTCCTAAAGATTTTGTTTTATTTATTGATCATCAAGCTTTATAGTATTTGAATAGCCAAGGGAATTTGAATCAGAGGCATCTGAAATAGGTTGAGTTTTTACAAAGTTACACTTTTGTTTTGTAGTACAGGAGTGAAAATTCTAATAGGGTTGCAAATACCCTAAGCAGGAGGAAGAATTTGTTCACAGAGATGTAGATCTACGTTGTTGGGTTCCAAGAACTCAAGAGTTTGTATCCCGAGGATCTTGATTTTAGTGAGGCTTGGAGAGCTTGCATAGAGCTTGTTACTCTAGACATGACTAGATGGTTGGATTTTATAATCCAAGATGAAATATTATTCAAAGGGAGCCAATTGTGCATTCCAAAGAGTTCCATGAGAGAGAGCCTAATCAAAGAGAAGCATAGTGGAGGATTGGTTGGACACTTTGGTCAAGATAAAACCATTGCTCTAGTTAGTGAAAATTATTATTGGCCACAATTGTAGAAAGATGTTAAGAATTTTGTGCAGAGTTGTAGAACATTTCAAATGAAAAAATAGAACTAGGAAAAATACAAGATTATATCATCCATTACCTATACTAGAGAGGCCATGAGAGGATATTAGTATGGAATTTGTTCTTGGTTTATCGAGGACTCAGAGAGGGCATCATTCTATTTTTACGGTGGTGGGTAGGTTCTCAAAGATGGCATATTTTATTCCTTGTAGAAAGACTAATGATGTTATTCATGTGATAGAATTTTGTTTTAGAGAAGTGGTGAGACTACATGGTTTCTCCTAAAAGCATTGTTTCAAATCGAGACACTAAGCTTGTTGGGTATTTTTTGAGATTATTGTGGAAGAAGCTAAAGACATATTTAAAGTTTATCTTTGCACACCATCCATGGACTAATGGATAGATAGAAGTGGTGAATAGGAGTTTGGAAAATTTATTGAGATGCTTAGTTGGGGATAAACCAAAGGGGTAGGATTTTATTTTACCATAGGCAAAATTTGCATACAATAATTTTGTCAATAGAAGCACAGATAAATCACTATTCCATATTGTATATGGAAGTAGTCCTAGAAATGCTTCAAAATTAAGGAATTTGGACAATGGAGAAAATAGTGGTGTTGAACCTGAAGATTTTGTAGGTTACTTGAAGAATTTGCATGAAGAGGTGAGAAAGAATATTAATAAGGTGAACATATAGTACAAGGTTAAGAAAGATCAGAAAATGAGACATAAGGAATTTCAAATTAGAGATGAAGTTATGGTTCATTTAAGAAAGGAGATATTTCTAGTGGGAACATGCAACAAATTGAAGATGAAGAAATTTGGACCATGTAAAATCTTAAAGAAGCATGAATTAGAAAATGCTTATGAAGTAGAGTTTCCCAATGAACTCAATATTTCACCACTGTTTAATATTTCAGATTTGACAAAGTATCATGAAGGAAGTAATGCATATGAGATAATATAAGTGTTAGAGTTTTAGGCAACTCTAAACACCCTCAGGATCGAATGCAGGACCAAGATAACTTCCACAAGAGATTGGCAAGATAATTGCATTAAGATACAACTTGAATGATATTATTGATAATGGACATAATTAAAATGTACATAATAGACCTCCTTATATAGGAAGTGTGATAAGACAATGATAAGAGGTTGATAAGCTATCACCTATGCAAGGTGTAATCACATGTCCACCAAATATGCATCATCCTCCATTATGAAATTAACTATGTGCCATAGGATGAGGATGATAATGCGATATGTGCACTAAAGGTGGATCTCACACCTAAAGTGTAATTTATCTTACACCATGTGCTTAATTGAGGTGCAAATTTCTAGGTGTCTCAATGGCAAATTACTATGCAATTCATTATCCTAAGTAAGATTAAGTAAAGTGTAATTAGAGATATTTAATTATACCAACACCCCCCCTTAAGTGCAACTTAGGGGAATGCACTTAAACTCACAATGCAAGATGGGTCCCAGCTACTAGGCCATGTTAGGTACCTATGTACAATATGTAATGCAATACATGAAATTCAAAACTCTCATAAAGTGGAGAAAGAGAGAAAACCTCATGGGAAAAACCCTCCCCCAAAAAGAGAGAAGAAAATAAGATGCATGGATGGATGGAGTATTCAAGACCCCCCAAGAACTACATACATCATGTATATACAAAGAATTATCCCACCATAATAAGGATATAAGGAGACGTGATATCCCCCCCATAATAAAGAATCTCCTACAAAAATGGTAAGTGCTTGAAGACAAAGTATAGTCCAATGACTACAAACAACATTTCTCCCCTTAGGAAGAAAATATACCAAGTAAAAATGTAGGAATGCTTCCCATTCTAGATAGGAACTAGGAAGTGAAATCCAAATGAAGTATGATGATGATTCTATGAACCAATCCATATCCAAATGAAATGAGGAAGAAGGTCTCCAAATATGCATCTCTAAAGACTGAATAGGTCTCTCCAAATCAAAGAATCTATCACATCATGTGACAAACCAAGTGAAGGAGAAGAATAAAGCATGTCAATCTCTAAAGAAGGTAAATAAGTATCTCCAACTATGATGAACTATCATCAAAGAGAAGAGAAACCCCCTCAAGTATGTCTCCCAAATCTGTAATACGAGACTCCACAAACAATGATCCAATGTTTGGAAAATAAGAATCTCAATTTGGAAGACAAATAGATATCTCTTGCAATGATTCACTAGAATCACCAACAAGAGATGATTGTGCGATCTCAATTGGAGAAGTAGGATTTGCAGGAGGAGTCATTGGATCATCCTTTCTCTCAATTGTTGCAAATTCTTCAATCTCATCTAAGGTATAATCATCATAGGTAATGTTGTCTACATCATCAAGAGGAACGAGGCAATTTGAAGCAAGATCATCTGGGAATGGAGGAACACATGGATCACCAAAAATTTCCCAAATGATTTTCCAAATTATGCGTGGACATTGAACACCTTTAAATTTGGGGTAGATGTCATAGAAGAGACACAAA
This sequence comes from Chamaecyparis obtusa, assembly GCA_027943335.1. NCBI lineage: Eukaryota > Viridiplantae > Streptophyta > Pinopsida > Cupressales > Cupressaceae > Chamaecyparis > Chamaecyparis obtusa. Next base: position 332,613 of record BSBK01005877.1, on the reverse strand, counting down.
GTGATGCTACAAATAATCAAATTTATAATATGAGAATTCTTTTCTACCCAAACATATTGCTTTCCCTATGACTTTGGCTCGGGAATGAGTCCATAAAGATGGGGCAAGAGATTAAGCCATCTACAATGTGTGATGATTCTTTTTTCCCATGACTCGTAATTATCCTTAGTCAAAAGTACTACTGTAGGATGTGTTTCATAACCCATGATTAAATTTATGATACACTTCTCTCATTAAAAATTGAGACCAACAAACTATTACACTCCACAATCAGGCTATAATAGACTTAGATCACTATGCAAAAGACCAAGATAAGGCTTATGCATTATAATTGCAAATCTAAGCCAAATTTTGAAAGTACAATTTCTGATCATAGTAACTGAAATATGATTCCACATCTAGAAAATACACAAAATATTATGCACTTTCAAAAAAAATTGCACTTGAAAAGGAGTTCATATGAGCCCGAAGGAGGCCTCAAAAGTTGCAAAAAAATGAGATTTGCAATTTTTAGAAAAATTTAGGAATATAGATTAGAAACCACATGTACCATTGTGTAGATCATGAAATTCTACCCCAAAACAAAACAAAAAATTGCTCGAAAAAAGGAGCCTAGATAACTGAGATATTGTTGTTTGAAAATCGCCTCTGAAATTATTATTTTTTAGTCACGGTCGCCGCACTTCCAAAATTCAAATGGCTCTAGATTTGGCCTCGAGTGTCCGATTTGGATGAAATAAAATTTGATTTAGGGGTTTTTGGACCTTCTTAATATGATGCCAACCTCTAATTTGCACCAGCAAGCTCCAATATTAACTTGTAATAGAAAGTCACAAAATACAAAACTCTAAATTTTCTCCAAATAGACTATGCAATGGTGATGTCCAAATACCTTTATTCTACACCCACAATTGAATCAAGCCAATATTGATATTCTTGAGAAGAGGTATTCACACCTTGAGAGATTTGATACCATGTTACAGTTTTATGTGACTCTACAACACCCTTAGGATCAAATGCAAGACCAAGGTAACTTCCACAAGATATTAGCAAGATAATTGCATTAAGATGAAAGAATGATATTATTGATAATAGACAATTAAAATGTACATAATAGGCCTCCTTATATAGGAAAGGAAATAAGAGACAATGATAAGAAACTGATAAGCTATCACCTATGCAGGGTGTAATCACATGTCCATCAAATGTGGATCATCCTCCATTATGCAATGAAGTATGTGCCATAGGATGAGGATGATAATGTGATATGTGCACTAAAGGTAGATCTCACACCTAAAGTAGAATTTCTCCTACACCATGTGCTTAATTAAGGTGCAAACTCCTAGGTTTATCAATGAAAAACTACTATGCAATGTATTATCCTAAGTAAGATTAAGTAAAGTGTAATTAGGAATATTTACTTACACCAACAAGAAGCATAGTGTAATATTTTAAGCCCTACTTCAGCTATAGAGGAGATAGAAGACATCTTGGATAGTCGTGTTGGAAGAAGCACAAGGAATAGGAAATAGGGAGAGTGTCTGGTCAAATAAAAATGACAACCTATTGAAGATTCATCATGGCTATCAAAGGAAGAGGTTGACCACCTTGATTTTCCTCTAAACACATGAGATGTGACAAGGTCGCTTCTCAAATTACCTTTGGTTTCTAATGCAGGCACATCTAAGGTGTAAGAGAAATCTTGCATCACCCAAAAATATTGTCTAGTTTTCAATAAGGGCTATCTTTGGACAAAGTTACTATTTTATTAGGTTGATCATTTGAGCATGAGTTGTTCTATTTTCTTCCCTAGAGATTCATTTTTGATATATTAGCATGATGGTAATGTTGTTAGAATAACTGAGAGGGGGGTGAACCAGTTAATCACTGTCCCGATACAAAATGTATAATCCAAAAACAAATACTTTAACTTCTACTGCTCGGTAACTTAAAATACTTTACTATATGTGCATTTACCGATTACCAGTCTAAAACATATAGTAGTTATTGATCAAATCAAATATGCAACATACAAATATGATATCAGATAAACATCACAATCAACACATAACACAAGAGATTTAACGCGGAAACCTTGTGAAGGGAAAAACCACCTGGGACCGGCAACCCAAAAATATTCACTCTTCTGAAGTGAGGTTGGTGAAGACCCAACCCTATTAAAAGTTACAAACACACTGTTAGGTGTGACCTTGTTAGAGGATTTAAGACCAACCGTTATCATCCAACCAGCAGTCACTATGGGGTTGACAGGATAACAATGTTCATTCTATGAATGATACATAATAAGACTTTCTTAGTCCACTCGGTTAAGAGATTTGACTATGTACAATGGTTAAATATGTAATAGTAGGTGATTTGATCTGTTACAACTTCAATTGCAGATATACAGATCAATATTCAACTCATACAAATCTTTCTGATCAATGTAACATTTCTGATTCAACAATATATCAACTTACTGTCCATTGATAATTACTCTCTATCGCTCTGTAATGATCTATAGTTGGGTTCTCCTTAACCAATATGATTAGAATGCATGAAAACTTGTTCACGCGATGATTCTATAGTTTCTTTTTCTTCCGGCATCACACTCACTTGTGAAATCTCTAGTCTCTTATATAGACATGTAAACCGGTTTCTTCTACTCCATCAGATTTTGCCAATTAATCACATCCATTGATTTTGCCTCTTAAACATACCTCAGCACTTGTGTCAATAACACGTTTGATTCTCAACCTTTAGATCTTTCTTGAATTTTGTTAGTCGTCAATCTATGTAACAAACTTTATCTATTACCTCGAAATCATACACTTTCTAGCTCATGAATTCCTATTGGCTAAACTAGTCATTTAGTTCATTCTATTCTTATCGGTTAACAAAGAAATGCATCGGAGAATACAAGCTCGGTCTACATTGTGCTCGGTATACACTACACTCCGTCGGTGTATACTGAAATGCTTCATTAACTGACAACACTGCTTTGTGTCTTTCATCTCTTTTCCTCATCATAGATGAATGCAACATAATCAAGTCAATATCATAAGGTCATAGAATCATCAACAAGCTACCCAATGAATTCTTTATCCTCATCTGTCATATCTATCTTCCTCCTGTAGATATTTCTATTCTTCATCTCTTTCACTCCTTTTCTACAGATGTTTCAGTATAGTAACTTACAAGATAAGTGTTGTCAAACTAGTTGACATCAATGACAACATAATACTGATTTAATCATCTTACATATCTAATCAATCAGCTCGGTGATCTCTAATCACATATTCTTCAACCATGTTCTAAATCAGTTGTAGTTCATCAATCTCTCCCTTTGGCATTAATGGCAACTCAAGTAATATGAAATATACCATACCCATACCAAACATGCATTCTACAACTCTATGAACAAATGTTGTACAAGCTCTCCATAGCTTAATATGTTTAATCACTACGTTACTCAACAACATTACAAAATACAGCTTTGTCAATCTGCAAATATGATCTTTTCAACTTTCAGATTCCTTCTTCTATTCTCAGTAACTGATCTTTAGTGCTCTCCCTATCTTGAATTTGTCTCTCCCTTAGATAGTTCTTATCAATGCATATTGTTTCATATTGTTTATCTCTCCCTTTGGCAACAATGCCAAAGAAACAAATGAACAAACAGCTCTTTAATAGCCAAGTAACTCTCTATTGTCTAATGCATTCTCTGTATCTTTGTATCTGATATGCCAATCTGTTCCAATACTTTTCACATCTTTAGACATGATCCAAAGTGTGAACTATTCTACATCAACATGTATGATCTTTTGATAAGATTAGGTTGATGCAACATTTGGATCACCTTAGTGACTGGTAGACAGGGGATAGACCCCAAGTTTAGTCCTTAAGTACTCAAATGTATCCTTTGGTAGAGCTTTTGTAAATATATCTACAAGTTGTTCTTTTGATGTAACAAACTCTAGCTTAATTTGCTTCTCCTGTACTTGTTCTCTCAAGTAGTGATACTTAATTCATATATGCTTTGTCTTAGAGTGCATCACTGGATTCTTTGAAATGTTAATTGCACTTGTGTTATCATAGTATATGATCACCGGCTCAGTGATTATCTCATTCATACCTTCCAGAACTTGCTTAATATATGCAATATTTGAACAGTTTGTAGTAGCAGCAACATACTCTGCTTCAGCTATAGACTGAGAAATGCAATCTTGTTTCTTACTTATCCAAGTAACAAGTCTTTCACCAAAGAAAAATGCTCCTCCGATGGTACTTTTTCTGTCATCCACATTTCCAGCCCAATTAACATTGGTGTATACCTTCAGTTCAAACTTGCCTTCCTTAGGATACCACAATCCATAATCCTCTATTTTCTTCAGGTATTTTAAGATTCTTTTAGTAGAAATCATGTGTGATTCTCTAGGATTAGTAGAAAATCTAGCAACTATTCCCACAACATGTGCTATATCTGGTCTACTGTGAACTACATACATTAACTTACCAATCATAGATCAGTACAGTATCTGATTTACCTCTATAGTTTCATCTTCCTTAGTTAGGTTACATCCAGTAGCCATTGATTTTCCCATAGGTTTGGCATCTTCCATGCCAAATGTTTTCAATACTTCCTTTATGTATTTAGATTGTGTGATGAATATCCCATCACTCTATTGAATCACTTGTAGTGCTAGAAAGAACTTAATCTCTCCGAACATAGACATTTCAAATTCATTCCTCATTTCATCAGCAAAGGCTTTACATATATGATCTTGTCCTTCAAAAATAATATCATCCACAAATATCTCAGCAATAAGAATAGTGTCATCAGTATCTCCTTTCATGTACAAATTGTTGTTCTCACTTGTTCTTACAAATCCTATACTTAACAAATAAGTATGCAACCTTTCATACCAGGCTCTTAGTGCTTGCTTCAAACCATATAAAGCTTTATGTAATTTACATACCATGTCTTTGTTTTCTAGATCAATGAACCCTTCAAGTTATTCTATGTAGACTTCTTCTTCAAGTATTCCATTCAGAAATGCTGACTTAACATCCATTTGACAAACTTTGAATTTTTTGTGTGCAGCATATGAAAGTAGCATTCTAACACCTTCCAATCTATCAATAGGTGCAAATGTTTCACCATAATCAATTCCTTCCTCCTATGCATATCCTTTGCATACCAATCTAGCTTTATTTCTTGTTACTTCACTATTTTCATTCAGCTTGTTCCTGAATATCCACTTAGTACCGATAACATTCTTATCTTTAGGTCAGGGTAATAAACTCCAGGTTTTGTTCTTCTCTAGGTGTTCTATTTCTTCTTTCATTGCATTAGTCCATTCATCATTTTCTAATGCAACTTTTACATTTTTCGGTTCATAATCACAAACTAGACATGTACCTTGTCTTTCTTTGCTCCTTGTTTGCATGCCAGCTTGTCTGTCTCCAATAATTTATCTTAGGATGATGTCTCTTGAAAAATCTCACCAGTACTCTGTCTCTTCTTTCTTGTTCATCCTTTGCAGGTTCATTTGCTTGCTCGATAGGTCCATCTTGCTCATCGGTTTCTCTTTCCTATTGTTCAGTATTATTTTCATGATGACCGGTTATCATAGGCTGCGACTTCAGTAGATACTTTGGTTGTTCAATGTAAGTGAATCTACCATAGTCTTCTGGTTCCTTTGTACTTTTCTCTATGTTCTTTTCATCAAACTCATCAACTCGGACATTAGTACTTTCAATAATTTTATTTGTAACCTTGTTAAGACATTTATATGTTTTACTTTTAGTGGAATATCCTAGAAATATCCCTTCATCACCTTTTGAGTCAAATTTACCATTTCTCTCATCCTTCAGAATAAAGCATTTACTTCCAAAAGTTCTGAAATAGCTTACAATAGGTTTGTGTCAAAACCACAACTCATAGGGTGTCTTGTTGGTGTCCTTCTTCAATTGAACTCGGTTAAGAACATATACTGCAGTGCTGACAACTTCTCTCCAATATGTTTGGGAAACATTCTTTTGCAACATCAGTTTCCTAGCACAGTCAACTATTGACTTGTTCCTTCTTTCAGCAATGCCATTTTGCTAAGGTGTCCTTGGTATAGAGACCTATCTTTTAATACCATGCTCATTATAGAAATTAGTAAATTTATTAGAGATAAATTCACCTCATCTATCAGATCTTAGGAATTTCAATTCCTTACCAGTCTCTTTTTCTACCTTAGCTTTATACCACTTAAACATCTTAAATGCTTCAGATTTTTCTTTTAAGAACATAATAGTCATCAATCTAGTATAGTCATCAATAAAAAGAATAGAGTATCTATCACCATAATAACTCTGAGTTCTCATAGGACCACATAGGTCGGTATGAACCAACTCAAGTATCTTCTTTGTTGAATAATCCTTACTTTTGAAACTATATTTAGTCATTTTTCCTTTCTGACATTCATGACACATAACATGATCGGGTTTTGACAAGTTAGGCAGACCTCTAACTCTTTTCCTTTTACTGATCTTAATCATGTTATCAAAGTTCACATTGCATAACCTTTTATGCCACAACCAAGCATCTTCATTTTTCATCATCAAGCAAGAAGACTCATCAGTATCAAGATAAAATAGATTACCTCTTGATTGTGCTCCAGTTCCAACTAGTCTTCCTCCATCATCAAAGATTTTCACTTTCTTGCTCTCAAAAGCAACTCGGTGACCTAAATTGTTCAGCTATACCACACTTAACAAGTAGTTCAATCCATCTACCCAATAAGCATTATCACATTTTATCCTATCATTTATCATCAAGGATCCTTTATTTCTTACCATGCGGGGTGTATCATTACCCATCTTAACTGATCCTCCATCGTATTCTTCAAGTTGATCAAATTTATCCTCATCACCAGTCATGTGATGCGTACAGCCACTGTCTATGATCCATGTATTATGTTTTTTAAATCTAGAGATCAGTGTTGTTTCTACATGTTTTTCTTCTTCCTCGGAGTCATCTTTCATAGCAACAAATACAACTTCTACATCATCATCAGAATCAGATTCAGATTCATTATCTTCAGCTATGTAACATACCTTTTTTCCTTTGTCATTACTGTCTCGGTTATCTCTGTTGTGTCGGTAGCCTTTGTTGAATCTCCTGCCATAGCTTCCTTCAGATCGGTCTTTGGATCTTTCATCATCTTTCTTATGCGGACATCTAGCAGCAATGTGGCCACCCTCTTTACAGTTAAAGCATGCTAAAGGTAGCTTTCCTCTATACCTTCATTTACCTTTAGGTAACCTTCTGGTCATAAGAGCTTCAAGTTCATCAAGCTCATCATCGGTATTGCTATCACTATCATTATTCTTATTGTTCCTGCTAGACTTACTAATCTTCAAAGAAGATATGAAAGTAGACTCAACAAACGGTACAACACTGTTATCAAAGTTACTCAATTCAAAGGTTTTAAGTTTACCAACCAAATTGTAAAGTGTAAGTACATTACCAGATGCAGACCTTGTTTCATGAATAGCAAATATTCTGATCGTGTAAACTAGCAATAAGGTTCTAAGTACTTTGCTTACAACTGTCTCTTCACTAATAACTCCATTAGATGCTCTAATAGCATGTACTACCTCTTTCAGTCTATTTGTGTATTGCACAATATTCTCACCTTCCTTCATCTTCATATCATCGAATCTTCCCCTTAAGCTTTCTACTCTGGCTCTTTTGACATGCACATCTCCACTGTAAACTTGAGAAAGTTTATCCCATGTGGCTTTAGTAGTAGTGCAGCTCTTAATATCTTCAAATTCAACATCGGTACAGGCAGCATCAATCTCCATCATAGTAACATTGTGTTCATGCCTATCTTTTAGTTGATCAATAGTCAAGGGACCAGTGGTCGGTTCTATATAGCCATTCTCCAACAGTTCTAGTGCAGAATTCCCAATTCCAGATATGTGCAACTTCATCCGGCTTTGCCATACTGCGAAGTTCTCTTTGTTCAATCTTGGCACTTCCCTCTTATACATTTTGAGATCTTCGTACTGAAGTCCTTAAAACATTGTTCTAAGCAACCAATGCTCTGATACCAATTGTTAGAATAACTGAGAGGGGGGTGAATCAGTTAATCATTGTTCCAATACAAAATGTATAATCCAAAAATAAATACTTTAACTTCTGTTGCTCGGTAACTTAAAATACTTTACTATATGTGCATTTACCGATTACCAGTCTAAAACATATAGTAGTTACCGATCAAATCAAATATGCAACATGCAAATATGACATCAGATAAACATCAAAATCAACACATAACACAAGAGATTTAACGTGGAAACCCTGTGAAGGGAAAAACCACCTGGGACTGGCAACCCAAAAATATTCACTCTTCTAAAGTGAGGTCGGTGAAGACCCAACCCTATTAAAGGTTACAAACACACTGTTAGGTGTGACCTTGTTAGAGGATTTAAGACCAACCGTTATCATCCAACCAACAGTCAATCTGGGGTTGACAGGATAACAATGTTCATTCTATGAATGATACATAATAAGACTTTCTTAGTCCACTCGGTTAAGAGATTTAACTGTGTACAATGGTTAAATATGTAACAGTAGGTGATTTGATCTATTACAACTTCAATTGTAGATATACAGATCAATATTTAGCTCATAAAAATCTTTTTGATCAATGTAATATTTCTGATTCAACAATATATCAACTTACTGTCCGTTGGTAATTACTCTTTGTCACTCGGTAGTGCTCTACAGTTGGGTTCTTCTTAACCAGTATGATCAGAATGCATGAAAACTTGTTCACGTGATGATTTTGTAGTTTCCTTTTCTTCTGGCATCACACTCATGAAATCTCTAGTCTCTTATATAGATATGTAAACCATTTTCTTCTGCTCCATCAGATTTCACCGCTTAATCACATCCACTGATTTTACCTCTTAAACATACCTCGGTACTTGTGTCAATAACACATTTGATTCTCAACCTTTAGATCTTTCCTGAATTTTGTTATCCGTCGATATGTGTAACAAACTTTATCTGTTACCTCGAAATCATACACTTTCCAGCTCATGAATTCTTATCGTCTAAACTAGTCATTTAGTTCATTCTATTCTTATGAGTTAACAAAGAAATGCGTTGGTGAATACAAGCTCGGTTTACACTGTGCTCGGTATACACTACACTCTGTTGGTGTATACTGAAATGCTTCATTAATCGACAACATTGCTTTGTGTCTTTCAGCTCTTTTCCTCATCATAGATGAATGCAACATAATCAAGTCAATATCATAAGGTCATAGACTCATCAACAAGTTACTCAATAAATTCTTTATCCTCATCTGTCATATCCATCTTCCTCATGTAGATATTTATGTTTTTCATCTCTTTCACTCCTTTTCTACAGATGTTTCAGTATAGTAACTTACAAGATAAGTGTTGTCAAACTAGTTGACATCAATGACAACATAATACTAATTTAATCATCTTACATATCTAATCAATCAGCTCGGTGATCTCTAATCACATATTCTTCAATCAGGTTCTAAATCAGTTGTAGTTCATCAAACTATGCTATCAAAGGGCATAGAATGCTTCATGCCATTTTTGAAATGGGGTTATAATAGCCAATCAAGTCAATGGTTCACAAGTTATGCTTTTTGGAAGTTGTGCCTTCGAGATGCCAGTTTTAATGCAAAAAGGAAAATAAGAAAAAATCACTTAGATAGGGAAATTGAACCGTTGGGAACCAAAATGAGGAATTCCACTTTCCAAAATATTATAAGGTGACTAATTGTGCTACTTATTAGGGCTAAAGAGGGATTTTAGGGTTCAGTTCCAAAAGTGTAGATTGTGGCTATGTCTTGCATATCATTGTAATGAAAATGCCCATGTGGTTGTATCATGTTGTTTTTTCTAAGAATATTGTAATACCATATCATTGAGGATTTTTTGGTGTAATTAAATATTCCTAATTACACTTTACTTAATCTTACTTAGGATAATGCATTGCATAATAATTTATCATTGAGACGCCTACAAGTTTGCACCTCAATTAAGCACATGATGTGGGAGAAATTCCACTTTAGGTGTGAGATCCACCTTTAGTGCTCATATCACATTATCATCTCATCCTATGACACATACTTCATTTCATAATGGAGGATGATCCACATTTAGTGGACATGTGATTATGCCATGCATAGGTGATAGCTTATCAGCTTCTTATCATTGTCTCTTATTGCCTTTCCTATATAAGGAGGCCTATTATGTACATTTTATTCAATCAATCAATCATTCAAGTCCATTATCAATAATATAATTCTTTCATCTTAATGTAATTATCCTTTCAATCTCTTGTGGTAGTTATCTTGGTCTTGCATTCGATCTTGAGGGTGTTGTAGTCACCTAAAACTCTAACATGGTATCAGATCTCTCAAAGTGTGAAGACCTCTTCTCAAGAAGTGCAATCTTAGCTTGATCTGATTATGGGTGTAGAATCTTGCAATTTGGACATCACCATTACATCCAGGAGGTTGTTTCGATGAAAATCAACTATAAATTTGCCCATATTTGGCAAAAGTCAAAATTGTGGCAAAATGATTTTGCAAACCGAGCCGTTCAACTCGATATGCTCCTCTGCGGTACAATTTGGTTTAAAAAAATTATTATTTTTTATTTGTAGAATTTTTTCTTTTTGGATTTCTTCTACAAAATTTTGGGGTTGGTACAACCCTTATTATTTATCATCTCCCAGCATGACAGTGTGATGTCATCAGTCGAACACTAGGCACCCATTTCTCAACCGAACCGATGGTCAAGACCCAAAGAATGACACTGCCCAACTCAACAACTGGTGTCTTCTTTGTATTTTTTTGTGGCTATTTTAAGTGTTATGTGTTGATTATTATATCTTTTATATATTTCATATTATGCATGCAAAAGCTATGGAATCAATAAATGATTAGTAAGGAAGGTTTAATTTGGTTTAAATATATTTTAAAGTACTGATTCACCCCTCCCCTCTCAGTACTTACCTTTCCACACCTAATCCAACAATTGGTATCATATCTCATTCTCTTATTGAGAAGTTTAAACACTTGAGAGGAAATATCTGGAGGTATGGAAAGCTACAAGTATGAAAGGGTGATTGAGAACATGGAAATGGAACTCAAAATGGCTAACAAGAAGGTTGAAGAATTAAGCATGAAATTGAAACATTCAATAAAAAAAAGGAAGGATCTAGCACATTAGTTGAAAGATACTCAAGATCAGGTTGAGGAATTTAAAGAAAAGTCAGAGGGAAGCATGTATGATGAATCTGATGCTATCATATCAAAATTGTCTGAAAAGAACAAAAACCTTTCTTATCCGGTGAAGCGTTGAAAAGAGAAAAAGAAGCACAGTTGGTAAGGATGTGTGAAATCATGGAACAAAAAGGAAAATATGAAGATGACAAAAGGATAGCTGAAGAAGAGAGAAGGTAAATGAATACAAGACTAGATGAAAAAGATAGCGAAATAATGGGGTTGATACTTGAACTCACTACAACTTGACATACCAACTTGTAAGTGCAAATCAGGATGTTGCAAGGAAAATTGAGGAAGTTGTAGAACTGAGCTATGAGAATGAACATCTAAAAAATGATCTGAAATCTGAAAGAGATGCTAATGAAGTCTTGAAAAGAAATGAAGAAGCATTGAAGATTCTAGATGAACAACTGAGAAATCAAAGACAACTGAAATACACTATTGGACTTGGTTACAATATAAATAGTACTACTGAGAAGGGTGAGTCCTCCAAACAAGTAGCCAACTGAAATAAAGGTGATACCCCACCAAAGTCAAAGAAGCCTACATGTTATCATTGTGGGAAACCAGGAAACACAACAAATGTTTGCAAAAGCAATAGAGGTAATTCATTGAATATTCGTAAGTTTAATGGTCATTGTTACAACTACAATAAGTTTGGTCATAAGGTATTTGAATGTAGAGAAAGAATTGTTAACATTCTAAGGAAATCAAGATTTGATAGTTATTGTAACAACTACAAGAGATATGGTCATAAATCTAGAGAATACAAGTCTCAAATGAAAAATGAGAAATGGGTTTCTAACCAACACAATGCTGACAACAATCGACAAGGACCTACTATACCATGGGATTGTAATACAAGTATCACTTGTACTGCATGTCAAATATTTAGCCACATGTCTACAAACTAGTTTAGGTTGCATGGTATGAATAATAGGAAATCATTTTGAAACCCTTAAATGACTTGTTTCCACTGTCACAGAGTCGGTCACCTTGCCAAGGACTGCAGGTATTGAAAAAAGGATTCAACCGAGGAAAAATTGAGTGAAAAGACTCAAGTTAACATTGATGAAATTATAGAGCAGATGAATAAGACTTGGAGAAGGAAGTCAAAAGATGATGGAACAAAATTGTGAACAACTGATGGCACCATATCCACTGGATTGGGTGCACCTTTATTCACTTAATTGGTCAAAGGTATGTATAGGAGCTGATAGCCTAAAGTTTATCTTAAATCAGTTCCTAGATTTAGTGCAAAGAACCATATAAACATACTAAGATGCATTTGGATAGAATTTGTGAGGTTACCATTTCATATGTTGATTAGTAAACTAGTGTTTGAACTATTTTGTTGCATTCAGTGAAGCAAAGTGTAGTTCAGTTAATGATAAAATGAAGTTAGGTAAGAAGTGCTAAATATATATTATAGCCATTGGAAGCCCTAACCTAAAGAAAAACTATAAATAGAGGGTTCGATATTTCATTTTTACCTTACACTTTCACGAGCACTTTGAAGCATTGACAAAGACAAGATCGCATAACGATTCCAAGCATTCAGTTGAGCATTCTAAGCATCTAAAAAGACCATTAGAGATATTTCAAGCATTTACCTAGCTGATTTTATAGATTCTAATTGGAAACCTACTATTTGTTAAACTATTTCAAAATCAAGATAGCACCCAAGATGCAAAAACCAATTATAGTCGAGAAGATTGATCAAGTAAACCTAACGTATAAGCTTCCTCCCACTGTTGCCATTGAAATTGACAAAGCTGGAGCTTTATCCTTGATCTAACCAAGGGTAATATTTATTGAAGATGTTTGTGCCTTCATCCACTATAAAATTGAAGACATATGTCAAGGAGAGATTGACACATCTTACAGAAACTTGTATGTAAATGGAAATTTGTAGAGTGACCACACACATTTGCAGACCAAGGGTTTAGTCCATGTTATGCATGTACCGATAATTTTTAAGCATGAATGGATGATAATTGTATTAATCAGAGTGCATGATCAATTTATGTGGCTTGATGGGCCCGTGAAAATTACAAAAGATGTCTTGCACATAGAAACTAGATTTTTGGTTAGTGATAGATCGTGGGCTTACAAGAAAAATGATAAGAACAAGTTATGCGAGCTTACCAAAGATAAATGGTATGGAAGAGGACTAGAATTATCTACATTTGAAGACCTTGAATTAAAGTTTGTATCAAATGTCATATCCTACTAGATATTCCAATCATCTTGGGTAGACAACGTACCCTAGGGAGCAATAGACATAGCCTACAAAATTGTCAAAAAGGACATGAAGATAGATTTGTGTGAGATACTATTGAAATAGTTGGATGACAACATGAACACCATTAAGAAAGCCAAGAAAAATACATTGAAGTTCAGACCACTATTGGTATGTATTAAATTACTTCCAAAATTCCTTTCCTACAGTCGTTGAAGTTACTTGGAAAGTAGATAAACCCATTGTTTATCAGATAAATGAGTTTATTCAAGGTATGGGTGAAATGGGTGACTACTTTAGTAAGTCTCAATCAAGAATGCATAAAAGATATATATTTCAACCTTAGTTAGTGGAAGAGTATAAAGATGAACTTTGTTTTGAGGTTGATATTGATATTTGTATCATAAGGGTTGTGGAACCTAGAACCGAGTGGTTACCACCTATGGGTGTTATGAGATGAATATAGATGCTACCACAATTCAAATAAAAGGATTATTGGAGAAACCGATTGACAGAAGTTCAATTTGGTATGGAACATATGAATAAGTTAAGCAGAAAATAAACGCAGGTATATTGATACCAAAGGCAATTAGAAAAACAAGTAAAATGATAAATGCATTATCTGAAAGTCTAGGCATTGATGATGCTGAAGTTGAAGAAGTTGTTGAGCCTTCAAAGATCAAGGGAAAGAATATTAGAATAAATAAAGATACCCCTAGACCAATCGGTGCTAGACTATCTACAAGGTCTACCTCTACACTGAGGGCAAAGAAGAAAGCATAAGAAGAACCCATGAAGAAAGGAGATTGATACTTGAATCAAATACTAAGTTAGATACTGAATCGGATGACATGTCACAGTTTAAGGTTACACCAAGAAAAAAGATGAAGAAAAGTCTTGATGAATTTCTCAAGACAATTGAAAGGTATGGTGGACATAAATTTAGAATGACACATGTTGAAGTTGCACAAAATCTTGAAGGAGAGCTATATCATAAAATAGATGCCAGATGTAAGTATGCACTTATTTTTGTTGGCAAGTGATGTTTTGGGAGCACTATGGATCACTTAAGGATTGTCATTTATGGAAACACTTATGTTGGAGTGATCACATGAAGTGAGTATAGGTATTGGAGACATAGTCATTCTCCAAAGTCATGAAAATGATTAAGTACAGAATCAGAATAACAATATTATGCAGTACAGTTTTGGTCAGCAAAGATGGTATATGATGTATTATGGCTTGCAAAGTTAGAAGAAGACATGTTGGGATATGTAGGACCTTCAATCAAGATCATACATGTTTTGGTGTTGATATCAATAATATGCAGCGATATGAAGGTATGTTAAGACAGAGAGACAATGAAACAAGGTATGTGAACAGTCACGATGATTGAGGAAAGATTAGATGGAATGGTAAAGTGCTAAGTCAGATGAAAGTTGTATATTGCTGAAACTTTGGTAATACAAAATTTTCAACTCTACATTTATCATTTGTATAAGTAATTGTTATGTTTTTTATTGTATTTGAGAGATGACTAGATGGCAGAATTGATATAAGTATAGAGTGTTTTGTGAAAGTGATAAGTGTGAAGTTATGGAATAAAAATGGACGTGAATTTGGGATATTAGTAAAGGTAGATAGCAGGTGCGATATATGAGATTGATAGAGCTATAACTGGAACTATCAAAGCATAACAGATGCTTGTATTGTTCATTACTTGAAGAACACTTTTGTGATAGAGTTTTGATTGTAAGAGTTGTAAGCTCACCTCACCTTTAACAAGTTTTTTGTATACCCCTAATAGGGTTTTGTATTCCTCTAACAAGGAAATGTACTATGTAATACTCAGCTCCTAATAGGGCTAGATCTCTTAACAAGGATTCAATATTTTAGTGCATAGTTGTGGGTACCATCCCCACCGAGGTTTTCCCTTGGCTAGGGTTTCCTCAAAAACAAATAATGGTGTTATGAGTTATGTGTTATGTATTTGTGTTCTTTTCATTTCAGAATTGTTATGGTTTATTTTCAATTGGTTGAAGTTTAAATTAAAGTGTTTTAATATTGATTCATCGCCCTCTCAATATTACTTAATCCTAATAATTGGTATCAGGGCTATTGGCCCTTAGAGAGAAAGCCTAATAGCTTAAGGGAGATCAGAATGGATTCAGAAAGTTTGCAAGATAACTTTGAAGTAGCACTTGATGACTTGGACAAAAAAAGGCTGAGAATGGTGAATTCAAATTCAAATTAAGAAGAGCTGAAGGTTTCATTAAGAAACTCAAGGAACAACTTGAATCTTTGAGAAATGAGAGGCAAGACCCTATGGATAAGATCAAGGAGGATTCAGATAATGATACATCAGACCAAGTAAAGATGTTGGAGAAAGAAAAAGAACAAATCAATCTTTTGATGATTAAAGAGATTCAACATGAAAAGGATGCAAGATACAAAGTTGAAGAGACACTTGTGTGTGTGAATTTTGTACCTGATCTGTAGACACAACACTTCAGTAAAACATTAGAGGTTAGTTGAAATCAAAATCTTGCAATAAATGAAAAACTAAACTAACCAGGCGATTTACTACCTTCTAGTAGATGCGAGTATGTATTCTCGAATTATACTAAGATCAATGACCTTGACGACACCTAAACAAAGGATTTGAATACAAAATCTAGATATGGAATGAATGCAATTAATCTATTTTTTTGGTTTTTCTGTGCAATAATATAATAATGAAGACTTGATATGAATCTATGCTAACAATGATATGGAAAACTGATATGCAAACTAAGCTAAGAAATGATATGAAAACTATGCAAAAACAATGAAAATCTCACAACAACTCGAATTCTCAAGATCAATTCTTCAGTCTCCAATTCATGGATGATTTTGGCAGAGTAAGTATGCAAACTTGTGAGATGAATTATGAAGAGCTGAAGCCTTAATTTATAGAAATCTAGGGCTTTGGAGGTGCATGGAAGAAAGCCATAAATCACCCAAATAACTCAGGTTGATTTTTGAGTTATTTTTAAATAAAGGATATGTAACTCACAAAAACATGCAAAAGCGGAGTTTAACTCAAAATAGAGTTTAGCTTTAATTGATAATTGATAGTTGTCTGCTTTTCTTGATTGTGCATTATTTATTTATGAATTAATTTAATAATAAAGTGATTTATTTCCAACTTAACTGATTTTGAAAAACAAAACAATTGATTTATGGGTTAATCAATCATTTTTCAAACTTTCATTCAAAAACAATATTATTAAAAATTGACAACTTGCTTTAATTAATTAAATAAGAATTTAATCAATTATTCATAGGATTTTGGATTTATTGTCAAAATTAAATAATACAATTGAGGAATAAATAGAATTAACTTCAATTAAACAATTAAGTGGCAGAATTAAATGTAATTAATTAAATATTGAGAATATTCAATTAATCAAACTTTAGGATAAATAGGATTTATCGCCAAATAATCATTAAATCAAAGATAATTAGGATAATTAGGAATATTACTAGGAATATTCCTTGATGCAAAATTTATGATAATCAATTAGGATTCAATGATGTTCAGATGTGCCTTAGGTTAGGACTTTGATGTTGATTTCGTTTGAATGTGTTGATATAGGAGGTTAATGAACCTATAGCCCATTTTTGGGGTATTACATTTTGCCCCTCTTTGAATTGATATGCAAAGCGCAGTGGTTCAAAGACAGTCTATGTATGATATTGAAACTGATGTTTGAAATTGATATTGATATGAGACAGAAGCTGATTTGAAAGATTTGATATGAAGATAATAGGTCCTGAATGACCAAAGATAATGTTAACTATAACAGTAATGAACTGATGATTGCAAAAAAGTGTCAAAATGCCTGATTCCCAACCTTATGATTGTGAAGAAGTGAGTGACCAATTCTAGACCCGATTGTCCTTGTATTGAATCACATTGGTATCAAATCCAAACCCTTCAATTTCTGAAGAACCAAGGAAATAACACAATTGAACTGATAGTTGCAAAAAATGATACAATTTACAAGATTAAGAGAATTCCAGATTGATATGGATCTTGATGAATCTGATATGCCCCGATCGATGATTGATTTGCCCCGATCGATGAGGTCTTTTTGATGAATCAGCAACTAGACATGGTTGTTGTCTTGATTACTGAGGAAAGATATGATTTCAAATTTAGATATGATGACAGACTTTGAATGATGTGTAATACCATGCCCCCTTCGGGATTAAAATTGAAATCTGACAAGAAAAGTCAGCGTGATATGGTTCAGAAGCATGTTAATTGATTTGAGAAGTGGTTATACATGTTTGAGAATGCATTTTGCATTGTTTGGAGGTCTTGGAGACCAAGTTTGACTAGGTGTGACCATGAGTTGACCATGGGTGACCAAGTTGAAATTTTGATAGTTTGATGGAAGATAATCAGTTAAGTTGAATTCTAGATTTTTGTGATGATTGAAGGTCAATTATGCAAGCAGTAGACCGTCCTGAGTCCAAAAATTTTAAATCATGATTTTGACATAGTAAATGATCTTAGATTTTAATTTTGATCTCAAAAATGGATTCAGAACGTCGAAATTAGCCAAGGGTACAATTTTCATGAAAAACAGAGCATTTTTTAAAATTAGGTCAAAAGCTATATAAAGGCCGAAAGGGTCATTTTCAATTCATTTCAACCTTTTGACTTTAGAAATCTTTGTGGAGCCCTCTGAGAAAAATGGCAGATAGAGCAGCAGAACCGAAGGTACCTATGAGGTCGCATTGATTTGAGCGCAGCTGGAGACACCAGAGACCTCGACAGTATGGACATCTGGTAGGTGGACCTGTGTGCCTTGCTAAAATGTCAATTTTTCCATGTTTTATAGGATTTTAGAAATTTTCATACGTCTTTTCCATTTTTGAATTTTGCATGCATGAAAACTCATACGACTCCCTAGCAGGACTCGTACGACTTTTCAAGAGTAGCTAGATTATCGTCTGATAAGCCCTCATGACTCATATCAGAGGGACCCATGAGTCATACGACATTTCTTCGGGTTCCTCGTAACTCATACGAAGAGGGATGCTTTGTCGTTTGGTATGGTGTGGATAGTCGTACGACTTTTCATGCTAGTATGAATTTTCGTATGAAAAATAGCGAGCTCAAAACTTAGTATTAGGTCCAATTTTTATTTTTCTGATTCCTTAGCCTGATTGTTGACCTGTTAACCTACCTTCTGAAATACTAAACTGCCCCATTTATGTCCTTGTAACCTATTTTGTGACCCAATTACTGATAGGATTCCTTGTTTCTATGTTGTGTAGGTTGTATATCCAGATGTACATGTTCAGATCTCTCATCCTACTACTCAGAGATTATGTGTCTCCTTGCCAGACCCTATGAGAGTTCACCTTACTGCTTGTGGATTCGAGCACTTGATTCATTTACCTAAGATTAGGGTAAATCATGGACTTTTGATTGCATTGATTGAGAGGTTTCACTCAGAGACCTAGACTTTCCATTTACTGATGGGGGAGCTTACTGTTACTCCTAAGGATGTGTATCAGATACTGCAAATTTCATTTCATGCTGCTAGGAGACCAGGGTATGTGAGTTCAGGGAACTCAAGAGTGTTAGCTTTTAGACGTCTCTTTGGAGATGATACCCAGATGATGACCTCCATTTCTTGGGAGACCCTAGTTCAGAGATATGGATAGACACACCAGCTAGAGTGCATCATTGTCGGGATGATTGGTGGCATCATTATGTCTGACCATTAGCAGAACGGTCTTCTGATGGGCTGGGCCCCTATGGTAGCACGGTTGATGGCCACTCCCACTGAGTTAGCATGGGGTCAGTGTTTATTAGCACATATGTTCTTTGAGATGCACGAGGTGGTGTATCGGGAGAGAAAATCTTTTTTCCGCAGGAGCTCTTGTTCTACAAATATGGGCGTGGGAGCATATCCCCATGTTGAGACCTGGTTGTACTTCTCAGAGGTAGCCTTAGGAGCCTGTCATATATAGATATGCTAGATATGTTATATAGGGATAGATGGGCCATGTAGAGTATTGGAGGTGATGCCTTGATGATATGACATTTGTTCACTGGAGACCATATGTAGCCATTGGGCCTTGGCCTACTGCTCGAGAGTAGTTTAGCTATTTCTTCCAGAGCCGTGTACTAATTGGGAGGTCCTCCTCCACCATAGAGAGATTTTTTATTACCAGGGTCTGGTGGCAGTATGGACATATTCAGGATGCCCCAGAGGATTATGCTACATATGCACGAATAGGGTGTGAGATTGGACTTGGATGGACACAAAGGATCTCTTATGCTTTTTGTTCACAGGAGTATAGTGTTATTGTCGGTAGGGACTAGGAGTATAGACCAGATGTACTAGATGCTAGTGTTACTGATGGATTCATCTCATGGCTCGTTGATCACCCCATTCATAGATTTTTTGATCCTATTGAGTTGATACCCTCCATGGAGGAGGCAATGGATGTTATGGGTGCTCTGATGGGATAGGGTCCTAGACCTACATAGGCTCCTATGGTACACCCCACACCTTTGAGACCAAGAACGATGGCTCCACCACAGAGACCATCAGGATAGGTGAGGACCCCTCATCCTACTAGTTCCACAGCAGCTAGATCTTCCAGTTCTCATAGATGGACTAGAGGAGAGGGTGGCACATTAGGTGGAGTTAGTTCGACAAATGAGGTATTTGCAACTGAGAAGGTGGTGGGTGGTGGTATGGAATTTACAGAGGGGGACACTGGTTTTGATCTAGGTGCAGAGGTCAGACACCGCAAGGCACGGAGAGTAGAGACTACAGAGCAGGTGGCCCCTGATACCGATATGCCAAATGTTGATCCAGTTGTTCCTCCTACCCCATAGGAGACCATTAGACATCTCAGAGTTCAGGTCAGGGACCTAAAGATACACAGTGCTAGGTGGGAGGAGAGATTCATAAAGGTTGATAGATAGCGTACTACACTTACTAGAGAGGTACAGCGGTTGCAAGCAGAGGTGATTCATCAGACCTTGAGATCTACATATTATGTTTTAGCTTATTATACTGTAGTTCCTTCAGTGCAGAGAGTCCCTACCTACTCGCAGTTCATGATGGCATCAGAGGGAGCTAGGGCCCCGAGAGCAGAGTTAGTGCCTGGTGCACCACCTCCACCTCCACCAGATGCAAAGGATCATGCTGATAGCTGATTGATCGGTGATATGTTCTGAGATTTTTGATCGGTTGATTATGATATACTGTACTCTTTGTGATCATTGATATACCATATTGATTTTGATAGCTCAACTAAGCTTATTCTTTTGTATACTATGCCAGTAGTGCACCCCTGACTAGTTCAAGATTTTTGATATATATGAGATTGATATTTTGGTTGTGACTTCATATGTACTTGTCATGTTTTGATTTATGATGATATCATGTTATGCTTATGTTATGGATAGAGTAGAATGTATGTATGGATAAATGCAATGCAATGATTTCTTTCATATGTATGGACGTTATGCAAATGTATTTGATTATGAAAATATGTATGTATGATTTATGCTTATGCACATGGATGAATTGTAATGCAACAAATGATGATGATATGTAAATGCAGCGATACACATGATATGTTTTGCAAGTATTGATGAAGACAAGTACTTAGTCTTATGTCAAAAAGGATGTTTAACCCAGGATAGTAACTGCTTGTGATTCGATTGAAGAGACCTTCAAGTTAGGTTTCAGCTCTTGTTAGATTTGAAGAAATATTTGAAGAATTGTTTAGGCATTGAAGTTCATTGAGTTGTTGTGAGATCATGCAAACATGCAAACATGCAAAGAGGCATGCAAAATGAAATGCAACTTAAGACCTAGGACCTAGTCATTGATCATGTGTCGGTTATTATCATCATTGAATTTTTAGGTAACCGGATAAATCAATACAATGCCCACTAGTTATGAAACCTTAGACATATGAATATTGATTTGTATGCATAGGAATCAATACAACACCCACTAATTAGGAAACCATGGATATATGAATATTGATTTTGTTTCCGGAATGTCAGATTAGATATAAGCACCAAGGCATAAATGCTAGGATGACCTGAATATCATGTCCATTTTGATATAGCAATTTGTATAAGCATCAAAACATAAACATTGTGATGACCTAAATACACCTTGCAGTGCAAAAATAATGAAGCAGTCAAGAGATTATTCTAAATCCAGTGTGAATTACCCGTAGTGACCCTTTATCGTTCACATCCTTAGGTAAGATCACATTTCACAGTAGGAGAAAGAACTCACTCAAAAGACAATAGTTAGATCAAACTTCCTTGAATTTTTTGCGTATCAAT
The DNA here is from genome assembly GCA_027943335.1 of Chamaecyparis obtusa. Lineage (NCBI taxonomy): Eukaryota > Viridiplantae > Streptophyta > Pinopsida > Cupressales > Cupressaceae > Chamaecyparis > Chamaecyparis obtusa. Next base: position 310,646 of record BSBK01005877.1, on the reverse strand, counting down.
GGTTGAGGTACGCATGGCCATCCAATTTGAGATAGAGGCTCTTACAGTTAGACACCATATCAATCTAGAATTTCCAAAGTTGTGAGATTTTCACATACAAGAAGAAAACAAAGAAAAGATTATGCCCCCAGTCATCACTCTCTAAATCCTGTAAAGGACATCATCGAAGAGCTTGTGGGAACACAATATGCAAAAATCTCAATGTGAATCAGTAAGCATACAAGGAGATAAAAGCATGTAAAAAGCATAGATTGTTTTCAGTTTATTTTTGGTGTTTGATTGCATTGTTGTAGATGCAAAATCCTTTCTGGAGACAAGATAGACTGGCTGACTAGGATGAAGCTTCAAAGGACTCTGACTAGATATGAATCATCTAAAGATACACTGGAGACCATAGGATATGACATTGATTGCCCCCAAGTTTTGAACATTGATAGGATACAGACGCTTGAGCTGATTGGTGTACAGACCGACTTATTGAAAATAGGAATGTGTAAACAAACTGGGAGAGATGTACAAACTAAAGCAAGACTAAAAGTTGGGAAAGACCAAGATTGCACTGATAGATGGAGCGTTTTAAAACAAGTGGCACCTGTTTGCCAAGTTTTCACCATCTTGGCAGAGATTCTATTTTTGCTACCAAGGCACCTGTTTCCAAGTTTTCACCAAGGCACTTTTTCTTTTTCTCATTTTTTTGTATTTTTCATTTTTTCAATTTCTTTTGTACTTTTGATATTTTTTATTTTTTTTGTGAATCATCAAGGCTCCTATTGCTAGGTTTTCACCAAGATGTTCATTTTTTCAGGACTTTTTCTTATTTTTATTATTTTTTCAAGACATTTTACCATACACTGAATGCCTTAGGCATAGAATTTCTTTAGATGGAGAACATTGATTGGTTCTTAGAGCTGTTCTCCTTCAGTCGTTGAGAGTTGATAGGCACCAGAGCCAAAAGTAGCAGTGATTACAAAGGGACCCAGCCAATTGGGTTCAAACTTCCCCTTGCATTCTCGATGTGATTGATTTTTAGGATTCTCTCTCAAGACTAGATCACCAACCTGAAATTCTCTGTGTCTGAGTTTCTTATTGTAACATCTAGACATTCTCTTCTGATATACTCTAAGATGATCATATGCTACTTGTCTACACTCATCTAGTAGTTCAAGTTCTTGCAACCTAGACACTCTGTAGTCATCATCAGTTACTAGACCGTGCATTCTGATTCTTAGGGATGGGATTTCAACCTCAATAGGTAGTACCACTTTAGACCCATAAACTAAAGTGAAAGGTGTAGCCCCAATGGGGCATTCTGATACTTGTTCTATAGGCCCAGAGAGCTAGATTGATCATGAGATGCCAATCTCTTCCTATTTTATTAACTGTACGGTGCAATATTTTCAATAGATTCTTGTTAGAGGCCTCTGCTTGTCCATTCCCTTGAGGATAGTAGATAGATGATCAATGTTGTGTGATCTTGAATTTGGCACATAGATCATCTAAGTCTTTGTTCTTGAATTATCCACCATTATCTATGATTATGGAATGAGGTATCCCATATCTGCATATGATATAGTTCAATATGAACATAGATATTTTCTTTCCAGTTGCTTGAGTCAAAGGGACTGGTTCTACCCATTTTGTAAAATAATCTGTAGCTATGATTATATGGGTGTGTCCATTAGAAGAATGAGGATGTATAGCTCCTATAAGATCAAATGCCCATTGGTGAAAAGGCCATTGTGTAGTAAAGGGAATTAGATCTCTCCCTAGAGCATGAATTAAGTTGCCATGTACTTGACACTTTTGACAATTCTTAGCAAACTTGATAGACTCTTTCTCCATTTCAGGCCAATAGTACCCAGTCCTAATAAGTTTTTGAGCTAGTGTTAAACCGTTCGAGTGTGACCCACAAATACCATCATGGACTTCCTCTAAGACTCTTCCCATTCTAAACATCTAAGTAGCGTACCATCTAGACCTTGTTTGTACAGATCATGACCAATGATGACATATCAGGAGGCATTATGGATAAGGTATCTCTTTTCATGGTGGTTGAAGGTATCGGGAATGATTTGGTCTTGGAGATAGGAAAATAGGTTTTTGTATCTAGATGAATCATGACCAACAATAGTGCAGATCGTGTAGGTGTCAGGGGAATCATATGCAGGATAAGATAGTGCTTCCACCAGGAACTCATAGTGTAGCTCATGTTCAGGCTACTGTAATAAAGTAGATAGTGTTTCCATTGCATCAATAGCCTTATTCTCTATTCTAGGAATTTTCTCAAATGTGATAGATAGGAAATACTTCTTTAGATCATCTACCATTCTCTTATAAGGAATGAGCTTTTCATCTTTAGTTTGGTACACATCATTGACTTGATGGATAACAAGTTGTGAGTCTCCATGAATGTGTAGTTTTGTTACCCTCCATTCAATGGCTATTTTCATACCATTCAAAAGGGCTTCATATTCAACAATATTATTTGTGCAAGGGAACTTTAATCTAAATGCCTTTGGGTTTGAGTATCCTTGAGGAGTTATGAACAATATGCCTACTCCTGATCCATTCTGTGTGTAGGATCCATCAAAGAATAACTGCCATTCTCTAGAAGAAAGAGTCATGATAGAGGAATCTGGAAATTCCATTTGCATTGGTGTATCATCAATCATAGGTGCATCTGCTAATTGATCAGCAATAACCTATTCTTTGATAGCTTTTCTCTCCACATATTCAACGTCAAATTCACTTAAGAGCATGACCCATTTAGCCAATCTACCCGTGAGGGTAGCTTTACTTAGTAGGTACTTGAGTGGATCAATCTTAGCTACCAAATGTGTGGTATGAGCTAACATCTAGTGTCTCAATTTCTGTGATGCAAAGATCACAGCTAGATAAGCTTTCTCAATCATTGAATAGTTCTTCTCATATGCAACCAATGTTCTACTGATATAGTATATAGCTCTTTCCTTTTTGTTCTCATCATGTTGTGCTAGCAATGCTTCCAGTGATGTATCTGTAGCAGAGACATATAAGATCAAAGGCTTCCCATGAATAGGAGGCATCAAGATAGGAGGATTTGATAGATACTTCTTGATATGGTTAAAGTTGTTCTCACATACTTCATTCCATGCAAAGGTCACACCTTTATGTAATGTTTTTGTAAAAGGTTGTGATATGTTTGCTAGCTGTGATATGAATCTTCTGATAGATTGAACTCTTCCTTGCAATGTCCTCATTTGACTAATATTCTTTGGAGGTTGCATTTCCATTATGGCCTTTACTTTAGGTAGATCAACTTCAATGCCCTTAATTGAAACTATGTATCCTAAGAGCTTTCCAGAAGTGACACCAAAAGCACACTTCTTAGGATTTAGTCTGAGACTAAATTTCTCCATTCTGTCTAGTATCTTGCTCAAGTCATCTAGATGTGCAGCCCTAAGCATAGATTTTGCTAAAGTATCATCAACATAATCCTCCATAGTCCTATGCATCATGTCATGAAAAATAGATGTCATGGCTCTTTGATATGTAGCACTAGCATTTTTAAGCCCAAATGGCATGACATTCCAACAGAAGGTACCCCATGTACATGTGAAAGCAGTTTTCTCTTGATCTTCTCGAGCAATTTTTATTTGATTATATCTAGAAAAACCATCTATTAAAGAATACATCTCAAAGCTCGCAGTCATGTCCACTATCATATCAATGTTAGGTAATGGAAAATCATCCTTAGGGCATGCTCTATTCACATCTCTAAAGTTTGTGCACACTCTGATTGATTTATCTAGTTTTGAAATAGGTACAATATTAGAGATCCACTCTGCATAGTCAATAACTCAGATGAATCTGGCTTTCAGGAGCTTCTCTAATTCAGCTTTCACCAAGAGTGCAACATGAGGATGCATCTTTCTTAATTTTTTCTTAACAGGTTTGACATTTGGAGCTATAGATAAATGATGCATTATAAGATTAGGATCCAATCTTGGCATATCTAAATATTTCCATGAAAATTTGATCTTCTTCTCTATTAGGAATGTTGTAAATTTTTGCTTCTCTTCTTCTGATAAAGATTGTGCTACATGAATCAACTGTGGTTCTTCTGTTGTTCCCAAGTTGATAGATTGAGTGGGCTCAATTAGAACTAGAGATCTATCCTATAAATGACTCGGAAGGACATTAAATATCTCATCCTTAGGTGCCTCAGAGAGGTTTTCACCTTCAGATGTGTCTTTTATTTTTACTTTTGTAGGTTCTGAGACTGCCACAAAGTGGTTTTCACCCTCAAAACTCCTTTTCTTTTTCTTTTTATTCTTATTTTTCTGACTAAGATATTTGATGTCTGACTCTGTCATGCTAATGCTCGATTCACTGATGGAAGTACTCATAGGTTCAACTGCATTGAGGTAACAAGCAAGGGCATAGTTGTTTGGGAAGGTATAAATACCATGGCTCAGATTTGTGGAGGTTTGATCAATAAGTTATGGATATTGGATAGTCAAAGTGGGGAAAGATTGGGAGATAGTGTTTATGGATATGGATCTATCATCATTGGTCCTAACCTGACACTCGAGTTCAAAGGTGATATTAAAACTTAAGACATTCAATTCATGAATAGGCTCAATGTCATTGTGGGAGTCCAATTCAGCCATAGGTGGATCAGACTCGATAGGTTCCTCATTTCACTCTAGACTTACGTTGGGTTCAGGTGCATATTGGTGAATAACATCAACATGTTTCTCTATAATAAGCTCATCTTCTTCTTGAATGGCTCCCCATTCATAGTCATTAGATTCTTCATCTATGCCTCTAGGAAATCTAAGAACATGAATAAAGTCAAGATGAATGCCCCAAGAAGGGTTACCCTCAGATTCTGATTTGTATTCATACTCATGAGAATCTGTCTCAGAATGACTACCACCTTTCTCTTCTTGATTATTTTCAAGATTAGATGGTTCTTGTGTTGCAACTATCTCTTGATTGATAGTAGGTTCTTGTGTTTCTACTACATTAATTGTTTTGATTGGATCATCTTTATCATCAAGGTCTTTGATCTCCTTAGGCAATTTTTCATAGGGGATGAGTTCTAAGCTATCTGAATCACTATCTGATGGTTTAGCCTCCTCCTTCTCTTAAGATGAGGTTCATCTAGTGTGATCTGCTCTATGACATGAGAATAATTACCTTTGAGGTGAAAGGGTTTCTTTTTAAATCCTAAGCCAACCTTGTCTTTGTTTTCTCTACAAGTACGTGGAAGAGGTGCCTCAAGACCCTTCCCTCTGATTCCTAGAGGTCCTTTACCTGAATATCCCATCTTAGCTATTAATTTATCTCTTGGGCCATATGAATTAGAAGGATCTTTTGGTACCACTGAGTTACTAGTTTGTATAGCCATGCTAGCACAACTTCATCCTCTTCAAATTCTTGCTTGGAGATTTGTTCTACTACAAAATTCTTTTTATATGCCTCAAGAGGTTTTGTAGATTCTGGTTGGATTGTTTCAAAGATTGTCCATAAGACTTACCTGAGATATGGAGAGATGTCAAAGATAAGACTGGCTCCATAGTATATTATCCCATACTATTTTCTTTGATATTAACCTCATTTGCAAGATCTTCCATTTTAGATGTGGATTCTTCTTTAGTTGGTTCAATGGAAGATTCTCTGTTATTAGGCACAAGCTTATCTACACTTTCCTCCAATGTATTGCAAGTGGTGGATATGTCTATTGGAATAGTGACCTCTACTCCTTCATAAGTAAATTTCAAGCATTGGTGAAATGTAGAAGGAATAGCTTTCATCTCGTATCCATGGTCTCCCTAGAAGAATGTTCTAAGCCAAAGGTAGATCAAGAACTTGACATATAGTATCTCTGATAACCGAACCTGCTCTGATAGGTAAGACAATGGTGCCTTTAGAAGACCTTTCTTGTTCATCATAGGCTTTAATAGTTATTTTCTTTCTAGGACCAATAGCCAATTCTAAAAATCTCAATTGTGTGATCAAGCTGTAAGAACAAATGTTTAGGCCAGCACCTCCATCTATCAACACATGTTTGACTCTACAGTTCTGGATCAAGACTTCTATATGCAAGGGCTGGTTATGTGGGTGACTCAAGGAATTGTCATCTTCCTCTGAAAAGGATATATTCTGTGGAGACATAAGATGTCCAACCATAGTATGGAAACTGTCTAAATCAAGGTCATCAGGAACATTGGATCCAAGAAAAGCTTTGTCTAGAATGGCTCTGTGAGATGGAGATATCTGAAGCAACTCAAACATGGAAATTTTTGCATTAGTGTGCTAGAGTTGTTGAACAATGCTATAAGATGTTGGCCTTGTATCTTTAGGATTGGAAGATTTAGAAACAACCTTCTATTTGGAAGCGGAAGAAAGATTGAAGGGCATCTTAGGGACATTTGATGAATCTGGGATTTGTCCGTTCAGATGTGCCTGAGCTTGTGATCAAGTAACTGCATTAGTTGAAGAATGATCTCTATCTCTGTGTACAATTGTGATGACATTGCAATGTTCAGAGAGACAAGGTTCAACCATATTGATAACAACATTATTTCCAGGGTAAGCATAATTGACCTTTACTCCCATATTAGGTTGAGAAGATGAGACTTCTTGACCATGTTTCAGAAATAGTTCTGTGAATGTTGTATGATCATTATTGCTCTTATGATTGTCAATGGTGATATCTCCCTTATCAATCAAATCTTGAATAGTATGTTTCAAGCGTAAGCAGTTATTAGTTTTGTGACCTTTACCCTGATGGAAATCACAGAATTCATTCTCTCTCCACCATTTTGGTTTAGGCTCAGAATCAGGTGGTCAGATCTCAGGCAAAGAGATGATGTTATTAGCCAGCAGAGTTCTCATAGCTGATTCTAAAGATTCTCCAAGAGGAGTGAACGTTCATTTATTATCAGCGGACCACTTTTTGTACTCTGGCTTCTTTTGAGATGATTCAGGCACCTTTTGTTCTGAAGCTTTTATGGCTTGGGTACCAATAGTTAGATTGAAAGATAGTGCCTTTGATGGGGCATAGATAGTATCAACAACACCATCTGTGACTGCCTTTATTCTTGTTTCAGTTTTTATTCTTGTCTTTAGAACTAGATCCTGATTCGTACTTGTCCTTTTGAAGTGTGATTTCTCCTTTTTTCACAAGTACTTTTTCAATCTTGATTGCATTTTCAACCATTTTATCAAAAGATGTATGATCTTGCATTTGTAAAGGATAATTGATCTCTGGGACAAGATTATTGATGAAGATTTCTAGTTTTTCAATTTCTGGAATAGGTCTAGCATATAGAGAGAATTTCTTCCTCCATCTCTTGAGAAATGTTAGGAATGGTTCCCCTGGATATTGTTTGAGATTGCAGATATCGATCATGGTGACTAGATGTAGAATATTGTAGGAGTATTGTTGATAGAACAATTTGATCAACTCTTTGAAAGTTTTGATAGTAGCTGAGAACTAATGAATGGTAGCTCCCCCTAGAGATCGAGGGAAGAGACGCATCAGATAGGTTGGTTCGTGCATGAACTCCATAGATTGTGTATAGAATTCTCTGACATGATCTTGGGGATCTGAGTGTCCATCATACTTATCATACTTAGGTATCTCCACTCTTTTTGGGAATGGTGGCATGTACAAGTCTTTATCAAATGGAAAAGGACATAGGGCCTCCATGGAGAACTCCTTGGGTTCCTTTTGTTTCTCAAGGTTATTAAGCTTGACTTGCATGGCATGCATCTATTTCATCATAGTTGTAAGTGGAGTTTCTTCCTCATGTGTAATGATATCATCAACATTAAAGTTGGGAGGAAATTTATCTCCTTGATGAGCTAATTGCAAAAAGTATGCTTCTCTATTTTCCTTCAAGAAATGTTGCATCATTCATTTGAAGTTATCATCATTTTGATATTGAGAAATTTCTTCAGGTGTGGGTTCCTGATCTGCACCATGTTGAGAGTGAGCTCTTTGAGAGCCCAAGTTTGTCCCTGCTTGAGACATGGTAGGAGTTCTACCTGGGATAGATTGATGTGGAGTTTGTTGGGTACCTCCATGAGTTGATGAAGGAGGAATGTAACCAGTTTTTAATCAAAGGTTTCTAGCACCGTCATCTTCGTAAAGACTAGAATTGAAGAGTTGCTCAAAAGTTGGACCTATTTGAGTCAAAGGTAAAGTATGAGATATTTCCCTAGATTTCTTGTGAGAGGAAGCTCTTGTTTCCACCATTAACCTTGGGTGAATCGAAAGGATATGATGAAGACAACTGAAGAAGGAATTGAATCAAGATGATTAGATGACACAACCTTGTCAAGGTTTGATTGATTAAAGCATAGATTTGACTTAGATGAGGGATATTGTGCCCTGGATGTATGGGTAGATTCCCAAAAGATAGTGGAAATGAGTTCACAACTTAGCCATTTTGATGATTGATTGAAGATTGATAGCTATGACAAGGTTTTGACACAAGATGATAAAGAATCAAATCGATTAAATAGAAGGCTAAATCAGATTCAAAAGGCCACTTTAGGAAAATGATTGGATTCTCAGTATTTTCTGTTCTATTCCTGACACAGTGATTTGTTTGAAGATTCTGGAAATAGGCTGAAACAATCGGGTCTCTGATAGTTCTAACAAATTTCTGACAACTTGTGAAATTACTCAAACAACTCTCTGCAGGCTCGTACAACAGTGGGTATAGCATGAAACAACAATTGACAATCTCATACGACTATTGCAAAACTTGCACGACAGTTGATAGCAGGAATTTTGAATTTTTGAAATTGACTGGCAACAAAACTCATATGACAATCTATCTGATACCATACGACAATTTGGGGGTTCTAAAATGACAATAGCAAAAATTCTTATGACTTTCTGACTTTACAAAATGACTGTTGACTCCAAAAAGGTGTTTTACTTCAATTTTTGCAAATTTTGGGTTTTCAATTTTAGATTGTTTGCAAATTTCAATGTCCAGATTTGAGGATTGTAATAGATTTGTTTGTTTTCAGTAACCAGATAGATAAGCAAGCACACAAAACAACAAGCAAGTGATTTCAAGCATGTATGAAAACAATGAACAAGGGAAAAAGCAACCTTGCACATGAACAATCAAGTGACTTATTTGTGCTAATCCTTAGAAGTGCTAATTGTGTATGTTCCAAAAAGTTTTGCATTAATGCACATATTCTTAGAAAATAAAAATTTGGACTCACTAGGGTTTTTAGTAATGGTTTGACTCTACAACTTTTATGATCCAAGAGGGTGAACTCCAATCCAGGCGCACCAGGGTTTTGACATAGTTTGAGAACTTAATCTTCAGGATCTGCTAGGGAGATCTGACAGCCCAACAAGAGACCACACCTGTGGAGATTTCTTCCAATAGGACATTTATATAGCAGTTGTCACTACCACGGCCAAAATGGCTATTACCGCTTGAGGTTCCATCAACGTGGTTGACCCAATTAAGGGAATGTCCACTACGGTTAACCCTCTCTAAAGGTGACTCACAAGATATACCACATGGAGACTAGTTCTAGATTCAAGGATTTGGGTTTCTAGTAGTATCCAAAAAGGAAGTAGAGCATAATCCCCTAGCCTTTTCACTTTTAACCTAAACAAAGCAGACAGATTAATCCGACATGCTAAGACCAAGATTATCTCACAAAGATCTATGACATCAAACCCTTATGATCTATCAACCTCTCCGGAGAGAGAATGCCTCGATCAAAAGTTGAAGACACACAGATCTAGTGGAACATGAGAATCCCTCTGTATCCTCCCTACCTACAAGGGTTCCTTCGTTGAGAAGAGTTTCATTGGAAAATCACTCTCTTAAGAGCCATGAATAGTGTTCATAGGGCCTATTTACTATGTGTAACAAAGATGCTGAAAGAAAATCTATGTTCATTTTTAGAGCCCAAATGAAATGTGTGATATGGAAAAGAAAGGCACTCAAGCTAGACACGCAAGATGTTCATTTTAATCCAAATTAAAATGTTATTAGCTGAGAAGGTTACCTGAATTCCTCACAATGTGCTTAGTAGATTCTTACCTATTTTTAGCAATTCTTGTACTTTTTCCAATCAAAAACCAGTGAAAATCAATCAAAAATAGAGAATTTCAATTGTAAGGGTTAGCTGTTAGTCAAAATCTGAAAACCAAATCTAACAAACTGCTTGAAAAAGTGAAACAACAATTGAAACCTTAGCACTGGAACTCGTACAATAGTGGGTTACCTTCTAGATGATAGTCCAGAAACTCGTACAACATTGGGTATCAGATCAAATGACAATCAAGCTTCCAGATGACAGTGGGTTTCTGCTTATGCGATCCTTGATCAAATCAACTATCGTATGACAATGGGTATTTCCTAGTATGAGTTTCTGACAAAACTCATACGAAAATTGTACGGACGGAGAATAAAAATCGTAGCTTGGAATAGAAAAGATAAGAAATGATAGAAATTGATAGAATTTGAAGGGAAACCCATTTCAGGGCCCCATGGTGGGTCCCAAAAATGTGTGTGAATTTTGTACCTGATCTGTAGACACAACACTTCAGTAAAACATTAGAGGTTAGTTGAAATTGAAATCATGCAATAAATGAAAAATAAACTAACTAGGCGATTTATTGCCTTCTAGTAGATGTGAGTATGTATTCTCAGATTATACTGAGATCAGTGACCTTGACAACACCTAAACGAAGGATTTGAATGCAAAATCTAGATATGGAATGAATGCAATCAATCTATTTTTTTGGTTTTTCTGTGCAATAATATGATAATGAAAACTTGATATGAATCTATTCTAACAATGATATGGAAAACTGATATGCAAACTAAGCTAAGAAATGATATGAAAACTATGCAAAAACAATGAAAATCTCACAACAACTTGAATTCTCAAGATCGATTCTTCAGTCTCCAATTCAATAGCGTGAGTGTGCAATTTGTGGATGATTTTGGCAAAGTAAGTATGCAAACTTGTGAGATGAATTATGAAGAGTTGAAGCCTTAATTTATAGAAATCTAGGGCTTTGGAGGTGCATGGAAGAAAGCTATAAATCACTCAAATAACTTAGGTTGATTTTTGAGTTATTTTTAAATAAAGGATATGAAACTCACAAAAACATGCAAAAGCAGAGCTTAACTCAAAATAGAGTTTAGCTTTAATTGATAATTGATAGTTGTCTGCTTTTCTTGATTGTGCATGATTTATTTATGAATTAATTTAATAATAAAGTGATTTATTTCCAACTTAACTGATTTTGAAAAACAAAATAATTGATTTATGGGTTAATCAATCATTTTTCAAACTTTCATTCAAAAACAATATTATTAAAAATTGACAACTTGCTTTAATTAATTAAATAAGAATTTAATCAATTATTCATAGGATTTTGGATTTATTGTCAAAATTAAATAATACAATTGAGGAATAAATAGAATTAACTTCAATTAAACAATTAAGTGGCAGAATTAAATCTAATTAATTAAATATTGAGAATATTCAATTAATCAAACTTTAGGATAAATAGGATTTATCGCCAAATAATCATTAAATCAAAGATAATTAGGATAATTAGGAATATTACTAGGAATATTCCTTGATGTAGAATTTATGATAATCAATTAGGATTCGATGATGTTCAGATGTGCCTTAGGTTAGGACTTTGATGTCGATTTCATTCGAATGTGTTGATATAGGAGGTTAATGAACCTATAGCCCATTTTTGGGGTATTACAACACTAAAAGAAGAAAATGTGAAGATAGAACAAATGAAGACTGAGCTTTACCACTACAAGGATAAATGTCAAGAATTGGAGAAGTACAATAAGATCATAAAAGGTGAACTCACTCAATCCAAATTACATATTGAGAAGTTGCACATGAGAAGTGGTAAGATTGATGAACAGAGAGAAAGACAGAAACCTAAAGGAGACGTAGAGTTGGATACAATGAAGCAGAATGTTCCAAGACTAATGAAGAAACACATAAAGCAAAGACTGAAGAAAGACCTAGAGATTAGATCAAACCTTTCAGAGGTAGATGCTTTGGATGCAAAAAACTTGGACACATGAAAAGAGATTGTAGAGGTAACAATTCTTTTAAACCCTTTATTGGTTATTGTCATAATTTTTATGCATATGGACATAAGAAAGCATAATGTAGAAAACCTTATCAGTCTAGATATAAACAAGATTACATCATAGAAGAATCTACAGCAAAGATCACATGACAAAAATGCAATAACTTTGGGCATATTGCAAGGTATTGTAAGTTGTAGGATAATTAGAACAGAAGACCACCTACATGTTTCAAATGCAACAACTTAGGACACATAGCGAAGTTTTTCATGTGTAATGGAATGAATAATAGAGGAGGACCACTGCCTATGGTTATAACGAAAAATATTGGTGACAGTGCAAAAATTATTAATGAGTATATAGATGAGTTCAAGAATCATTTCAAGAAATCAGAAAATGAAGATGATGTAAAGATGCGGAAGGTAAAATATTTCAACAAGGAATTGGTTCAGGGAGAGATAGAAGAAGCTACTATGTCTTTGCATGATGATTACATTTCTACATCGACCTATAAGGCCACATAGCCTTAGGGGGAGCATTGGATGTAGACACCAAAATATATCCAGCCCCTGATTATGCAGAATAAGCTCATTCGAGCTTAGATATGATGTATATAGATACTATGGAGTTTATGTTTGTGATCACACCACTTGGTGATTCATATCCTATGATCACGAAGTTATGTTTGACAGGACATTGTGCGAAGTTGAGCTACCTATGATTAATGCATTCACTCACTTTGCAATGGATAAAACACCTTGAAACATATCATTTTTGCATTGTTTGATTAGCATCGACCAAGGAGAATAGAGTTAAGAAGCACTACAACCATCTAGAAGATACATTGTGTGATCTCTTGAAGCAAAATTTCCAGATTTTGGCATATTGAAGTTATTTAGATCATTTACTCTTTCAAGAAGATATGGACGCACCTATGATATTTGATGTTGTTGATAGACCAAGGTATAAGTTTAAGAGGCAGCCACTTAAGTCTTGTGAGGATGATATGGAAGGAGCATTTTCGCAAACCCCTTACGACATGTTACACATTGAAGATATTAGGGCTTATATTCATTATAAGTATGAGACTATTGGGGATGTATAAATATATAGGGAGATATATAAAATGATAGAGTCTAATGGAAAGATGAAAGAAGAGTTTAAACATTTTGAAGACCAATCTATTATCAAGTTAACCCTCCTGAATGAGTTCCACAAAATTGAATGGTTCAAGATCATTCTAAGCAGAATCCATGATCAACTCATTTGGATTGGAGAGTAGTCTGTTAAGATGTGTATTTAGTTGATTCATGAGATAACTAGACTAGATAATAATGGAGCCCTCCGAGTAGCAGAGAAAAACATCATAAAAACAAGTAGAAAAACTAACACATTCTAAGTGGGATAAGTGTGCGATGACTGTGAATGACATCTTTTAGCAAGATGTGAGATTGGTAGAAATCCTACTTGGATATAAGTTGCTCTACAGTAGCAGACCCAATTCTGTGTTAGAAGGAGTAATTATGATGGCCTACAAAATGGTGAAGTAAAACACATATATATAGCCTATGCGAGATCCTAGCACAACAATTATTGGAGAATGTGAAGATCATCAAGAAGGATAAGTCAAAGGTATTCAGGTTTGGTTCACTTCTAGTCCACGTGTACATCTACATTATACACAATTTTCCTAGAATGCACCCTAGAGCATGGAAGGATAGTGTATCTACTAGTATTAAAATCTTTGAAAGCTACCAAAGACAAGATAGAAATTGGGTAGATGGTGAACTATTTGTAATGACCAAAATTCTTCAAAGTCAAATGAAAGAGAGGTACGGGATACCTAAGGAGATAGTTGAGAGACACAAAGACACAATCTGTTTCATGGTTGAAATTGACTATGTATGCTTTGAGGGAGTTGTACCAAGGAAGAAATGGTGCTACCCTATAGGGTATGAGGTTAGTTTTGAGGTTCTCACAATGCGAGTTGAACATGTACTAGCAGCTGAGATAGACAAATCTGAAGAAAGATGGGAAACTTACTTGGAAAAGTTAGCAAAAGTTAGAGAGGAACAGGACAAGGGAAAAAGGAAAAGGAAAATTGACAAAATCATTGATGACATTACTATGAAGGTAGGAATTACAAAAGAGCAGATGAGAGAAGTAAGGAAAAAGATGACAAAAGGATCCTCTAGCTTGGCAATTGAGTCACCTCCTCCTTCTGTAGCTAAAAAGATAGTAAGTCCTACTCCTAATATAATTGATTTATCAACTACACCTAAAAATATGGCATGAGATCTTGCACCTGTGAGCACACCTAGGAGATCTACAAGATCTAATAAACCAAGTAGCCCTAAGAAACAAAATGTAGAAGAAGAAAAAAAGAAGAAAGATGACAAGGTGACTGAGAAGAAAGAAGAAAAAGAAGTACAGAAGAGGCCATAATATCTATGGAAGCTATATGTTTAGATGTTACAAAAGAGAGTAATAAGAGATGGAAATCTAAAGATGATAAATAGATACTATGAAAGGTATGATTCTGACAATCAATCAATAATTGAGGATACAATAATTGAGTACTTGTTAGTTTTCAAGAAAAAATTGCTAGAAATAGAAGGCAGTATTCCCAAGGACTTCTATAGCAAGTAGGAAATAAGAAAATGGTTAGCATAGTCAAAGGATGCAAATATAAGAAATAAGGATATTGAAGACATGTTACCTATAGTCTCCATACAAGAGAGGGAGAGAATCATTAAAGAGTTGAAACCTCTACTGAGAAAAATGGCCATACTTGTGAAGATAATGGCAAGGAAGTATGATGAGGTTATAGAAGACACACAAAAGGCATTGGACCAAATTATTATGTGCGACATGACTAAGAAGACTTCACCTCCCAAGGTTACCAAGCCTACACATTTAGGAATGGGAGAAAGCTCTAAGACAGCTGAAGAAAGTGTGCAAGCAAGCGAAGTTGACAAGAAACCAGACTTCTTCATTTCTGGTATGCCAATATCACTAGACACTTCTCTTGATGTAAATGATCCATTTCAAGACAATCTGGACAGTGAAATGATAGTAGATGAGGAAGGACAAAAAGAGGAAGAACGTATAGAATAAAAATAGGAAGAGAAATAACAAGAGGAGGAGAAACAACAAGAGGAAAAGCAGGTAGAAGGGACAATAGTAGGAAAAGAAGAAGAGGTAAGATTGAGATCAAGCATGAACTGGATACCTCCTCCACTTTATTTTTGGCAAGTATAGCCAAAACAGTGAGCGCAGTTGTGGAAAGCATGGATGAGGATGAACTCATGAGGTTATCTTTCATGGAATTTTCTAAGGCAAAGGAAATGTTAGAACTAAAGGGGGACAAGAAGGTAAATGTGATTGCTAGGGCAGGAGAGACTGTAAATAAAATACTCCCTACACCTCTTACATTTCAAGGAAAGGATGATGTTGAGAGCTTGAATATGGAATTGGAAAACTTTGACAATCATTTTGAGTCACTGTTGAAGATTGCAGAGGATAAGGCTGAAAATAAATTCTTAGAAAAGAATTTGAAGGAATTTTGCTAGTCCATCTCATAGGACTTGGGCATTCTAAAAATAACTACAATAAAAGCTAAAGGTTGTGTGGAACATGGAAGAAAGGTATACAACTATTGCATAAATCCTATGAGACATGTTAAGAATATTGAAGATATCATAGCCAAGGATAGGGCTACATTAGATAGCTTAATGGACAGTTGTGAAAGCTCTTCACAAACTATGTTGGAAATGGACAAGAAGACATCCAAAATTTTGGATAAGATAAGTACTTTGAACATAGAGAAAGGGAGAGTAGTGGAAATATTCGGACTGCTAAAGAGTTGAATCTCTCTCAAGCTTTCAATTCTTGAAGCTCATCTCACCGAGATGGAGAAGATTGAGGGATCAATGGTGAACTATGTACCCACCGAGATGAAGGCAGTAGAGACAACATCTTATGCACTGAATGGACTGATCCATGTCAGTGAACTTCTAATCAAGTCATGGTATGATAAAGTGAAGACCTTGGAAGAATCTTTCCAAGACATTATGAATCTGGTGAGTAAGCACTAAGTCTTTTGTGCTTAAGATTTTGAAATTTTGTAAGAACCTTTGCCATTGATGTCAAAGGGAGAGAAAGAGAAGATAAAAATGTGAAGAGGAAAAAAATTAAATAAAAGAAGAGAAGATAAAAATAAAAAGAAGAAAATAAAAGTATAAATAAATAGATAAAAGAGAGAAAGAAGAAAAGATATGTATATAGAGAAGTTGAAGGAAGATAGTGTTTTGACATTTAGTCATTTCTCACTAAGTGTTGCCATCAATGCCAAAGGGAGAGATTGTTGGAAAGTGATGTTTTGGGAGCACTATGGATCACTTAAGGGTTGTCATTTATGGAAACACTTATGCTGGAGTGATAACATGAAGTGAGTATAGGTATTGGAGACATAGTCATGAAAATGACTAAGTACAAAATCAAAATAACAATATTTTGCAGTACAGTTTTGGTCATTGAAGATGGTATAAGATGTATTATGGCTTGTGAAGTTAGAAGAAGACATGTTGGGATATGTAGGACCTTTAGTCAAGGTCACGCATGTTTTGGTGTTGATATCAGTAAGATATAATGATATGAAGGTATACAAAGATAGAGAGACAACGAAACAGGGTATGTGAACAGCCGCGATGATTGAGGAAAGATTAGATGCAATGGTAATGTGCTAAGTCAGATGAAAGTTGTATATTGCCGACACTTTGGTAATACAAGATCGCTGACTCTACATTTATCATTTGTCTAAGTAATTTCTATGTTTTGTATTGAATTTGAGAGCCAACTGGATGACAGAATTGATATAAGTATAGTGTTTTGTGAAAGTGATAAGTGTGAAGTTATGGAATAGAAATGGATGTGATATTAGTAAAGAAAGATAGAAGATGGGAGATCTGAGATTGACAGAGCTATAATTGGAAATATCAAATCATAGTAGATGCTTGTAGTGTTCATTACTTGAAGAACACTTTTGTGACAAAGTTTTGATTGTAAGAGCTATAAGCTCACCTCACCTTTAACAAGGTATTTTTATACCCCTAACAAGGTTTTGTATTCCTCTAATAAGGAAATGTACTATGTAATACTCAGCTCCTAACAAGGATAGATCTCCTAACATGGATTCAATATTTTAGTGCATTGTTGTGGGTACCATCCCCAACAGGGTTTTCCCTTGGCCAGGGTTTCCTCAAAAACAAATAATGGTGTTATGAGTTATATTGTATGTGTTTATGTTCTTTTCATTTCAGCATTGATATGGTTTATTTGCAATTGGTTGAAGTTTAAATTAAAGTGTTGTAATATTGATTCACCCCCCCTCTCAGTATTACTTAATCCTAACAGTTGTTGAGAAAGAAATGAGAGAAAGGTCCCTTGCAATCACTATCCTGGATCTTACAAAGAGAGGAATCAAAGATACCCTCAAAGAATATTCAACAAGGTTTCTAGTAAAGGGCAGTTCTTTGAGAATCATGGTCAGTAAGTTAGAAGAAGTCCAAAAAGACATCGATGATCTTTGGAGAAAGATCTTTTCTATGGATCAACTGACAATTGAAAGAGTCAAAGAACAAGAGGAAAAATCTAAACCTTTTGAGTTAATAACAAATAAAGAATAACTCATAATTGAAAATATAATTGAACAAGCTCTAGATGAAACAGTTCAATTTGATGAAGATATCATGGCAACCGAGGCCATAGAGACAAAAGTGATGGATGAAGATGATTTTGCCAAGGCAAGATTGTTGGCAGAAGATCCTATCATTGTACACATGTCCAATTTTTCTAACATAGAGGCAACATGTGATGCACCTACTAAAGTTGATGCCCCTACCAAGCCAACTCAAGATACAAAAAATAAGGAGACTAAAAAGACTATAGAGACTGAATCTAGTCAAGGTCATAATGAAGAATCGGTAACCCCTACCGATACTACTAGAAAATAGAAGGAACCAGAGAAAGAGATAGAAAAGGTAGAAGAGAAGAAAGAAGAAAAATGGGAGAAGAATGAAGAAGATAAACAAGAAGAGAAAAAGAAAGAAAAAGAAGATAAAATAGAGGAAACATCTACTCAATCAAATGCAAAGAAGCCATCTACCTCTAAGGGAAAGTCAAAGAAGAGAAAGTATGAGAAAGAAGTTGATATAAGTGAATTCATTGTAATACCAAAGGTTGATTACTTAACCATGAGCCCTAAGGAACTCTCTAAGTTCAGAGATTTGTTGAAGAGGAAAGCTACTCAAGATAATCTCATAGCTAAGAAGCAAAAAATAGATGTTTTGGAGCAGGTAAAAGGTGTTTTAAATAAAATTGTACTTGATACTACGATAAATGAAAAAGGAGATATCTACAATTAGTTGAGAGAACTTGCCAGTCAAATTAACTAGCTAGGCAAAGATACAACCGAGTATATGTTACATGTTCATAAGAATAAGATGGAGACAAAGGTGATTGAAGAAGTTCTTCAATTAATTTCTTTAGAAAAGGAAACCCTTTCAAAGTTAATAAATGAATTAGAAAATGAGTTACAAATAATTATTTTATTATTTCAACAAAAAAAAATTTTTCCCAATTTCACAAAAGAGATAAGAGAAAAAGAGGATAATGTGGAAAAAGAGCTCACTGAGCAATTATCTAAGATTTCCACCGAGCCTAAGTCAATAACAAAATACTATGAGAGGCTAAAGCAATTGATGGGAGTGCAATATGAGTTAAGAAATGAGGAGAACTAGATCATAATGGATCTACTTGAACTCCAAATAATTTTGATACCACACATAGAATCTCTATAGAAACATATTCAAAAGGCAAAAGATTTGGTTAGCACACTGGATTTAAGGGCTATGAATAGTATGGTAAGTCTACCAAAAGATTTGAGCAAGAAAGTTATATTTTTTCTGACATTGAAGGACACATGGAAGGCATCACTCAAGGATGCACATGATAAGTACAAAATAATTTTTGACAAGATCCCCACACCAGACAAGAAGTTAATATGTTTGGCATTTTTGTTAAAAAAGGGAGAATATATATATAAGTTTTTGCCTAAAGGGGGGAAAGAATAAGTATGCAAAAAAATATAAAGTATATAGTAAAGGAAGAATATGTATATAGTATAGAGATGTAAGATATGTATATAGTATGGAGATGTACTGGAAATATTACTTCAGGAGGAGTAATATGCTTACCAAGGAAGAAGAAAGGACAAGGACAAATTTTGATTTTGTTGATGACTTTGAAGTTTTTAACAAACATACCAAACTAATGTCAAATGGGGAGATTGATACTCCTAAGAGTTATTTTGTTGTCATTAGTTATGAGGAAGTCATATTGTTTGTCAAATTCATTCGGTAATGAAGAAAAGTCAAGTTGGTAAAGAAGAGAAAGCTATTCGGTTAAAGGAAATATGGAACATGGAATTTTAGTAAAGGCAAAGTGAGCATAGACACCAAGCAAGGTAGAACTGAGCACCAAGAACCAAGTTGTGCCAAGCTACAACATCAACCAAATTGAGAAGGGAAGATAGATACCGAGTTAATGAAAATGTGCTACTGAGCATAGTAGGATGACACCAGAAGAATCTTTAAGTACATTGAATCTGGACACCGAACATAAAATAGTTTACTAATCTTGAGGAGATCATATGACAAAACAATGGAGATTATGATTATTACACATGATTATGAGGTGAGATCCGCCAATGAGAATTAAGGATGGAATATGCATTAGAGGACTAACCAATGCTAGCACCACTTGATGAGATGATTCTAAAACATCTAGCACCGCTTCTAGAATTGTGTAAATAGATCAGAGAAGTATAGAATTAGTATGACATGTATGAATGTGAAGAAGAGATTGCATGTATGAAGAATATTACTGAGAAGCTAATGAGAAGTGAAGTCACTGTGTATAGAACAATGAAGAACAATTAGAGATTGAGATTCATAAGTGAACTATTGGGTACTGAATTGTTAGTGAGAAAGGTACACTGTATGAGGTAATGAGATACTAAGCACATAGAGTCTAAAAAGCATATGTTTGATGCAAGTTTGATAGAAATATTTAGTGTTATTGATTAAAGATTAATCAGAGTTATAAAAGTCTCTTAATTGAGCATATCCTAGCAGATCTTATTTGTAAATCTTTTAAGCAGGTGCAGTTCTTAGATTAGAATTGTAAAATCCTCTAACAAGGTAGACTTAGCAGTCTTTAGACTCTTAACCAAGTTAATACTCTTAACGGGGTAAGCTATCAGAAATAGCTAAGCATTGTAGCTCTAACCGAGAAAACTTTATTCTGCAATAGTGAAGTCTTGTGGGTATCATCCCCACCACAATTTTTATCCTCTAACAAGGATTTATGTGATTCCAAATATTTTTGTTATGTGTTGATCATTATATCTTTTATATATTTCATATGATGCATGCAAAAGCTATGGAATTAGTAAATGATTAGTAAGGAAAGTTTAATTTAGTTTAAAAGTATTTTAAAGTACTGATTCACCCCTCCCCTCTCAGTACTTACCTCTCCACACCTAATCCAACACACCTTGTCTAAGATCAAAGTGTGCTTGTATGTTCTCATTTGGAATATACATGGATTGGTAAGAACCTTGTAGCCTTGTCACAATTGGCATGGTGACTAAATGCAACTAAGGATGAAGGATATGCAACTTTGTTTTGGATTTTTTGGAGACCTTAGAATGAGAATGAAACCTAAGGTATGCAAAGGCTTTTGAAATAATGTGCAAATGTAACTTAGGAAGATATGCAAATGGAAAAAATTTGGATTTTTGGGATTTTGAATGATTGTGCAAAATGTAACTATATTTTTAGAATTTTTGACTTTGACAAAATCTTTGGAAAATACAAATCTAAGGGTATAACCTTAGGAAATTGAATAGGGATCTTGACTTAAAAGGAATCAAAAAGAAAAGGAGAATTGGATAAAAAGGGACTAGGTCAAATCCAACATGACAAAGATGGTGTTTGACAAAAGGAAAAAAGGACAATTTTGATAAGAGGGATATAGGGACTAAGTCAATATCCTATCTTCATCAACATAGGGAAAGACTAAGATTTGGATTTTTGTAGGATTTTGTAAAATATTTTAAAGGTTCTAAATGAAAAATGCAATAGTAGTAAAATGAGGATCAAAATGAGGACTATGTTGGGGATAAATATTTGCAAATGCAAGGAGGATTATGCAAGGACTATAGTATGAAAATACAAAGTAAGGGCTCCTATAGATGCCACAAGGTTCCACAATGAGTGTTCTTAAAGTCCATTGTTCACAAGGTTTCAAAGCAAAGTGTTTGTGACCAAGTTGATAATTTTGAATAGAAAAAGGCATTATAAAGCATAAATGAGAGACCACAAATCTCATAAACAATATATGCAAACCAATCTAATCTACCATAAAAGTCACTTGAAATATAAAACAATTCAAACAGAAAAAACCCCTTTCAAGTGTAGCTCCTATGTTCTCCTTTCTTCTCCATAAAAATGATGTGATGTTTCTCTTGAGAATGACACAAGATTCACAAATATTAAAAGAAAAATGATGACAAGAGAATACTAGAAATGTGGGTAGCCAAATTACTGCAAATAAGGCTCAATTTATAGAATTTGCGAGCAAATTTGCAAATTTAGCAATTAAGTGTGCAAAAAGGCAATTGTCATAGATTATGGCAATTGGAAAAATTGAAAGAGGAATTTTTTCATTAATTATGACAACTTATGAGAAATTGAATGCACAATCAGAAATTAGGGTCCGTTTGGTAACGGGAATTAGCCTGGAATTGGCATTTGTTATTTCCAACTTCGTCGAATCCTCAGTTTGGGAGTGCAATATGAAAATAGAATAGGAAGATGTAAATGCTCATTTTGCCCAAAATGAGCATTTACATCTTCCACCTGAAAAGGTGGAATTGGAATTTGAAATTGGAATTGGAATTAGGGGCAAAGCAAATTTTTAAATTTTTCATGTCTACACTTTATTTTTTTATTTTTTTATTTGTGTGGGGAGGGATTTAATTTATTTTTTATTTGTTTGGGTGGTTTGTAACTTTGTTATTTATTCGAATTTTTTCAAAAAAAACATTCAAATTTTTTGCTGAATTTTTTTTCAATTTTTTTTGACAAATTTTTTTGTCGAATTTTTTTTCAATTTTTTTTTTTAAAAAATTTAATTTCCAAAATTTTTGTCTATTTTTTTTTCAATTTTTGGTTGCAATCAGTGATTGTAACTTTGTTGCCTGCCACCAACTTTGGTTGCCTAAAACGGTCTGTGATTCCATTTTAAATTCAATTCCATTAATAAAAATGAATTATTAAATTTAAAAACATTAAAACAATTCAAAAAAATAAGATCAGGCTGACTTTGACCTTTTAAAAGGTTAAGGATGACCTCAGGGAAATGAAGGTTGACTTTGACTTTGTTCACGGATCTCGAAAGTTCAGTGAAAAGGGTATCCAAATCTACTCTCAAATCCGAAGTTTCGCACCTGTACCTACAAGAAAAAGAGGGTTTTTGGTTGTTTGTTTGGGGGGTTTGCCTCAGTCAAACCCCAATTTAGGAATTAACCTTGAAATTGAATTGAAATTGTTGGAATAAAC
Source organism: Chamaecyparis obtusa (assembly GCA_027943335.1). NCBI lineage: Eukaryota > Viridiplantae > Streptophyta > Pinopsida > Cupressales > Cupressaceae > Chamaecyparis > Chamaecyparis obtusa. The sequence goes on along the minus strand of BSBK01005877.1, from coordinate 287,848 downwards.
AAAGTAAATGGAACAATTCACCTTGCTTGAGTTGAAACCCTTGTGGAGGATTCGAATCCTTGAATCCATAAGAATGGATGAATGTAGAATCAAATGTACGATGTCTCCAATCAATTGTCTTTAGATCTTCAACACCAATCTTGAATGGATCTTGAACTAGGAAGAGGATTGGATGGAAATGGAGGAATCTTCAACAAGAGAGCTCCATAGAGCTTGAATCTTTTAATGGCTACTAATGGATCTCCTTGATGAATTGGATGCTTGAATGCTTGATCTTCTTGCTTGCTTTCACTTGAGAGCTTGAGAGATGGATTGCAAAACTTGATGGAGAAAATGAGAGAGGAAGGCTCCCTTTTATAGTGATCTAGGGCACAAAAGGGGCCTCGTAGAAAATAATAATTAAGGGCCCATGGCACAAAACTCTAGAGAGGTGCACATGGAAAGGAATTAAATTAAAGTCTTGACACAAAACTCTAGGAGGGGACCACCTTTAATATAGAAATAAAATAATTATTTAAGAGCCTTGTTACAAAATTCGAGGTAAGGCCAACCCCAAAGTTAATTTGAGCATTAGGCACAAAACTCGAGAAAGGCTAATCTCCAATAATAAATTAGGAATCCTATACAAATATCGAGAAAGGTCCACCTCAAATATTAATTTGAGAATTTGACACTTAATCCGAGAAATAGTGGCCCCGAAGAGGGAAAAGACAAGTTTTTGACGAAATCCCGCAACCGGAAGCAAACCCCGAAGATCCTGGACCTTAGGGTTAAGGTTGAGTTTGACCCTGACTAGGTCAAGGTCGAGGTCGACTTTGACTCCATAAGGTCGACTTTGACCTTAGGGTCCAAAACCTCAGGTTCATAGTCCAGATTACTAGGAAAATGCTAGAAAGAAGTGGAAAATGGGGTAGAACAGGGAAAAAAGCCAGATCCAAGCCGAATATCCATTCAAGGCGTTCAACATGACCCCAAACCATTTACTCGAAGGGCTAAACACTCTTAATATGGAAGTGCTTCCATTTTAAGACGATACATAAGGTAATCATAAAAAATAGATACCTCTCCCTTAGATAGATGAACTATTCAATCAAATCAAGGGAGCTATTGTGCTCTCAAAAATTGATCTGAGATTAGGGTATCATTAACTCTGAATAAAGGAGGACATATATAAGACAACATTCAAGACACAATATGGGCAATATGAATTTGTTGTCTTTCTATTTGGTCTTAGGAATGCACTGATACCTTTCATGAATCTAATGAAAAATATTTTTAAAGGCTACCTAGATGATTTTGTTGGGATATTCATTGATGATATATTGATTTATTCCAATAACATGGAGGAGCATGAAGAACATTTATGAATAATTTTACAACATCTGAGGGACAAGAAACTGCATGGTAAGCTATCCAAGTGTTTTTTTACCAGAAGGATATGCATTATTTGGGTCATATTATATTTGAAGGTGGAATTGCAATTCACCTTGATAAGATAAAGGCTATCGTTGAATGGATATCTCCTTAGAATGTGAGCGAAGTTAGACATTTTATAGGACTTGCTGGCTATTACAAGAAATTTGTGGAGGTTTTCTCCAAAATTGTAGCATCGATTACATCTCTTGAGAGGAAAGGGAAAATATATGAATGGAATGATGCATGTGTCAAAGAGATTTTTAACTTCTGAAACAAAATCTCACTTCAACCCCTATCTTGATTATACCTAATCCAAATGGATAGTTTATTGTGATCACAAATGCATCAAGTGAAGGTGTAGGAGGTGTATTGATACATAATGGAAAAGTAGTGGCATATGGGTCCATAAAATTGAAACAACACGAACTTAACTATGTACCACATGATTTGTAATTAGCTGTGATAGTACATGCCTTGCAAATGTGGAGGCATTATTTGTTGGGTAAGCCATTTGAGTTAAAAATTGATCACATGAGACTCAAATACATCTTCAAACAACCCAATCTCAATGCTAGACAAAGATTATGGTTAGATATTCTAAGAAAGTATATCAAAGGTAAGGAGAATAGAGTAGCTCAAATTCTCTTAGTAGAAGAAGGCATCTATTTTCTATCTCTACTACTAGGACATGCCTAAGGAAGCAGGTGTTAAAGAATCTACCAAGTGATGATCATTATGAGTTGGTCAAAATGACTTTAGAGATAGATCCATGTCTGACTACTGCTTTGACATTTATACATTTGATAATGATGGGGTTTTGAGATATTAGGGTAGGATATATGTGCCTGACCAAGTAGGATTGAGAAAACTGATTCTTAAAGAGATTCATTGTACTCCTTTTTCAATGCATATTCGGTATAAATAAGAGGATTGTAGATATGAGGCCATTGCACTTTTGGCTAGGGCTTAAGAAAGATGTTATAGCTTATGTAGCCCAGTGTTTAGAATGCTAGCGAGTCAAGGATGATCATATCCACCCAATTGGATTATTATACCCTAGCAACATACCAAAATATAAATGGAAACTCATCAGTATGGACTTCATTCAAGGATTTCCCATGAGTTGAAATAGACATTGATGTCACTTTGATGGTAGTTGATAAACTTACCAAAGTGACACACTTCATTCTAAAATAATTCAGAGATGACTCATTGGCTTGAGCAAAGAAATTTGTGCAGGAAATATTTAGATTGCATGGGGTACTGAAGACCATCATTCATGACATGGATACAAGGATGACATGAAGGTTTTGGACAACCTTGAATGCTTCTTTAGGAACCAAATTGAATTTTAGTACTAGCTAGACCAACCTCAAATAGACAAGAAAACTAAGAGGGTGAATCAAGTGGTAGAGCATTTACTTAGGATGTACTACATGGATTATCAATACAAATATCTTCCTTCGACAGAGTTTGCATATAGTAACTCGTACCATGTTTCATTAGGTATGACACCATTTTAGACACTCTATGGGCATAAGTGTTGTACACTTGTCAATTGGGACAAAGTTGAGGACAAGATAGTGATAGGTCTTGATATGTTGAAAGAGATGGAAGAATAGATGAAATTGTTGAGGGGTCAACTAAAGGAAGTAGTTGATAGGAAAAAAAGTTATGCCTATTAAGAATCATACTTTCAAGTAGTTCTAGGAGGGGGACAACATTTCCTTAAGGGTTAGACCTCATAAAAGTTTGATCTCTTTTGGAAAGTCATCCAAACTTGCACTGAGATATTTGGGGCCATTTGATGTGTTTGAAGTTATTAATCATGTTGATTATAGACTTTCTCTACAACCAACTTTAGCCCAAATTCATAATATTTTAATGTATCATTGTTTAAACCATATCATCCTAACACATCTCATATTCTTGATTGGCGTACATTGTGGGTTCAGGTTTTGAGGGTAGTGCTAGTGGAGCCCACCCAAATTATTGATAATTGCACCATTTAGTTGCACAAAAGAGACATTCAACAATACAAGGTCTAGTACGACTAGTTTTATGTTGACAATGCCACATGGGAGGACACTAAGGATATAGAGTGTTCCTTTCCATGATTGATTTCATAGCATTTTTATATATTTTTATCTACCATGTATATGCATGTGTGTAATGTATTTTTCTTTCTAGTGTACTTGATAATACATCGGGATGATGTCTCTTCCCAGTGGGGAATGATGCCATTTCTTGACCTTGCGTGTCTAGATTGTTAGGAGATTGTGCAGGCTTTGTGGACTTTTGTTGACTATGTTGACTTGGTCAAAGACTTCACTTGATGATTAGACATTTGATTATACTATTTTTTGGTTGATGTGTTATGTTTTTACTCAACTTATGTTATGTATAATGCTTTGATTACTTCAACTTATGTAGTTATATGTCATGATTGCATTGTGCTTAGTTGAATGTTAAATGAAATGAGATGAAACTATTGATGCACATTTGGTTATGGTTATGATTTTTGGGTACTAACCTACTAATTAAAATTCGAGTGGCTTGAGTTATTGACAAGAACGAAGGTGGGAATGTGGCCTAGGTTGAGGAGGTTAGATCCTCATCAATGGTTGATTTGATGGATCTAGCACTGTACATGCACTTAGTTATTTTTGATTTCATGCTTGATTTAAATAGCATTCTAATCCTTTACAATGCAATTCGAATCATGTTTGAAATGGTTTTTTTGTTTTCAATTCACTATGTTGTTAGGAAAACAAAAATGTGTAGTTTTGTTAGTAGATTTTCGAATTTGATAAATAGAGTATTATTTTATTTTGTTATACATTAAAATCAAAAGAGTTAATGATCTTCATCCCTTACCTAATCTGGATGTTGCTATAGACCTTAATAATGATGATGGTTTTACAGTTGTTCCCCATAAAAAAAAGAGGAAGAAGGGAAATAATAATTCTGTGCTTAAATCATTCCGCCCTAACCAAGCTAGCTTGGCTTTCAGTTCGACTTTGTCCAGTAGCAATATTAAGGTAGGTGAGGTCAAGGATTAGCCCTATATTAAAGAGCTGGTGCAGAAACTCCCTCCTAAGGTTTTTCAGGAGATTGGGGAGGAGTATGACTTAGAAATCATTCTGGCCGCTCCTGTCCTCTCTAGTTCTCAAACTGGTCCCTCTATGGAAGTGGACTCTGTGGTGGGGACAGAGGAAGACTTGAATAACGATTCCTCTACTGCCAGAAGAAGAGGTAGACCACCTGGGTCTAAAAACAAACCATTGGTTGCTAAACAAGGGGATACTTCCAACAGATTCCTTGCCTTAACTAAGCATGAACATAATGCGGATTCCTCTCTTAACATTGTATCTCAATGAATTGTCTCTCATGGAATGTAAGGGGTTTGGAATCCCCTGATAGAAAATTTGTTATTAAAAGGTTGTTGAACTCTCTTAATTCGATAGATTTTTTCATGATGCAGGAAGTTAAGGCTGTGGGATTCATGTTGGATTCCAATCTTAGTTATATATGGAAAGATGCTATTAAATTTTTCTCTAATCATGTTAGAGGCAGAGGTGGAATCGCCTTGCTCATTGACAGTAAATGGGAGAAGTGCATTTCTAATAGTGGTTGTTCTCCCTGTAATAGGGCTGTCTGGGTATCCTTTAAACATAATAATTATGATTTTGGTGTTTGTGCTATATATGCTTCTAATGATCCTAAAGAAAGGATCGAGCTCTGGAAATGGCTCTCTGACCTTCCGGACATACCCTGGTTGTTTGGTGGTGATTTTAACATGATTAAATCCCATGAGGACAAGTCAGGAGGTATCCCCTTTCATTGGAAGGATAATGAAAAACCTTTCTGGAATAAATTGATTTGTTCTAAGTACCTTTTTTATCCTATTGCTAGGAGTAAAGAGGTTAAATATTTCTAGGTTTTGTAGATCTCGTAGTTTCGGTTGAAGATTGCAAGAATCAACAATTTTTGAGATCGTTTGACAGGGTTTTCAGCTGATTCTTTTTCGGAGGTAAGTACCTTTATCTCTTAATTTCAATATTAGTCATCTATATTTACTTTCTATATCAATACAATTTCATGTAAGTGTAAAATATTGGTCTTGGGGTCTCTTTTAGGTGCAAATCATTATTCTAGGACCTTATCCATATTTTATCCTTTACACCTTATTAAGCATCCTATAATCAATACATAATTTGTAAGGTACCATCCTTCTTCACAAAGATCACCAGAGCTCTACAAGGTGATACACTAGGGCAGATCAACCCTTTATCCAATAACTCTTATAGTTGTACATGTAGTTCATACAACCCATTTGTGGTCAATGTGCAAGGAACCTTAGATTATGGCTCAAGTCCAAGTAATAATTACCATACTCAACTATCCAAGGTTAATACATGAATATAGCTCTAACAAGTAATCTAGATACAAATATATGATCTATAAAGCACTCAATGGCTCCTATATCAATCAAAATATAAATATTTTTTCAAAAACATTTACCAGTCACCTGTTGTTACCTATTTTTTTGTAACTAGCTGGATTTAAAAATTTTCATTCATGAATAATGGCTCTTGTAAATGTGCAAACCTCTATATGTTCATCCCAATAGGTCTCTTAATGCTTTCTAATATGTCACATGCATAACTTATTCTCCACCATCCTCCTCAACTTGGTTGAAACGATGCATTTTACTTTGTCGTCTACACTTCATTGCCAACAATTGTGGTGGGTGTGTCTTTATTTGTCCCCAAATACAACCCTTATCCTTTGAAAAAATCTGAAAAAATCTATTATCGGCATCTCAATATGTGAACCTGACCAATAATATGAACGAACCTTTGGAATGAATTGGAGTCTGATAATTCATTAGACAATATTTATGTGGTTCGAATACCACTAAATTTCTTGACAGGTATTGTACTTGGTGAACCACTGACATATCTACAGACCATGAACATGGGAAAAATGTTCTCGTGGGTATGAAAAATGTGGAACCATACATTTCGCATATGAATTGTTTGACAAAATGGCCATGGGTATGCATGTGAATTATGGAAGCAAAGATAAGGCATTTGAATCTTAATAAAATGCCTCGCTAAAATATGGCCTCAAAAATTGCCATTAATGGATTTGTCAAAATTGTTCTACAAGACATTATCTTCCCACTAGATCAACACACATGCCAAATGTGAATCTATTGAATTGAAGAATATTATACATCAAATCTTGCCAAGAGTTACAAATAGTCTACCATCTGTCAGTATATTAAAAGGAGATTTGTTCCTTAAGTATTTTAATCAAGATATACACGGGAAAAATCAAAAGGTTCAAAAGATTAATTTCGTAAGTAAATATCATCTTTCCAAGAATCAGTTATTGAAAAAAGTCTCATCAAGGGCATATAAATATGTAGTCAAAAGCTTAGAAATAAAGGGGGATTTCTCTTTCTTTCAGAAGCCTATTTTCAAGGGAGGAGGTATTTTTCTAATTTCAGCTTTGTAAGGGGAAATGTGAGTATTTTTCTAGGGGAGAAGCGTAATCTATGGTATAGAAGAAAAAACTTTGAGCTTTGTGTTTTTATCTAAAAAACAAGGAGACTTTGTGAAACTTTGTGTATATGTTCTTCTTTGTTGATGTCATTTTCTTAAGACAACTACAATTATTTTTGGGTAACTTTATCTATTACAATAGATTAAGAGTATGAATATTTAAAGAGCTTTGTGTCTTGATTGTTCACGTGATCTTCAAGGGAGTTGTTATTTTCCCAATTCTTTATTGTGGGTGTCGGTGAGTGAACTTTGTGTTACTTTTCGAATTCCCCCTTTGTATACAAATCTATTATTCACATCTATAGTATGGCTATGCTTAGATGTTAGTTTTTCCTCTTCTACTTTCTGTGTACACTAAGATGTGGTACACTTCTGTGAATCTTTATATGCAAGGAGACTCAAGAATGTGCCCTCACAAGCCGAATCACAGCTCTCTATCCAAACATGTGCAAGGATTGATTATAAGGCCCTCAGATCGACCTAGTCAACCCATGCAAGTACACCCTGGAATGAGAGATTCAAAGAGGAGAAGCAAAAATGTTAATCTCCATGAATCTTGTTCTTGCAATGCAAGAATGAAAACTAATCTAAATATGATTGCAATGCAATAAACAAACTAATTTATTGAAATGAAAATTGATCTATATGCAATGAAATCAAACTAAAATGATTTGAAATTAAACTAAATATGCAAATCTAAAAGCTATTGATGATCTCAAAAGCTCTAATGAAAATCGCAGCGTAATAACGATATGAAAATTCAGGATATGTAACTGAGAAGGAGAGGGCGCCTTTTATAGTAAAATGTGGATTTGAATCCAAATCTAGAAGCAATGTGGGATAAATGGAAAAGAGGAAACAAATGTCATTTTTAGAAGGTTTGTAGGAAAATGGAATTTCATTTATTTCATTTTTTTAATAATCGATTTGTTTCCTTTTCCATCACAAAAGATATTTTGAGAAGATATTTTATTTATTTTATTTTATTTAAAAGAATAATATCTCTTTTAATAAAATAAAATAAGATTATATAATTTAAATATGAATATTAATTAAATAAAATAAAATCATTTAATTAAAAATGGATTGTAATTAAATAACATCACTTCATTTAAGAAATATTAATTTCAATTAAATAACATTAATTTATTTATTTAAAAGGAATTTATTTCTTTCAATTAATTAAATAAAATTAATGAAATATTCAAACCTTAGGAAGAATTGAGATAGTTGAAAATATTTATGATTTGATTAAAAAGATTGATTCAAAGGTACTGTAAAACATTGATTCAGAAATTGATTTTGACAAATTGAATAAATGGGGCCCAAAGTCTAGGTGACCATTTTAGGGTGCATACATTTGCCCCTCTTTGACTAATGTGTGATCGATCTGGGAACACATCAGGACATAGATAAGCAGACTGAAAAAGACAAGGCCAACACCTGTGAATAGGTAATTGTCAAGTCTCAAATAAGAGATAAAAATCTCAAGCAAGGTTGCCCCAAGAGAAGCAATTGATAAATTTGATAAAGTTGAATCAAGCATTGAAGTTTGGTAGGTACTGCCCCCTCGTGATCAAAATCAAAATGAGATAGAGGAGAAACAGTAAATTGATAAATTTGATCAAATTGAACTAAAGATAAGGTTCTTGATGTAAGATGAAAGATATAAGAATCACAGAACTAAGATAGCTTACCAAGAAAGATTATGCCCCAAGGTTGAATTAGAAGAAAAGAAGTGGGGTGGAAGTGAATGGAAGATAGAAGTTTGGAAGAAATGGAAAGAAATGGAGAGAAGAAAGAGAATTTGCCTCTAGAAAGAAGATGCCCCAAAATCAATCAACTGTTTAAGATAGGGAATTTCGATTGAGATCATGAAAGAAGGTAAGGAAATGAAGATCAAAACATGACCACAGTTGACTAAAAGTCCACAAGAAAGATGAAGGAAACCCTCTCAAACTCATAATGTAGCCTAAAAGTGCAAATTTAACATGAAGTCTAAATAATGCAAGCTACATGAAAATGCAAAGGTGTACTTGCAATAGGGTAACATAGGATTTTTGTGTTCATCATTCATTAGAGAATGTAAAAGAACTTATTTTCATCATAGGGCCATTATTACCAGACATCGGACGATCACACAATCATCACTAGTCACAAATGCAACTATGAAGATATGAATGTGATTGATATCGGATTGGAATGTGGAAAGATTCTAACATGAGCATCAAAGACATAAAGGTCAAGATGACTCCAATGTTAGCTTACCCAATTTAATGTAGCAAAACCATGCTCGCATCAAGGCATAAACGCCAGGATGACCATGAGAACGATTGTGCAAAAAAAATAGTCAAGGATGATTCCTGAAATCTCCTGAGTGTGTCAAGGAGACAACAAGAGACACTGAAGAGGTTCAAGACAACACCCACAAGCAAAAAGCAAATAAAAACATGCCCCATGCCCCAAGTCTTCTAGCTATGCATCACGAAGAGACTTATTAGACAGGGACACTCAACGAAAATCAATAACAGTCAGCACACAAAGAAAAGATCATGACATATCTCAAGCATTAAGTGTTGCATTTAAAAAAATTTAAGTGTGTAAACTGATACTGAGTTTCAAGGATAAGGATCAAATGCTTGCTAGTAGGTAAGATCACATGACCAAACTGGATAAGACCAAACTGATAAGTGTTGAAAAACACTCGATGTCGGGGGTTGTGTTGAAAAACACAGTTGGGTTGGTGTTGAAAAACACCATTTGCGAGGTGTCCTAAAGACAAGCATATCCAAGAGACCAAAGCTGACACAGTGATGCCCCCTAGATAGAGACAAAGACCAATTCCAAACCAAGGTGACAAGGACAAGGCATGATGGAGAAAGGCTAAGTGTCGAGGATGCATGCTAAGAAATAGGGGTGCGAAGGCCTCAAGTAGCGCCCATTTCTAGGTTTTCACCACTTGGAAGAATTTTTTCAGGACTTTTTATAATTTTTTTGTATTTTTGCTACCAAGGCGCCTGTTTCTAGGTTTTCACCAAGGCACTTTTTCTAATTTTTTTTGAATTTTTTTTTCAATTTTTGATTTTTTTGTTTTTTTTTCAGCATCATATATGAATTTTTTTAGAATTTTTTTAGGATCAATAAGGTATATACAAAGGATGCCCCCAAACAGAACGAGCATCAAGGATAGAACTTCTTCAGGTGCAAAACATTGATAGGCTCAGGGAGCTGCTCCCCCTCTTTAGTAGATAGTGGATAAGCACTTGTACCAAAAGTTGTTGTGATAATGTAGGGTCCAAGCCAATTAGGTTCAAATTTTCCCTTTTGTTCTCTATTTTGTTGGTTCTTAGGATTCTCTCACAGGACAAGATCTCCTACTTGGAATTCTCTAGGGTGAACCTTTTTGTTGAAGGCTTTGGACATCCACTTTTGATAGACCCTCATATGGTCAAAAGATACTTTACGCTTCTCATCAAGAAGTTCCAATTCTTGTAATCTCATGACGCGATAGTCTTCATTTGTAACTAGACCTTTGAGAGAGACCCTAAGTGATGGAATCTTGACCTCTAAAGGTAACATTGCTTTAGCGCCATATGTGAGGGCAAAAGGAGTAGCCCCAGTTGGAGTACGAATACTCATTCTATAGGCCCACAAGGCCGGATTTATCTGTAAGTGCCAGTCTCTACCATTCTTATGAACTATTCTGTGTAAAATCTTGAGAATGGTTTTATTTGAAGTACACGGTGGGCGCCAAAATGTGTACACCAAGATGTGGTACACTTCTATGAATCTTTATATGCAAGGAGACTCAAGAATGAGCCCTCACAAGCCGACTCACAGCTCTCTATCCAAGCATGTGCAAGGATTGATTATAAGGCCCTCAGATCGACCTAGTCAACCCATGCAAGTACACCCTAGAATGAGAGATTCAAAGAGGAGAAGCAAAAATGCTAATCTCCATGAATCTTGTTCTTGCAATGCAAGAATGAAAATTAATCTAAATATGATTGCAATGCAATAAACAAACTAATTTATTGAAATGAAAATTGATCTATATGCAATGAAATCAAACTAAAATGATTTGAAATTAAACTAATATGCAAATTAAACTAAATATGCAAATCTAAAAGCTATTGATGATCTCAAAAGCTCTAATGAAAATCACAGCGTAATAACGATATGAAAATTCAGGATATGTAACTGAGAAGGAGAGGGCTCCTTTTATAGTAAAATGTGGATTTGAATCCAAATCTAGAAGCAATGTGGGATAGATGGAAAAGAGGAAACAAATGTCATTTTTAGAAGGTTTGTAGGAAAATGGAATTTCATTTATTTCATTTTTTTAATAATCGATTTGTTTCCTTTTCCATCACAAAAGATATTTTGAGAAGATATTTTATTTATTTTATTTTATTTAAAAGAATAATATCTCTTTTAATAAAATAAAATAAGATTATATAATTTAAATATGAATATTAATTAAATAAAATAAAATCATTTAATTAAAAATGGATTGTAATTAAATAACATCATTTCATTTAATAAATATTAATTTCAATTAAATAACATTAATTTATTTATTTAAAAGGAATTTATTTCTTTCAATTAATTAAATAAAATTAATGAAATATTCAAACCTTAGGAAGAATTGAGATAGTTGAAAATATTTATGATTTGATCAAAAAGATTGATTCGAAGGTATTGTAAAGCATTGATTCAGAAATTGATTTTGACAAATTGAATAAATGGGGCCCAAAGTCTAGGTGACCATTTTAGGGTGCATACACTTTCTAGTTAAAAGCACACCCAAAATCCAAATTACATCATATAAGGGAGTTGTACCTCTAAAATACAGTGGAAAATCATCTATTTAACAAAGATCTCTACAACTATTAGTTCTTTTTGTCTTTCATCTTGGGTTTAAGGAGTCATTTTTAAAATTTATTTTTAGAAGGACAAAAATCTAAACTAACAATTGTATAGGAGTAGCTTGAAATTCAGTCTGTCTATTGTCAACCACTGCATGGATGTGATGATGTGTCTACCCCTGTTGACCTTTTCCCATTTATTTTGCATGAACGTTGAGGACATGAGCTAGCATAATTATCACCCCCACATATATAGCATCCATCTAGGGGTCCCTATTTTCCCTCAGGCTTATTTCTTGTGTTATTGTTCATGTTGTTGTTGTTCCAATTGTTACCCTCTATTCTAATTTTGATTCTAATTGTTCCTATTGGCATTCCTACTAGAATTCCCTTGTTATCTTCCCCTTGTATTAAAGATGTGGTGATGTCCTCCTATGTTTTGTTTTCCTCCCTAAAGTTTCCTCTTATTATACCCCCATGAAGTACTATGTCTTTGATTCTTGTGGGAGGCTGACATCTGTCGCAATTTTTGTTCCTTTTTATGGCATTTTCAAAAGCTTGGTCCATCGTAGCAAGGTTATGCGTAACTATGTATCAGTGCCTACCTTAGGTCTCAACCCCAAGATGAACTTGTGAATTTTAAATCGCTTGTCCATCTAATACTAAGGAACATATTTTAATAGATGACAAAATTCCCTCATGTTATTGCATTACTATCAAGACACCCTATATTAGGTTATGAAATTCAATCATCATCCTTTCAAAATATAATTGAGGCAACCATCTTTTATGGAAAAGCTATAAGATTACCTCCCAAGTAATCTCTCCAGGCTATAATTTTTCCTCTACTCTCTCATTGTCCACTAGGTGGTGGCTTCCTTAGTAATTTGATAAGATCCCCACATCACCCAAGATTCCTCATAAAGGTTTCAAATCTCAAAGTACTTCTCCATTGCTATGATATAGACCTCTGCCTCATCCCCTATATTTTTACCATTGAAGGTATGAGGAATGTCCTTCTTGAGGTTTTCACTAGAAGCTCATCTACAATCCTACCGTTGTTACTTACTGGACCTGTAAACTTAAGATCAACTTCCCTTTTTATTTTCTCTTCATTCCCTCTATCCTCATATTTTCTTTGTTCCTCATTATGGAGATTCTACTCTTGAATACCCCTCACATCATGTTCTAGGTGATCCATGTGAGTGCCTTGTTATTGTAATATGGCCCCCTATTGGGTCAAAAGCTCAATGATATGGTCTAATATCTAATTAAGCTCATCATTAGGACCATTGATGGACCCAATCCTATTAGTTCCTTTTTTGCATGGTAACTAATCAAATCTTGCACCGAACAAACACACAAATTTAGCATGAAGGTAGACAAGGGCCCTAGAGTTTAACCAAGGTCTAATACCACATGTAAGGACTAACTTCCTCAAACATGCCACATAAGAAATTATTAAAAAAAAGAACGAAAATTCAAATAATTAACCCAAAGAGTCAAATGGAATTTCATTAAAATAAGAGCATAAAATATACATTAATTCTTAGAAAAGATACATCATGTTCAGTTACATTTCGACCAACTTGTTGAATACATCAATAAACATCAAATTTAAAGTACATCACAAGTACAATGAAGACCATAAGGTCATATCATCAATTCATAAATATGAAACTACTATGTGCATCCCTTTCTCCTCCACCCATCAGACTCCTCTCCATCTGCTATTCTCGAGATGAGAATGTGGTCCAAGCACTTTTACTATCCAACCATGAAGTGGTTAGCTCCCTCGGTGCTCAACCTTTCATGTTGAGTGTACTAACTCTGCTCGAGGAACCTAGCAACTCGAAACTAGAAGGTCAGATGGATCTGTCGCAATAGTGTAACTAACTACAATGCACATAGAATACTATAGAACTAAAGACTGAGGTGGTAGGGATATGGTACAATAGCCACATATACATAATAAAAATATGTAAATGAGATTTAGCCAAAACATTTTAACTAGTTTCTACTGGTGGATAGGTATACATATAAGAAAAAATCCTCCTATCATTCCTTGATATTTCCACATTCGACACCCTTCCATTAAAGATTTCAAATCATATGTTAAACAATCACATAGCTACTATAATCTCATTAAGCAAGAAATTTTCCCTTTTTTAGAAGAAAGAAAAGAATCTGATAAATTAGTAAATAAAAGAATTAAAGAATGACCATACTTTTATTCCTTTTAAATATTGAAACTATTGTTTTAAAAAAAATAATGAAGGTAATAAGTAATGTGGGCCCTATACAAAACTAGATGGTTATTGATTTTGTCTAATGTGTTAGAACTTATTTAAAAACTACTCATTCAAAACATTTTCATAAAATGATAATTAATGTCTCATTATAACATAAATCTAATAAAAACATAACACATCAACCAAAAAGGAGTATAATCAAGTGTTTAATCATCAACTGTAGTTGCTGACCAAGTCAACATAGTCAACAAAAGTCCACATAGCCCTACACAATCTCCTAAAAATCAAGACACACAAGGTCGAGACGTGACAACAACTAACTATTTATTAATTAATCAAGCTAAATAACTAACCTATTTTAATGTAATACGCCAACAAATTTAAAATTGAGATATAAAAAAGATAATTTATTTATAAAATATGGAAATTAGAATGATTATGATAGACAGGAACTATAATACCATTTTTAATAGATATAACTTAAAAGAAATGAACTGTAATCATCCATTATTTATCACTTGTACCAAACTTAAACATTAAGTATACTCATTATGTTCATTTAAAAATATCGTATATTATTTTATTACAAGCATTGAGTCATAGTTTGAGTAACTAGTTATTTGTCTTTAAATTGTGACTATAATATTTGATTTATTTTTGTATTCATTTAATTTTTAAAATACAAAAGTCAACTCATAAATAGTTTTAAAATATATATTCTAGTTTTAAAACATTTCATAATGGCATTTTGGAATATTTACTAATTTTTATTTTATTGTCTTAAAAATAATATCTACAAAATAAAAACCCACTTGAAAAAATAAACACCATTTAAAATATATATTTATGTTTAAAAATTTTAAATCCAAAACTCCTCATCTTTAACCCCTCTCTCGATGTGTTTTTTAATAAAACATATGAATGCTTTATAAGCTACCCTTCCTTTTTAATTGAGTTATTATCTTGAAGATGGTTCTTACATTAACTCAATCAACTAACTTAGGGTGTTTGCAATTGTTAACACATCCCTATCATTGCTAGATAATTAGATATATCATGGTTGTTCATTATTTTCCAATATTTTTTTGGCATTGTCGATTTTCTACACATTTATAACTATTTTTTCCAGCCAATTTTTACCATTGTCTTTTTCTCCTTAATATTGTTGTCAACATCAAATACGTTCTATTATATCTTTGACTTATAATATACTCTTAGATGAAGAGACACCAATTAAATTTACATCTAATTAAATTATAATTTGTTTTTAGTGCCTCATTCAAGCTATGCCTCTTGGGCTTCCTATCTATATCGTCAGTTTATGGAAGCACTTCCATATAGGGTTGGTTTAGCCCTTTGAGTAAGTGGTTTGGGGTCATGTCAAGTGCCTTGAATGGGTCTTTGACTTGGATATGGCTTTTCCCCCCGTTTTGCCCCATTTTTCACTTCTTTTTGGCATAATTCTGGCATCCTAAATTGAAATTCTGAGATTCTTGACCTCAAGGTCAAGGTCAACCTTTTAGGTCAAGGTCAACCTCGACCTTGACCCAAGGTCCAAAATTCAAAGTCCCAAAATTTTTGGATGTCAAGTTTTGGAAAGATTTGTTTTCCCGCTTTCGGGTCGGCTATTTTGGACTTCAAAATGGTAAACTCTTAAATTATATTTAATCTAGGTCCATTTCTAGGGGTATGGGCCCAATAAGAATTTATTTCTCATATGTTAGCCTCTCTAGGAGTTTGTGCCCTAGATCACTATAAAAGGAAGCCTTCTCCTCTCATTTTCTCAATCACATGAATCCAAATTTCACATCCACTTTCATGCTCAAGTACTCTCAAGAAAATCAAGTAATCAAGCAAGAAAGAAGCAAGCAAGAAGGAGAAATAAAGCATTCAAGCATTCATCCATCTTCAAGCATTCAATTCATCAAGGAGATCCATTGGTAGCCATTGAAGGATTCAAGCTCTATGGAGCCCTCTTGTTGAAGATTCCTTCATTCATTTCCATTCAAGCCTCTTCCAAATCCAAGATCCATTCAATATTGGTGTTGAAGATCTAAATAAAATTGATTTGAGACATCCTATATTTTATTCTACATTCATTTGGAGCATCCATACTTGTGGATTCAAGGATTTGAATCCTCCATAAGGGTTTTCAACATAAGCAAGGTGAATTGTTCCATTTACTTTGTTTATTGTTGCAATTTCAATTCTATTTCAAGGTTAATTCCTAAACTAGGGTTTGACCAACGCAAACCCCCCATCCAAACAACAAAACCATTTTTCTTGCAGGTGCGGGTGTGGAATAGCGAATACCAGAGCAAATCTGAGCACCCTTTTCAAAAAACTTTCAGGATCCACGAACAAAATTTCTGTTGGAGCAGTGCAAGTCAAGCTTGACATTTTTGGGTCAAAGGTGAGATTTCCCAGTGGGTCAAGGTCGACCTTTCTCAGAAAAATAAAATATTTATGGGTTTTCTCTATCTCTATGTTCTCAGGCCAGATCTGGTTGCATAATTTCTAGATACTCAGCACAGACACCTAAAAATGGCAATTTCCAAATCTGTTATACTTTGAGGTTAGTATTTTTCTTCAATTCATTTCAATTAAGATTTTATTTCCCTCTTTCATAGAGGAATATAAGGTTTTCCTCTTTCTTCATATTCTCCATAGATTGATTCTTCTATGCATTGATCACTATCTTATGGTTAATCAATTTGGATCTCTCCTTTGGGAATCTGAGATTAGAAAGAAGATCTTACTTTCCCATTGCAATAAAACCCTCTCATTCATCTTTACAATATCCACATCTTTGATACACATCTCTTTTGCATACTTTCTATCTTTACACTATCATACCTCACTTTGATACTACATTGTTTTAATGAACCAACTCAACAATTTGAACCTCTAATTGTCTAGTTTGTAATGCCTCACCAAGGAACCCTTAGAACATAGGGTAATACATGCACTAATACACATACACACACAAAGTAACATTATCAATAACAACATAAGTGCTACTACTTAGTGGAAGGATGCAAGTGAAGATCATTTGATAGTTTGTACTTCTGATTCTCTTTATGATTCTTCCTTTGAGGATTCACTGGTTGTTGATAAAGATGAAACCCTTGCTAAAAATTTGAATGTTGCACCTATTTTATATCGGAGATAAGCTTCCACTGCTAGTCTGGATCTAGCTACAATTTTGGATGTTATCCATGCTACTACAAGTGAATTCCCCTCTAGCCTTGTAAACCATTACTCTACTACTGCTTCTGCTTCTTCTCCTGCTCTGCACCATGGTTCTGTTGATATTGCTCAACGTCTTTAGCACTCTAGTTGTTGTTTTGACAACTGCCCTAGTAGAGTTTCCTTTGTTGGGGAGCCTAAGGATAGCATCACCTGGACAATTGTCCAACAATGTAGGAAGCATTTTTCTCCAAGCTCTCACCCATCATCTAATGTGGTGTGAGTTTGGCCTTTCCTTCGAAGGGATCATTGCCTTCGTGCTATGTATACTATCTTTATAGTCAACATTTCTTGTGTTTTCTAAGTGTTGTTGATGGTTTGTATCCACTTTCAGGCATTTTTTATGTTAGGGTCAACCCCCTTGTTAAGTTGCTTATCCAATAAAAAAACATACATTTCATAAGCAAGAATAAAGAAACAATGATCCTCACACAATTGTGCGCAAGTAGAAGCCTTGACATACTTCCAAGGGTTCCATGGTAACTCCCAAACGCTCCATAAGAATGAATTAACACATTTTTCATGATACATTTTGAGAGCTTGGACAATGTCCAACGAGATACATGAGACCAACCTAGACAATAGATCATGGCTAACAATTGAGGAGACTAGGTCAAACCTTAGAAACAACTAAACAAAGGTTCATTTTAAAGCACCAAAAAAAATGTAAATCTTTAAAGATCAAATGTGGACTATGAATACATCATAGGAATCCAAAGAATGTACTATAACAAGGTGAATCTTACAATTCCAATAGAAAATTATATCATATAAATAGTCACAAAAATACATAAAGAATCTAGCTTGGATTAAACTAAGACAATACAGAATGCAACCATGGGAGACACTACATAGTTCATTGGAAGTTCTAGGTGTGGTATTGGTCTTATTTTAAAATTACTAATTATTAAAAAAAACTATCATTGAGATGAGAGTAGTGTTAGGCACATAATTTACTGAGAGGAGGGTGGGGTGATTCAAGATATGAAACCTTAAACTTGATTTACCAGTAATGTTTCTTTCTTCAAGCCTTAACCTTAGAACTTTAAAGTAGTTCTTATTCATAAAATTAATAAACACACAATAAGAAAACATTCACAGATACACAAGAACACTAGATTTACATGGAAACTCAAGATGGGAAAAGCAAAAAGTGAAAATAAGCCTCACAATAATAATGAGTCACTTAGAATAAGTAGGAAACAACCTACTGGAGATAGCAATCTCATATTGTATATGTGAGCACCAATCCACATATTACATTAACTTCTTATTTGAGCAAAAACATAGTTTTGATTAGGTAAAAGTAGGTTTGAAGGGGACCCGAAACCCCAAACAAAAATAGCCAAAGTCAAGAATTGGTTTTACAGGGACCAACAACACAGAGTATCAAAAAAAGAATTTGAAGGCTGATTTTACAGGGACCAACAACCAAGTCAAGCTGGTTTTACAGGGACCAGCAACCAACATAATTCAACAAAAGAACAAGGACCAAAATACTAGAGAAAAATAACATAGAGTGGAAGGAAACAACTGATTAGACCAGATCTTTAATAGCACTAGTAAGAGAAGTGCCTAAGACAACAACCTCTTTGAGAGAATCTTGAATATTCTTAGCAGTAAGATGGAGGTCTTCTTTCTTAATGCTTTGTCTGGTTCTTCTACTCGGACCACCAGCCAACAGCAGAGCATGACCAATCGAAGTAGCTTCATCAGAAGAAACTTTTCCAATAGAAGCAGCAGCTGCCAAGAAAGACGAAGTAACACCCTGCATGCCCACCTCACTTTCCTTAATCAATTTTTTAAGGGAAGCTTCATAATCTTGAAGTTTAGTTGGAATGTTCCCAACTAGAGTTTCCAGCTCCCTCTGCTTCTTACTTTCCTCATCCGGCTTAACCTATAAAATAAGGGTCTTATCCTGCAAGGAAGAAATAGATAAGTGTAATTTTTTAATCTCATTATACATCCAGTTGTCCATAACCATCCCAACATTAGCTCTATCTTTGGCTTTATTTAGAAATACTAGAGTATTATCATCTCCCTTCAAGTCTTGAACACCCACAGAAACAACATTCTCTTGATTATTTTCTTTTTCCAGCATATCCTTGAAGTCCTAATTTTGGGTATTGGGCTCATTATCAGTACCAAGATTTTTATCTTCTTGATTACATTTATCCAGAGAAACATCAGCTGACATAGGATCAAGGGAAAGGGCAACATTAGCAATGGTTTTCTCAGCACAATTTGTATCCAGAGAATGGGTAATCAAGTTGATTAAGCCATCTTTGTCATTCTTAATATTCTCCATATTGACATTGGTATTATGCAAGACATCATTATATGCCATCTTTTCACTTTCATCTTTAATGACAATACCCTTATTCACAAGACTAGCATTAAGCCTATTTTTTCTTTTATGCTTAGTGGTAGAGGAAGGAACATTATCTTTGTCTTTAGCCTTATTAGCAGAGGACTTACCTCTCTTTCTCATAGTACTAGGCAAATTTTGTGGATAATCTTTGGTCGAGATATCATCCAAGCTGAGAGAGGTATCATTTGTTTTAGAAGAGCACTTGTCACTCACAGTTTGGGCCATTTCATCACCCTGGGAAGCAACATCATACTCCAAATCACCTGAGCTTTGTTCTGATCTCGTTTCCATACCCAGAGCCCTCTTATAGCTATTTTTTTTTTTCTTCAAGGAACCACCATCATTTTCCATTTTGTTGAGTGTGCCTTCCACGTCTCTTTTCCATTTACTGTTAGAAACAGAATGAGCAAGGGTACTATCCTAACAAAACTTAGTGATAAGCAAGATGAGACCCTCATGGAGGATAGGTCTAGAGTCCTTTTGCTTATGGGATTTAAGCCCTTGGAGGAGAGAATTCACCAAATAGAAAGGAAAGGAAATCCTTTTCTTATAATGGATGTGGTTCAGAAAAATAAAGTGGTATTGATGAACCCTTGAAACCCTACCATCCAAAATGAAATACATCCGCACGCAGGTCAGAACCTCCTGCCAGATGTCCTTAATTTGATCAAGGTCATAGAAGTTACCAACCTTCACTGGTCTCTCATCCTCCTGGTCATTTTTAGGAAAGCGCTTAACCACTTCTTCTGAAGCTTTTTTATGTTTGTAAAATTTCATACCTTCATTCGGCAGCCCCGTTACCTCAATAATGAAATCAACATTAAGGATAAATTGTTTGTCATAGAGCGTTACCTTGTTACCATCCCATTCTTTATAGAATCTGTCCATCACATGAGGTTTGTAACCATGAAGTTTTTCAATATAGCTGGTCACATTCCCTTTCTTGAGTTGGTGCCAAACTTCCTTCTTTTTCTATTAGTTACACTTCTCGGGTTCCAACTTCTTCACTTCCCCTCCCATATTCACAAAAAGAACAATGCTCTGAAAAATTTGAAAAAGAAATCCAAGAGAAATACCCCAAGTAAGGTTCATCGTATTACCTCTTGAAAACCCAAAATGTACCCACAATCGGTTCAAAGTCCTGACAAACATGCAAGCATGGAAATTGAGCCATTTAAAGTAATAAATGGAAGTAGTGATGATTTGATAAGTGGAGGCTACGAGCATATCAAATGTAGATTTTCCCTTCTCGAGATATGTTTCTTTCATAATTACACTTTGCTTTTAAATCATCATCCATGCTTAGCTGGTTAGTCCACGTGATAATTTCATTACTTTGTACTGCTAGGTTGGCCATCCAATCGACCAACGTGTTCGTCTCATGATAGTTATGACAAATGAACACTTTTTGAAAAAAAATTGAGGTCTTCTTTACTTTCCCAAAGAAGGTTAGATATATTCCAGGCAACGTCATTTTTGTCATTAAGGATATTAACAATATTTCTGAAGTCCCCTTCCAGCCAGAGATTCCTACAACCAGTATCCTTAGCCAAATTGATCATATAATGATCTCTAGCCATCTCATCTTTATGGATAGAAGTGCTTCCAAGAGAAATAGCCTGAGCCCTGATGATATTACAATTATAGTCCCTAATGACACCCCCACAACTAGCCTTGCCTGGGTTCCCTTTGGAAGCACCATCAAAATTAGCCTTTATCCAGCCATTGGGAGGAGATAACCAGATGGCATTCTCCCTCAAATTATCCTTTATGACTTTACTATTATGACCAGGATGCTCCAAGTTGAGATTGGAAGAGGGGCCCAAATGCGATATAAAATTTTCCTTTATGTTTCTGATAATTCTTTTTCCAATGACCCAGGAGGGGGTACTGGTATTTCTAAAGATTCTATCATTCCTTTCTTTCCAAAAGCCCCAACAAATGTGGGGAAAAGAATACCACTAGAGGAGGCAAACATGTTCTCCTTTGAAGGGGCTACTCCAACTTAAATAATAGTTAGAAACATTCTCCTAAAAAGTCCATTGTATTTCCTAGAAATTTAAAATTTCCTTCCAAACATCCCTAGCATAACAGAAATGTAGAAAAATATGATTAACAGATTCCATATCATTTCTACAAAGACAACATCAGTTGGTTAAGATCATCCCTCTTTTTCTAAGATTGTCAATAGTGAGAATTTTGTTTTGTAAAGCAATCCAAAAGAAAATCTCAATCTTAGGAGTTAGACCTTTGGTCCAAGCTTTAACCCAAGGGAGATTAATTCTCTTTTCTTCAAAAAGGGAAGAAACTTTGAAATTACCACTCGGGTGAAGAGCCCAGATGAGCTTGTCTTGAGAATTGAAATTGATACAAGAAGAAAAAAGAGAGAGTTGAACAAGGAGAAGATTTATGTCCAAAGAAGTTAGGTCCACCCACCTGTTGTTAATCCAATATTCATTGACTTTAACACCAAAGGTGGCTTTGCAATGCTCAATGGTCTAGTCATTATTGTAAAATGAGTTCATGGGAGAATCCCATAACCAGCTATCCTCCCAAAAACAAATAGTTTTACCATCACCCAGCTTCCATTTATAGCCTTTGGTCAAAGTACTCTTCATGTCTTGAACAACTTTCCAAATGAAGGACACTTTATCTAAGTTGTCAGTAGAGAGAAAGCCATTCAGGGAGGGAGCGTGCTGAATATATTTACTCTTCTAGATTTTTCTCCAATCCCTATCTTCTTTAAAGACTCTCCAACCTTGTTTAGCCAAGAGGGCTTTATTCATCTCTCTAATAGGCCTAATGCCTAACCCCCCTAGATTTTTGGGCTTGCAAATAGAGTCCCAAGCAATAAGAGGAAGTCTTTCTTTATTCTCAGTACCATTCCACATAAAATTTCTTTGAATTCTCTCCATAGCTTCAACATAATTAATAGGCATTTTGAGAAAACTTAAAGCATAGATGGGGAGACTTTGAAGGCAGGATTTGAGAAGAGTAATTTTACCATCTTGACTTAGCAGAGTGCCCTTCCAGCCCATAAGTTTTTTGTTGTGTTTATCAATGAGCATTTCCCAAAAGGAGTCAGGTGGCTTGGATCCAAGGGAGAGGCATAGGTATAAGCCTAGGAGAGAAGCAATAACACAACCCAAAATCTTAAAGATTTTATTCTGTCTCTCTGGGGGAGTATTCACAAAGAAGATAGAACTCTTCTCCCAATTGATGAGTTGACCTGAGGCTCTAATATAGAGATTTAAGGCATTCTTGTAACTTCTACCTTCATTCATAGTGGCAATCCCCATCAAAATCGTATCATCCACAAATTGTTCATAGGAGCAAGCATTGGATATAGATGAGGGTATAAGGCCATGGATATAGCCTTGAACATTGAGATGATTAATGTATCTTCCCAGATATTTTTCCATTATAATAAATAAGATAGGAGATATGGGATCCCCCTATCTGAGCCCTCTAGAAGGATAAAATAAATTTGAAGAATAACCATTAACCAAGATAGCCAAAGAAGTCATCAACACAAGCTGAGAAATGAGTTGGACACATCTTTTCCCAAAACTAAAGGACTCCAAGATCTTAAGTAAGAAGCTCTAATCCACTCTGTCATAGGCCTTGGATAGATCCAACTTCATAAGGAAACCTTGATTTTGAGAAGCCATCACCGAATGGATATTTTCATGAGCAATAATAACCAAATCCAAAATTTGATGACCAGGGACAAAGCCATTATGTTTAGGGGAAATGATGTTCGGAAGGATAACAAGGATTCTCAGGGTGAGGACCTTGGAGATAATCTTATAAATGGAATTACAAAGACTGATAGGACAGAAAGAATCCAGAGTATTAGCCCCCACCTTTTTGGGAATAAGAGCTA
The DNA here is from genome assembly GCA_027943335.1 of Chamaecyparis obtusa. Taxonomy (NCBI): domain Eukaryota; kingdom Viridiplantae; phylum Streptophyta; class Pinopsida; order Cupressales; family Cupressaceae; genus Chamaecyparis; species Chamaecyparis obtusa. The sequence continues at coordinate 264,233 of BSBK01005877.1, read as the reverse complement.
GAAAAGTGGCATTAAGCTCTTTCAAAAGGCATATGGCTCCAAAGAATTCCTTGACAGCATCACAAACATCTTTACTAACAATATGTCACTGCTTTTGGAAAAATGCCATCGAGAAACCATCTGGGCCTAGCGCTTTGTCACCTTCAAAAGAGAGAACAACTTTATGGATTTTAGTGGAAGAAGGGATAGCCACTAAAGCAGAATTTTGTTGGTTGAAAATGATAGAAAGAATATTTTACAGCATTTTTCTTTGGCTAGTATCATAGAGATTCTGGTCAAAAGTAAGCAGGGAAGAGAATAAATCCTTCATTTTGATAGTAATGTCTTCCATGTTAGTGAACTCTTCATGACCAATCTCGAGATTAGAGATTATATTAGCGGCTCTATGCTTCAAGGTGGTGATGTGGAAGTATCTGGAGTTATGGTCCCCTTCCTTGACTCAAATTGCCCTAGACCTTTGTCTCCAGTAAGACTCTTCAAGGGAGATAACATTATGGAGTTTAGACAGAATCTCATTTTCTTCTATCACAAGATCCTTCGAATAACCAACTGCTTGTATTTTGTTCTAAGTCACCTGAAGTTCCTTTTGAAAATCTTCTTTATTTTTAAAGATGTCACCAAAGGAAGATTTGTTCCACTCTTTAACTATGTCTTTGACGATTCTAAGATTTTTAGAAATTCTAAACATAGTTGTTCCTTCCACTTTAGTTTTCCACCAAATGTTGCAGACCTCTTTGAAATCCTTGAGCTACATCCACATTTTCTTAAATCTAAAGGGAAAATATCTCTTCTTACCAATGGGATCAATGACAAAGACCAGAGGGAAATGGTCAGAGGCAATTTTGGCAATGGATGAAAGGGAGCAATTCCAATCTTGAATCCGGTTATGAGAAGCCAACACTCTGTCAAGTCTAGCTTGAATGCAGTTCTGACTAGTTCTTTTATTAGACTAGGTAAAATCAACCCCTTTTAGATCAATGTCAATAAGACTGTTGGTGTAATTAAATATTCACTAATTACACTTTACTTAAGTTTACTTAGGATAATGCATTGCATAGTAGTTTGTCATTGTGACACCTAGGAGTTTGCATTTTGTTTTAGCACATGGTTAGGAGAAATTCCACTTTAGGTGTGATATTTGTAATCACATACCTCTTTGTGTATGAGATCCACCTTTTGTGCTCTTATCACATTATCATCCTCTCATTGTTGCACATGTTGTACATACTTTGATGTACAATGGAGGATGATCCATCTTTGGTGGACATGTGATTCCACCTTGTGTGGGTGATATCTTATCATCTCCTTATCATGTAGTCTTATTGCATTGCCTATATATTCAGGCACTCCTACTTTGTATTCAATTCAATTTGTCTATAATCAATTTATTATTCATTATTTGATCATATCATATTTTGTCTCTCTTATGCTATCTCTTGAGCTTCTAGATCTTGGCATTTATTCTTTGCCTTAGGCAAATTATTACATGGTATCAGAGTGATATCAAAATTCTTACAAAGACCTTCATGGTTGATAAAGTTCATAAGGTCCATTCTACCATCCAGATGAGTAATATTACCTCCCATTTTCTCATGGTCATATAAAGAGACATTGAAGTCAACCATAAAGAGCCAATTGGGTTCATCAAAATTATTTTTCAAATCCTTGAGATTATACCATAAAGTCTTCCTAGCTCTAGTTGAGTTAGGAGCATAAATGTTGACTAAAATCTAGTCATAGTTAAGGTTAAAATGATGAAATTTAACCATCATAAATCTTTTATCCTCTATGAGGGTAGTACCAGAAATAATCGCTTCATTCTAGAGAATAAGAGTGCCTCCAGAGGCTCCTTTAGCACTTCTAGTAGCCTGACCACAATTCTTGAAAACTTTAAAATTTTCAGCCTTTTCTTTAAACATTTTGGTTTCCTGAATAACAAGGATATCAGGGTTGTGATCTCTAGCTAAATTTATAATAACTTCCATTTTATGGAGACCATTTAGTCCCCTTACATTCCAGGTGATGAATTTCATTTTTTACCTAGGGCAAACTAAAGGATGGTAGTCTATTTACCATCCGTAATATCTTGTAGGCTCTCCTGAGCTCTGTCAACCTTATTACTTTTCCTACCTTTTTTCTTGGGAGAGCTGGTAGTAAATTTGCCAACATTCATAGTTTTGCTTCTAGTAGCTCTAGCAGGAGTTGAAAATGCCACACCAGATTTCTTAGGATCAACCTTCCTTTCTACCTTGATAGGCTTAGTTGACACCTTCTGGCTTTTATCCATAGAAACTAGGGATGAAAGAACCAGAATAGGCTAGGCAGAAAGATCCATAGACTCAGGGTCAGCATGAAGCTTTGATTCTTCATGGATGAGGGAAGATCCTCCATTTTCTAGAAATCACAAGGAATAGAGTCTCCTGTAGGCACAACTGAGATCTCCTGCTCAACACCCAACTTAGACTGGTCAAACCTTGCTACAGGAGACACATCCATCAAGAAGCTTTGACTCTTGGAGGAAAGGGGAAATATATCTTTATCTCTAGAGGGCTCGAATGAAGTCTCTTGATCAGCTTCCATTTCAAACATTGTTAGCAATGAATCCCCCAAAGGGGGGCTCTGGGCAATCCCAACAACATCATACTCAATCACTTTCTAAGAGTTCAGATTAAGGGTCATAGATACCTCCTAATTTTCCATATTATGGAATTCTTCTCCTTCCATAGGTTTCATCTCAGGGCTCTTAGGTTCCAAGACAGTATTCAAGTGCTAGTCCTTAATAGAGGGTGTGGCTGAAGAGGTGATCTCTGATTCTGAAACCTTAACTGTAGCTTTTTTTTGGCCTCCATACCAAATTTTTCTTTTTATTCTTTTTCTCCTTCTTCTGATGCTCTTGATTCTTCCTAAGAGTAATCCTTTGAGCTAGCTTGGGATGATTACTCTTAGATTTAGTTTTAGGACAAGCCTTCACCCAATGACCCACTTTTTTATAGTAAAAGAAAGCACCAAGCATATCCTCAAATTCCAGATCCTATGACCATTTGCCAAGTTTAGATACAATATCTATCTTTTTTGGGAGATCTTCCATCTGATTAACTTTGACACAAATACGGGCATAAACTAACCTAGATTTGGAGGCTATTAGATTATCAATCACTAGGAGACTCCCAAAGGACTCTTCTAAACCCCTTAAAATATCCTCATTCCAGAATTCCAATGGGAGACCAGGAAGTCTGACCCATCTCGAAGAAGAAAGGAAAAAGTTATCTGAAAGATCCATATTGGGTTGCCATTTCTTCATAGTAGGAGTGTTATTACCAAGTTGATAGGGCTCCCCACATAGGACCAAATCTCTATCCTCATGGCATGTGAAAATAAAGGACAGGAAACCTCTTTGCATGACGACAATATCCACGTGACCACGAAAGTGCTATTTTTTCCTCACCAATAACTTGATATTGTCAATAGTTGGTCTTGGGCCCATGAACTTCCCCACTAGGGTTAGATTCAATAGGGAAATGGAATGGTCAACAAGAGGTTCAGGGACAAAGATTTGAAAATCCCCTTTTTCCCAGCAAGCAGAGTTCGTAACAGGGGAAAAGAAGACTTACCCGGTGAAATCTTACCAAAGAGTGAAGCCCAATCTTTCCTTTGTTTTGGTACTTGATTCTCAATGCTGATAGGTTTTGTATTAGTAGGTCCATTGGAGGACAAAGGTAGTGTTCTCCCATATGGAAGAGGGGCCTACATTTCCCTTGAGGAGCTCCCTGATTCCAAGCGTAGAGAGTTCACAGGAACTTTGTTGTTTCCCAAAAACTCAAGCTGCAATATATTATTTTCCTCTCCTTCTAGCAGTTGAGTGATCGGACTCAAGGCCTTCTCCACCAAAATTTCTTTCATCTAACCATTCCTCTAGTTGCAGAATGAATCCCCATGACTATTTTCTAGAAGCTTCTTTCCGCCTAGTTCGCTTAGTCCACCCAATCCGCCCATTCAAAAAAGAGCAACAACATAGTTACAATGACTTCAATCTCAATAGTGAAAATGAATGAAGGACCTTCTAAGTTACTAATTAATTTAGAATCTTTACTCAATTGATCTCCTTCTTCATGTGCATGTATACCAACATATTTTTTCTTGCATGAGCTTGTATCCTCAAAGTGAATACATTATGTATCACACAACTACAATCCATCTCTCAAGAGAGGGTTCAAGAGTTATGAATCTATGGAGTTATAAGTTATACCAAGAGCTTATACATGGTCAAATTTTGATTAAGGACACAATTTTGATGACTTTGAAGTCTTTAACAAAGATGCCAAACTAATGCCAAAGGGGGAGATTGATACTCCTAAAGAGTTATTTTGTTGTCATTAGTTTTATTAAAGTCATCCTTATTGTTAAATTTAGTTGGTGAATGAAGGAGTCATAGGACTCAATCGGTAAAGCAAACAAGTCAGTCGGTAAAGGAAAAGATGATTTTGGTAAAGGCACAATGAGAGTTAAGCACCAATACAAGCAAGACAAGCACCAGGCAGTTACCAAGTGGTAGAGCATGTTAGTTAATGAGCCGATTGCACATGTTATCGAGCAAGAACAAAACGTGTTACCGATTAACATAGGATGACATAATAGATTATAATAGATACATTGAATCTGGACACCAAGCATAAAACATTTTACAGATTTCAAGAAGATCATTTGGTAAAACATTGGAGATATAAACAAAATGATTGTACATGATTACGAGGTAAGATCCACCAATGAAAATAAAGTGGAATATATACATTGGAGATGTAACAAATGCTAGCACCACTTAAGGAGATGAATCTAGAAAATTTCCACCTCTTCTAGATCAAGTATATAAGGAATAGTGTATGAAGATCATATTATAATCAAGAAACTATGAGTGGGTGATGATCAATCATAGAAGAATGTGAAGGTGATGAAGTGCAGAGAAGCTACTGAGTAATAGAGCAGTTAGAGCAGAATTGTGAATGTGAATCAGAGTTGAGGCTACTGAGTATAGAATCTGAATTGCGGTTGAAATATAGAATGAGGTAAAGATATTACTAAGCATATTGAGTTTGATAAGCATTTGTTGATGCATTAATACATACAATTTTAGTACTGGTTTATATTGTAATCAGAGTTGTAAAATCCCTTTATCAAGTAGGCCTTAACAAGTCTTATTTTGTAAATCCTTTAACATGGTACATCTCTTATATTAGAGATTGTAAAATCCTTTAGCAAGGTAGATTGCATAAGTCTTTTGTACTCCTAATAGGGTAAATACTCTTAACAGGGTAAGCTATCAAAAATAGCTAAAAATTAGCTCTAACCGAGCAAACATTTTTACTACAATAGTGAAGGATTGTGGGTACCATCCCCACCACAGCTTTTTCCTCTGACCAAGTATTTTTGTGAGACCGAAAATCATGGTGTTATGAGCTATGTTTACATGTTTTGATTTATATGTTTCATGGTGATGTATGCAAAGTTTTCAATTCGGTGAATGGTTAGAAAACTAGTTAAAAGTTTTTGGAGTATTGATTCACCCCTCCCCTCTCAGTACTTAACTTTCTATTAATAATCCAACAAATACATGTATATGTGTTGTTGAAAAGCCCGTGTTTAGTTCACTTAAAAACATAGTGGCATTTTTGAATGAAAATACATATGTTTTCACTATCAAAAACTGTATTTTTATCCACTTAAACACATGGTGGTGATTTTTCACTCCTTTGCATGTGTTTTTGATATTGAAAAGCTCTCCATTATGTATTTTACACTTGCATTTTTGACAAAAGAGGTTGGGCATAAATTTCTATCTCATTTGGATATAGTTTCTAATATGTAAACTCATTGAAAAAGTCTGTCTTTATTCTTTGAAGGCTGCATTTGAGTTTATAAAGTCATGGTGGTGATTTTTAGACCATTTACATATACATTTGGCTTCGAAAAGCATGTCTTGAGTCACTTAAAGGAAAAGTGGTGATTTCATATGCCATTGCATATGTTTTTGATGTGTAATGCATCATAAAAACCACATTTTTATTTCTCTTATTGCTATTTTTTGGATCCAAAAGGTTGGGTGACAATTTTGCAAGCATTTGCATGCTACATTTTGCTCAAAAAATGGCCCTTTGAGGAGCGATTTTTCTCTCCAATCCAAGTGTTTGGCTTCAAGGAAGAGACTTGAGTCTTGACTCCAAAATGCATTTTATTTCAAGAGGATTGAGTCAAGATTCGAAATATATATAATTCTCTTTTTGGCAATCTTTTCTAAATCCAAAAATTTCTTGGATTTGCTTCAGAATTTGCTCAATGATTTTTAAAGACTTCTTCTTCTCTTGTTTTTTGGTGAAGAGGTAAGTTTTCTTGTGTATATTTTAGGGCTTTATGTATATATTTTTGTTCTTCTTGGTAAATGTAATTTTTTCATTTCCCTTTCAGATTTAGATGTTTTGTGTTGGCATTAAGTATGTTTCTCATTAGTGACAACACTTATTCAGACTCTATGTGTTTACCGAGCAGATAGGACAGTGTTTACCGAGCAGACAGAACAGTGTTTACCGAGCAGACCAAGATTCGCAGTGCTTACCGAGTTATCATTGCCAAGTGATGAAATGAGTAGTGTTTACCAAGTGCCAACATGGTAAATAGGGAATTCAATTTCTACGAAGTGACACTATATCTACCGAGTCTCCAGTATATACCGAGTTTGAAACTACAACCGAGTGGTTAGTATGGACCGAGCCTCCACTTCTACCGAGAGCATGATGATGCCGAGTAACACAGTGGATGTCGAGTATCAGAAAGTCACCGAGTTAGTTTGTAGCAACCGAGTAACTATATTTGGGGCCGACTTAGTAGTATTTGTGTTAGTTTGTTTAAGAGCCGACTTTGTAATTTTTTTTGTAATTGTTTTGGATTGATATATAAACAATGTTTTGTATCATATCCAAAGTGTGAAAGAAGCGAAGTATGAAAAAGAGAGAAAGGAAGAGATAAGTGAATTACAAAGGGCTACAGTAGTATAAGAAGTAGCAAAGACCTATCCATCATAGAAGGTGATCAGTACATCAGAGACTCTCAATCAGCAAGTATAATTGCAAGTAAGAGATCTATTGTTTCATCCTAACAGGTGAATCAGCTTAAAATCCTTTAACCGGGTAGACTTAACAGTCTTTGTAAAATCTCTTAACCGAGTGCATACTTTATTGTATGTTTGTAAATCCTCTAACAAGGTGGACCTAGCAGTCCTTATTGCTCCTAACAAGGCAGATCATCAGAAGTGATCATTGTAAGCCTTAACCGACAAACTTTATATTGCAGTATTGAAGTTTTGTGGGTATCATCCCCACCCCAGTTTTACTTTCTACTTGGAAGGTTTTTGGGTCACCAAATCTCTATGTTCAAAGTGTTATGAATGTTTTATTCTTTCTGTTACTCATGCATGTAGTCAGATTATCAATCTAATGTTATTTGAAATATGGTTAAGATTTGAATTTGTTAAAAGTTTTGAAATTACTGATTCACCCCTCCCCTCTCAGTAACCTGGATAGTCTTGAATATTTCCAACAATTGGTATCAAAGCTTTGTGGTTCTCAGGATAAAGTTTGATAGCTTGAGAAAAGATTCAGGACAATGGAGATATTTAGACTTAACAAAGTAATTGAGAATGAAAAGCTAGATCTGGAAATGACCATAACTCAACTCAAGGAAGCAAAAGAGCATCTTTCCCAATCCCTAAAAAGAAGGAAGGAACTTGCAAATCAGAGTAATGACCACCAGTATGTTGAAGAAAAGATTGAAGACTTTTTCCCTTCAAGCAGCTCAGATGAAGCAAACAATGCAATCAAAGAACTTCTAGAAAAGAGTGGATCTCTGCAAGAAGAGGTAAGAAAATTGAAAAGAGAACAGGAAATTCAGTCAACAAGATTTTGTGAAATCTTGGAACAAAGAAACAAGATGAAAGATGAAATAGATGGAAAGAACAATGAAATCTAGAATCAAACCCTTCAGCTAGAAAACCTTATTGATCAAGTCTCCAATGCAAATGAAGAAATCTTGACTCTGAGATCAGAAAATGAAAATATAAGAGAGGAGCTGAGATCTAAAAAGCAAATCAATTTAAGATTGATGAATGACCTAGATACTGAAAGGCAAATCAATGAGAGAATGTTGAAATCTCAAGAAGATATGAATCAAGTGTATGAACGAAACCTTCATAGGCAAAAAGGAAAAGCAGGACTTGGATACAAAGAGGAAGGTGAATCCTCCAAACAAAGTACTCAAAAGAATCATAAACTCACTTGTAATCACTATGGAAAAATTGGTCATACTTCAAACAAATGTTGGAACAATGGAAAAAAAAAATTCAATGGAAAATGTTACAATTGCAATCAGCATGGTCATAAAGCAAATGAATGCAAGGAGAAACCAAGATTTAAAGGCAAATGTCACAAATGTAGCAAACAAGGTCATAAGGCATCAGAATGCAGAACTAAAACACCCAATCTAGCAGAACAAATTGTGAAAGTAATGTTTGGTTGGGATTACAACACTTGGTGTAGATGTCATTACTATGGAGAATATGGGCACATTGGCATGAATTGTGTAAGGCATCACTTGAGAAAAAGGGATACTACAATAAGATGTTATAAATGCACTAAGCTTGGTCACATAGCTAAAAACTGCATGAATTTAGGCAAAGTTGAAGATGAAAAGAAAGCAAAAGCAAATAGCATCAGGAAGCAGATGAGACAACAGTGGATTCCTAAACCTATCGAGCAAACCAGTCCAAGTAATGAAGTCACTCATGAAGAGAGTGGCTCTATCAACTCTAACTAAGTCTCCAAGAAAGCACTGGAACTGTATCTTCATAGACATATTCCAAACAGTTCCTGAATTGAAAGGAAGAAAGATCCAAATCAGTATGCAAGATATAACAAGATCATAAGAAGGTCGATATCAGTTACCACCGAGCAAGGTCAGGAGTAACCTAATTTCATTTGGTTATCGAGTAAGGTCGGAGTAGTATGAATTCGTATGTTCTCTGAGTTGTGGAATCTTCACCGAGCATTTAATACATAGTGGATGACAGTCTGTCAAATTCAATACCCTAATTCCTACAGAGCATTAATGACAAAATTTTAACAAAAAGAATGAAATTGAGTTCATTCTTCACCGCAAATATCAGCATATTGAGCAGAGAAATTTCTAGTGTGATCAAGCGATTCGAAGCAAAATTTTGCAGCAGAAATTTCTTCGAAGAATTTTTCTTTTTCTACCGAGCTACCATGGCATCATCCAGCACCAAAGTAAAGAAAGGTTTGGAAATGTTAGTTCAAGGAGAATGGAAAGTGCCAGATTTCAAACTCATGCCCGCGATTGAAGAAACCCTAGATCCGAGTGGAGCTCAATCTCAAATTCCTCCAAAGGTACTTCTTGTAAACGACATTCACAGTCATTTTAAAGTTACAATTCAAGAGCTTGGAACCCTAGAGATAGATGTTGTTCATGATGAACTATGTGTTGATGGTGTTCTCAAACTGGAACATAAACATTTGGAAGATAAGGTTTTGACACATATCACCCACTTGCCTCGGAGTTTCCAGATAAAATGGATTAGATATATCCTAAGCCGAATGCATGAAGGTAAAATTTGGCTTGAGTAACCAATGGAAATAACAAAGAAGATGATTCACCGAATCACTGGTCTTCCCATGCTTGCCAAGGCTAAATCTACAAAGACCCTAGGTCGGGTAGAGCTGGAAAAGAAAACCCTAGCCGAATGGGATGGTAGAGGTATGAGAATAAATAGTATTACTGATGTAGAACTAAAATTTGGCACATATGTCATAGCTCACAAGATATACAGTTTAAGTCAGCAGAATAGTGTTCCGTGTGAAGCAGTTGACCTAACTTATAAAATTGTGAAGAACAATCTGTCATTTGACCTAGCAGATTTATTGTTGAAACAGTTCAACAAGAATATGGAGAGCATTCAAACCTCAAAGAACAATCCATGTAAGTTTGGCTCACTGTTGGTTTGTTTATTTTTCTATGCTCAAAAGTTTTTCCCATCAAAAGGCACGGTAAAATGGAGAAAGAATGTGCCTGTTCTTTATCAGATAAATGAGTATATTGCATAAATGGGTGAAAATTTTGTAAGCATAATGGATAACTATTTTGAATCTTTTAAAGAAAAGATGAATAATAGATTCTGGATTCCACTAAAGCTGGTGGAAGATTATAAAGATGATGTTTGTTTCATGGTTGATTGTGATAGAGTATACATTCAAGCAGTAAGGCCTAGGATTGTATGGGTGAAACCTCTTCCTTATGAGGTAAACATTGATGAAACAAAGGATATAATTGAAGCCCTAGTAAATCAACATGTTGATCCAAAGGCTCCATACTTTGGAACATATGATGAAGCTAAGATAAGAATTGAGCTAAGCATAAAACTTCCACGGGTGGTTAACAAAGGCAGAAAGAGGATGGCCAAGATGCAATCTAGCACACCTCTAATGTTAATCGAGGGCAAAGGAGAGGATATTGTAGAAGAAGAAGAAAAGGATGAGAGTAAAGAAGAACAAGTGCCTGTAAAGAAGAAAGGAAAGGTAACTATCACCAAGGAACTCGAGCAATCCACTGCAGTATTCACAAGGAAAAGATAAAGGGGCAAGGCAGGTAAAGTCAATGATGATATAGTACTCAAAAGGCCTCCTCCCTCATTTGAACAAAAGATTAAGGATCTGAGAGAAGGATCTGGAATTTCAAATTTTAAATCTCTCAAATATGAAATTAGATCAGAGGCAGAGCAGTAGGAAATTGAAGATGTTATTGAGAAAATGGGAAAATGGAAGTACTCACCTCATGATATGGCTTCTCAAATTCCAGGTGTTCTATTGGATAAAGTCAAGATGAGATGGTCCAATGCAAGACAAACTGTCAAGGACATATATGCTCAAACCTTAAGATAGTTGATGCCAAGTTTGAAAGATGATGAAATAAATAAGGCATTGATAGAAAATGAGCACAAGATGACACTAAAATTCAATGGTTGTTTGATTTTGATCAAAGATATAGAGTCGGTTGTGAAGAGTGCAAATTCTACTTGGAAAAACATCTATCATCTTCACAAACCAAGTACTGAAACCATGATAATAAAAGATATTGAAGATGACAGTGATGAAGAAGAAGAAGAAGAAGCAGTTCAGATTGATAATATTGAGGTAGAAGAAGCAAAGGAAGAAGTTACTGAGGAAGCTAAGAAGAATGTTGAGGAAGATGATCTAGTTCAGATAGCTACAGAGGTGATTGCCTCACTTCCTCACTCTCCAGTAAAAATTGCTACATCTAGCCCGGAGAAAACTTCAAGTGTGATTGTGACAACTCCCTCAGATACATCAAATGTCCAATCATCACTAGCACAGCTCAATGTATCAATGACAGAAGTGGCTACCACTTCATCCACCGAGCTTTAGCCTCCTTCCACCAAGTTGCAGTCTTCAATACCTTCTTCAATTTTGAGTTTTTCAGCAGTAAGTACTTCAGATTCTACAGTTGTAAATACTTCAGTTTTTTATTTATCAAGTATTCCAGTTAGCATCCCATCAGTCGGAAGTTTATCAGTTTTCACTACAAGTCCTACTGTGTCTACAATAATTTCTACTACAAAGGCAATAAGTATAAAGACTCAACTGAGTACAAAATTTTTGAGTAAGAGTGTAGTAGAAGATATAGATTTAGATGAGGAGATAGAAATTCCCCAATTAGATTTTGCAAACCTCACAGTAGACCAAATGCAAATAGTTGGTGAGCTCCTCCAGAAGAAAGCAAAGCAGAAGAAACTAAAAGAAGAAAGAGATAAGGAATATAAGATCATTGAGGATGCCAAGAACATTTTGGCAGAAATAATAGGTGTTGAAGTTGATTCCTCTCAACACATTTTGTTGCAGTTGGCAGAGGCAGTAAACAAGTTCAATGAGGATTCCTCTGGATCAGATAAGTTGCTTGAGAAGGTTGAGAAGAAGTTTGAAAATAAAGTGCTTGAGCACATTGCTCAGCAAATAGCTATCAATCAGGTAGGGTTATCTTCAGTTTTGACTAGCATTGAGTCCTCCTATTCCAAGGTAACATCATTTTTTGTCAAAGTATGTAATGTTGCCGAGTTCTCAAAGGAGATTAAAGATAAAATAAATAAGATTGATGAGGATCTAAAGATCAGTGCACAGAAGTTGCAACTTGAACCTAGTTCAAGCTCTGCACATCATATGACAGTCAGATTCCTATCTGATAAGCAGTCAGAGTTATTGAAAGAAGATGCAAGGATCAGATCAACATCAATAGATATTCAGAACATGATCCTTCCCATCATGGATACAATGCAGAAGCATATTGCATACTCAAAAACATTGATCCATGACAATCAGTTTTCAATTGCAGATCACATGATTGAACTCTCTGTAGAAGTCCAAGTTGCACTCTATACATGCAAGATTCTACAAGAGAATTGGGATAGAACTCTAGCACTAATTGGAAAGGTACATTCTGATTTTCTCTCACATTTTGGTATCTCCATGTAAAATATTTGTATATACACCTTTGGCATTATTGTCAAAAAGGGGGAGAAAGTATATAAGATATATGAGATATGAAAGGGGGAGAAAGTATATGAGAGAAATAGGAAATATGAGTATGAGGTGAAATAAGATATTTGTATGTATACTGTATGAGGGAGACATGAAATGTATATACAGCAGTATGACAAAGATAATTTTTTTAAAAAATCAAAACCAGTATCAGCATGATTGTGTATATAAGTTTTGGGCAATAAGTGTTTTGTCACTAATGCCAAAGGGGGAGATTGTTGGCATTAAGTATGTTTGTCATTAGTGACAACACTTATTCAGACTCTATGTGTTTACCAAGCAAACAGGACAATGTTTACCGAGCAGACAGAACAGTGTTTACCGAGCAGACCGAGATTCACAGTGCTTACCGAGTTATCATTGCCGAGTGATGAAATGAGCAGTGTTTACCAAGTGCCAGCATGGTAAATAGGGAATTCAGTTTCTACCGAGTGACACTATATCTACCAAGTCTCTAGTATATATCGAGTTCGAAACTACAACCGAGTGGTTAGTATGGACCGAGCCTCCACTTCTACCGAGAGCATGATGATGTCGAGTAACACAGTGGATGCCGAGTATCAGAAAGTCACCGAGTTAGTTTGCAGTAACCGAGTAACTATATTTGGGCTGACTCAGTAATATTTGTGTTAGCTTGTTTAAGAGCCGACTTTGTAATTATTTTGTAATTGTTTTGGATTGATATATAAATAATGTTTTGTATCATATCCAAGGTGTGAAAGTAGCGAAGTATGAAAAAGAGAGAAAGGCAAAGATAAGCGAATTACAAAGGGCTACAATAGTATAAGAAGCAGCAAAGATCTATCCATCATAGAAGGTGATCAGTACATCAGAGAATCTCAATCAGCAAGTATAGTTGCAAGTAAGAGATCTACTGTTTCATCCTAACAGGTCAATCAGCTTAAAATCCTTTAACCGGGTAGACTTAACAGTCTTTGTAAAATCTCTTAACTGAGTGCATACTTTATTGTATGTTTGTAAATCCTCTAACAAGGTGGACCTAGCAGTCCTTATTGCTCCTAATAGGGCAGATCATCAGAAGTGATCATTGTAAGCCTTAACCGGCAAACTTTATACTGCAGTATTGAAGTTTTGTGGGTATCATCCCCACCCCAGTTTTACTTTCTATTTGGAAGGTTTCTGGGTTACCAAATCTCTGTGTTCAAAGTGTTATGAATGTTTTATCTTTCTGTTACTCATGCATGCAGTCAAATTAAAAATCTAATGTTATTTGAAATATGGTTAAGATCTGAATTTGTTAAAAGTTTTGAAATTACTGATTCACCCCTCCCCTCTCAGTAACCTGGATAGTCTTGAATATTTCCAACAGTTTTGTTTTATGTTGATCCTTCTCTCTTCCATCTTATTTTCCCCAAGTTGCATATGCAAGTACCTCATCTTGCTTGCAAATGTAGTCAGGATTAGAAACCCCATTCTAAGAAAAAGTTTCTCAATAAAAGCAAGCTCATTATCACATCGTGCAAATGCATTTCAAAAACCCACTTTCTTGCATTCCATGTTCCCTATCTATACTTATTCCACCATTGTCACATGACTTAAATTTCATGTTGGTAGTTTCTTGTTGGTTCATTTGTAATGGAAATTCATTTAATTATGTTATAAGTAAACTCCATACCATACATCTTTCACACATTCTTCTATTCATAAATCTTGATGTTTGCATATGCAATCTCCTTTGAAAAATCCATCTTTGGTTTTTCTCACCATATAAGTGACCATTTTGAGTTCAAACCCATTCACCTTTTCACTGTCCCAAATTTTTCCAGCCATTGTCCTTGTTTAGAACATCCCAAAACTCATACTTGTGCATCAAAAAGTGTGTGATGGATCCGTCTCATGAAAATGTTCTCACCTTTTGGAATTTTCATGTAACTGTTACTCATACTCAGAGGCTTGCTATGTCAAAATAAACTACACCAACCAAGGGAAAAGAAAAGAAAAAGATAAGATACCAATATGATCAATATCATAATTCCATTCCTCCTTCACAAGTTACTTCATACTGTAAAGACATCAAGGACATAGATATTTCACACATGGGTATTGATGATTTTCTCAAACGAGTGAATGTTGTAGTAACATAAGATATGTTCTACATAAAGTAGATTATCATACACTTGGTTTCCACTTTCCCCTTGGATTCCCTTGAACTCGAGTTCATGTTTTCTTGTGCTAGAAACTTTGATCACCCATCTAGAACCATCAGAGATCAAAATGGAAACACTATCATTAGTCTAGATCTTGAGACTATTGATAGAATATTTCAAGTTCCTCCTACTCCATTAGTCACCTATATTTCAAAGAAAAAGGATTTGGATAGATGGAATGAAGACACATCGCAATGCATCAAATGTGTCAATGATATTTGGCTAATCAACAAGAGGCAAAACCTTGTAAGATGGAAAAAGGGGGTGTGACACACATATTTCAAAGAGGAGATCAATGATCTCATCACTCTGTTCATTCATATCAGAGGCCTCAAAGGGTCTAACACTTTTGAGCCTTGTATGTAGAAATACATCTCTCTCATCATCAGAACCAAGCAAAAGAAAATATTTTGGGGAGAGATGATCAGTGATGTCCTTTATAAGAATTTTTCCCAAGTCACTACTATTGGGACATTCTACATGAATTCCTACTTGGTATATATTATTATTTCCCTGGGTTCTTTATCAAGACTCACTACCAAGGGAGATAGGACACTGGTGCCCATTTGGGAGTATAATGATCATCTTTCTCTAAGGGCCAACTGAATGCATTATAGGAGAGTACAAGATGCCTTCTATGGGCATTACATGTGCTTATTTGATAGTTAACTCCCAAATAAGTGGGTGTTAGATGAGGCATGGATCTAAGTGAATGAATATGGTTATTTACTTCTACAAATCCCCAACTTCACATACTTGTGAGTTGGGTATTTCAGAGGAGAACCATACACACTCCCACAATACCCTACTCACAAAATCATTTTGATGGAGTTGGTAAGGAATCTCATGGAAGTGCATGCATACCAACCCATATTGCATAGACCAAGGGTGGGGATTCCTCATGAAATCCATTAATAATTGGTGGATACTCCTTGGATACAATTCCCAAGGAAAATAAAATGGAGTTTGAATTCTAAAGGATTACCTTGAATAAATTCATAGCTAGAAGTTTCTTTGAATGGATGGGTTTGAATGACAAGATGAGGAGGAAGTTTTTGCATGTACATCACCTCAAGGACTTATGGATTGACTTGTGCATGGAGGTGGATATTTGAAAGATGGACTATTGTCGATTAACGATTAAGAAAATTATTGACTTCAATCTTGTAGAGATCCATGCTAGTGTTGAAGATGACGATGATATCCTTAATCCACATTACACAAAACATCATGTGTAGAACATGCCCTTTCTACCTCTAACATGGTCATCTAAGGAGAGTACCTCAATTTGGGATCCATTCCAATCCATCCTTGCTAATACCAACATCTGGTTGAAGAAAAGGGGCCTTAAATGTATCAAAATGAAGTCAGGAAAAGACTTTAACTCTACTGGTCCAATTGGTTTGAGGTCCAAAATTAAGGGTAAGGGTAAGGATGGTACATCAACCTCAGCTTTAGATTCTTCAGTTTCATTCATTCCAAAACTCACTATCAAGGGAGGTAAGGATACAAGAAGATTCCTTGATGTAAAAATTGTAGAGCCTCAGAAGATTCAAATTGACTCTAGTGATGATGAGATTCCATAGAAGCATAAAACCTTTATTCCTACAATGACTTCTCTTGTGGATTCATCATTTGCAACAACACTTCCAGAATCTATGCCTATGTTAGATTAGTCTCGTGATTCACCGTTGGATACAACTATAGATACATTCTCTGTAGAAAATGCACCTCTTGAAGATTCAATCATGATAACATCGGCTATGGCCATCTCCTCATCTGCTCTTACAATTATGTCAAAGGATCAACACCAAAGCTTCAAGGGTGTGTTTGACTCATACTCCATGAATATCCCCTTTGGTTCCATCCATGACATTGTTGGATACTACCTCAACACAATTCAAGAAGTTCATGGATGAAGTTACTCATAGCAGTCCTAACCCAATGGCCATTCAGACAAAGACTCCTCCCATTGTGACCATAGTTGCACAGGTTGACTCAATAACCACATTGGTTACTACATCTATAGTGGGAGCTTCTTCTTTCTCTTTACCTCCATGGCTAAGTGTGATAACACATAAGAGAAAGAAGGAAGAAATCCCACCTGAAGACTTTGACTTCAAACAAGTTGCTAAACTCAAGGCCCCAAAGAGAAAGAAAGCAAAAATGGTTTCAAGGGTTGTGATTGGGAATAATGAAGTCAAGTATGTCCAGATGGCTGAGCCTTTAGTTGAAAAACCTATGGAGGATATGCAATCCACATATTACAAGTTCACCCAAATTGAACTTGGAAAACAAACACGTTTGATTTGTCAACAAGATGCATAGGATGCGCTCAACATGCTTACACAAAAGAAAGATAAGTTGTGGGAAAAGAAGAATAGGTTGAAGAAGGAGAATGCATGACTTTTGGATACCATAGAAAAAATGAGAAAAATCTTATTTATTAGTTTCTCATGTTTCTTTGAGCCTATTGTACGGGTGGAATGAAAATCTAAGGCCCTTGATGAATGGAGCAATTGCATTGAATCATAAGGTGTGCAAGTATTCAATATGCATATAAAGTACTAAAGCACCGAAGAGAGACTATTTCCATATTGAATGAGCATTTCACATCATTCAATCAATAACTCAAAATGTTAGATGGGGATATCATGGTTTGGAGAAGCATGATAGAGGTTGACCTTGATGTCATAGGTGACTATGAAATCATCTCCTTTATGGAGATGTATTATGATTATTTGTATCTGATGGTTAACAAGAAACATATTATACAAGGACTTCATGTGATGGAAATAAAAGAAACAATGGAATAGTACAACAACCAAGAGAGCATGGTCAACAAATATTTTCAAGAGTTGTCATGCAAGATCACTGCTGAAAATGGAGAGTTGGTTAATGAGGAAGACATTCTAACACAGTTCACAAAAGCTATCCATCTATAGTTTGAGGTAGATAACTTAAATTCCAACATGATAGACACACTAGAAAACTAGAGGACTTCATTATGTGGTCTGCAAAGTAAGCTCACAAAATATAAAAATGTTATTTCAAAAGATGCAAGCACACTTCAAAGACACCTTGGCTAGCCTCCAATGGTTAATCAATTATGGCTTGTACTTGACTCTATCCAAGTCAAGAAGTTAGTATATTTTGTTTGAGGACCTTAGAAGGTCTTGTTCAATGTTGGCTAGGTGAATTAGTCACTAGGACTAAGGTCACACTAATAGCCTTTGTTAGTTGCTTTTAATTTCTTAATGTTAGGAGTTAGGGAGATTGAGTCATTAATGTGTCTTAGGCCTAAGAATGGTTAATAGTTGTTAAGATGCTATAATGGTCATGAATGACCTTGGATCCTTGAAAGTTAGGAGGATAAGAATCCTAGAATATAGGATTAAGGCATTTATCTAAGTTGCCAAATGTTGTAAAAATGTTGTCATGACAACATTTGCAATTATTGCAAATGTTGCATGCAACATGGATGGATAACCTTGGATTCCCTTGGTTGTAGGAGGTTATGCTCAGCCAACAAGCCCTAGAATTATGGAGGAGACACCTAATGATATTAATGACTTGAATCTCAAGGATTTGTATGTGTTGTAATAGTTTGGAGTTTGTGAATAGAGATTTTTGTTACGCTGACAGTGAATATCTTTTGAGTTTTGTGTTGACAGTTAGGCCTTAAGCTTTGAATGTGTTGATACAGTGATTGGATCATGTTCTATAGGGGATTAGAATACTTTTTCATTTTATGTGTTAGAGGATTTAAGTAGATTTATTGTAGTTATCAAATTGTTTTAGTTCAGGGCCATTCACTAGTCACACTGTTACAGTTTGTGTAGAAATGGCTTCCACGTGAGATTCAACCATGGAAACTCAAAATAAGTGGTTGAATCTTCAAGTGGGGAATCTATACATATTGTATATAAATGGAGGAGTCATCAATAGCAAGAGAGCTAATTCTATGGTCAAGCCCTAGGCGAGCTAGGTAGACTCGGTTAGAGGTTTGACAGAGAGAATTTGAGTGATTTCATGTGGGGAATGGGAGGTACAGTACGTCCCTTGGGATTTTTCTAGAATTTTTTCATCTTAGCTAATTATCCTAATCATTTGGAGTTCGTACCAATCCTATAGGATAGGTTTTGAGCAATTTCATTAGTCATAACCAGTCTGTCCTAGAAACTAGGCCTTTTAGCCCTGTTTCTCCTTGATATTAGGAGGTAGGTGTAAGGAGGGTGTCAGGACCCAAGACCTCAAAAATATTTAAGTTAAACCAAAAGGTTATCCATATCTAAATTTGGTTTTTCAATTTGTTTGGAGATTTTGGCCGAGAAAGGACAAAAGCCATTTAAAAAGGTTGCTAGAAATAGGCCTAACTTTGAGGTCTCTTATGATGAAAACTTGAATCCGATAGAATTATGAAGCAAGATCCTTCCCAAATTAGTCAAATGGGATGGGATATGAATGAATTTAATGTGAAGAAGGTCCCCACAATGAAGTTTGAAATTTGTGATGTTTTAGTGGATTTGGCACTTAGATCCTTCTAAGTGAGAGTGAGAAAGAGAACCAAAATCAAGGTGTGGATCATCCAAGGTGAATATTTCAAGATGTGACTCTTGTAATAGAGTGTGAATAGGCCTAGTTAATGACCTAAGCCTATTAGGAGATCCTATAGAAGGATAGGATTCTAGGAGACAAGAGAAGTCTCTTGGAGGGAGTAGAAATCTAAGCCTTGGAGTTTATCATACACCAACATCCTAACCTATTAGAGTGTTGTTATGCCTGGTACCCACCTTGGTCTTTCCCTCAATGTTAAGGATGTCACCCCTACCTTATGGAACAAAATATTGGAAAGAATGCAAGAGAAGTTGGCAGGTTGGAAAGGTAAGCTTCTAAGTATTGTTGGGAAGCTACAACTACTTGTAACCTCTCTCCAAGGTACTACTATTTACTTTCTATCTCTATTTAAAATATCTAGTGATATGGTTGAGAAACTTGAAAGGATCTAGATGATTTTTCTCTAGAATGGATATGAGGAAAAGAAGAGATTAGCCCTTGTCAATTGGGACACAGTGTGTAAACCAAAACATATAGGAGGGTTGGGTACTAGGATATTAACTACCCTCAATAAAGCCTTGATTGCTAAAATGGGAGGAAGCTTTCTCTTGAGAGGTCTGATTGGCGCAATTTCATGAGGGCTAAGTATCTTAATTTTGAATTTTTTAACAAAATTATTTCTACCCTCGGTTATCTTACTGGCTCAAAGATTTGGAATAATAATCTAAAATGAAGGAACATCATTCAAGATGAGTTAAAATGGCAGGTAGGAAATGGAAGAAATATTAGATTTTGGGATGATGTTTTGGTGGGAGGCAATACTCCGACAACTAATCTGAGTTTTAGAGATATAGTGGAAATATCTAAAATATTCTTTGGCCCTTAGGTGGCTGATTACATCTCCCCATTAAGGAATTTGAAAATTTTTACTCAATGTTGTCAAGGCTAGCCTAATCTAGTTTTGAAAGCCATGGAGCTATAGAGAATAGTTAACAAGGTTAGAATTCCTCTTTTCCTAGGGGAGATAAATTCATATACGAAAAGACCAAAGAGGAGATTTCTCTGTGAAATCTACTGATAAAGGATGAATCCTCTACAGATTGTTGGAAAAAGATTTGGAACCCCAATTTGATTCCTAAAATCAACTTGTTTTGGTGAATGCCCATGCTTAACATAATCCTAACCCAAAACAACCTTATCAATATGAGATTCCAACTCTTAAATATGTGTGTTCTTTGTAAGTCAGAGGAAGAATCAATTCCTCACATTATACATCAATTTGTTGAGGATTTATGGAAAATGGTGATGATCAAGCTAGATGTTCCTTGGGTCAACAACAGTTGTATACAAAAAATTGTTTATGAATGGAAAGGACCTACTAGCAACCCTCTAGTTAAGAAACTGTGGAGGAAAATACCCCCATGTTTATTGGAGTTTATGGAAGGAAATGAATAATAGAATCTTTAGGGAGACTAAAAATTCAGCAGAAAATGTCTTCATAACCCTATCCAAAATGTTCTTAGAGAATTTATTTGTAACCACATGTAAATACCCTAACTACTCTTGACCCCCTTTCATGAAAAAAAATAGCAAAAAATTGGGGCTCACTGAGTGGTTATGCTAATTTTGATAATTCAAAAAGAATAGCAAGAAGGAATACTAAGTGGAAACCCCCTAATCTTGAATGGTATACACTCAATTTTGAAGGAGATGATGAGCTAGAACTGATTGAATATCTGAATGAACTGATTGAACAATGATTAGAGATCACTGAGCTACTGAAATGATATGTAAGATGATTAAATCAATCAATATGATTGTCATTGATGTCAACTAGTTTTTGATAGTACTTATCATGATAGTTACAAACATTTGAACATCTGTTGAAGGAAGAAAAGATGAAGAGCTGAGATATCTACATAAGGAAAAGATGGATATGATAGATAAGGATAAGGTAAACATTGGGTAACTTATTGATGAGTCTATGGCTTTATATTGTTGACTTGAGCATGTTACATTAATCTACTATGAAGAAGAGATCTGAAATTGAACAAGTCAATATGGTTGGTAATTGAAGATTTATGTATACACTAAGCTAGTGCAGTGTATCCAAGTGACATTATTAGCTGAGCTAGTTTAACTAGTTATCACTAACGCATTTCTATATTGACCGAGTATGGATGAAAACATTAAATGCTAAGAATAGCTAATTGAATTTGATGAGCTGGAAATTGTTATGATTTCAAGGTTGATAAAATTTGTTGTGAGATCCATGGTTGACAAAATTCAGAAATGGTCTAAAGGATGAAATTGAAACGTGTTAATGACACATATCCTGAGGAAGGTTTAAGAGGCAAAAATGGACGATGGAGATTAAGAGGCAAAATATGATGGATGATATGAAAACAGTTTACTTGTCTATATAAGAGATATGAGTTTCATTATTGAAACATGTCAGAAAGAAGAAGACTATAGAGATTTCACGTGAAGACTGTATTCATGCATGCCTGATCAAATTGGTTACTGAAGAATCGAGACTACAGAGATTACCGAGCGTCAGAGAACTATTTACTAAGTGAAAGTAAGTTGAGAAACATTGATGAAGTGAATCGAATTATGATCAAAGGATTTTATGAGCTTAGCATAGATTTGAATATTTGCAATTGAGTTGTATTTGAATCAGATCATACTGTATCATTTTAACCATTAATTCAGAAAATCTCTTAACCAAGTGGACTTAATAGTCTTATGTTCTATCCTATGACATTCGTTGAATGTAAAGTGTTATCTTTTTTACCCCATAGTGAATGCTGGTCAAAATTCAACTATTAGTGACAAAACCTCTAACCAAGTCACACTTAACAATGTGCATTGTAACCTTTAATAGGGTTGGCTCTTCACCAAGCTCACTTTAGAAGAGTGAATTATTTTGGATTACCGGTCCCAGGTGGTTTTTCCCTTAGCGGGGTTTCCATGTTAAATCATTGTGTCAATGTGTTATTTGTGATGATTCATACTTACATACTGCATAGTTGATTTAGTTGATAATCATAGTTGGATAATTACTGGTAATCGGTAAAGTAAAAAGACAAATTGATATATTGTATGTTACCAAGCTGCATAATTGTTGAAATTGTTTTATAAGATACATCTTTGGGTATGGGACTGATGGATAACTGATTCAACCCCCCTCTCAGCTATTCTAACAATTGGTATCAAAATGCATTGGTTGCTAAGAAGAAAAGTTTTAAGGACTTGAGCAGAAAGATCACAAGATGTATAAAAGGGAAGTGTTGAAGATGGACAAAGATAGCTTCACCACATGGCAAAGCAATATGAGACTTCACATATTTGGAATTGAATAATCTGTTATACCTTTACTTGACAATGGCTACATACAACCTACTATTGGACCTTTGACCCTTGATCAGTTGAGAGACTGACATGAACACAATAATACCATGATAGAGATTGTTGTTGCTCTATTTGATGCTGAATTTGAGGATGTCAAGGACTGCACTACAATGAAGGAAATGTGGGATAAACTTTCCCTATTTCATGGTGGAGATGTAAATGTAATGAGAGCCAGAGCTGAAATCTTGAGAGATAGATTTAATGACATGAAGATGAAAGAAGGAGAAACAATAACACAATATTCAAACTGAATCAAAGAGGTAGTCAATGCTATCTGAGGAGCAGGAGGTACTATCGATGAAGACACTATGGTAAGTAGGATACTGAGAACGTTGTTTCCTATCTATGTAATCATAATTTTTGTGATTCATGAAATGAGGTCTGCACCTAATAGCACTCTTACTCTTGATAGTATGATTGGAAAGTTAACAACTTTTGAGCTAAATAATTATGACAATAGTGTTGTACTGAGTGTTGAATATACTTTTATGTCATCTCTTAAGATTGGTAAATCTAGCAGTAAGCACCATATAAATAATGAAAGTGATAGTAATACTAATGATGAACTTGATGAGCTTGAAGCACTAATGGCCCAGAGACTACAAAAAGGTAAAGGAAGATATAAGGGAAAGTTACCTTTAGCTTGTTTTAATTGTAAAGAGATTGGCCATATTGCTTTTAGATGTCCTAATAGGAAAGAGGAAGATAAAGATAAAGACCGATCTGGTGATGGAAAGTTTGGAAGAAGGAATAACAGAGGAAACTGACACTACAACAAAGACAACTGAGATTACAAAGATAAAGGAAAAAATGCTTGTTACCTTGTTGGAGAAGATGACACCGACATCGATGATGATAGTGAGGTGGTCTTTGTTGCAATGAAAGATTATTCAAAAGAGGATGAAAGGTATGTAGAAACATCACTCATTTCTAAAGTTAGTAAGAATGATACTTGGATCATTGATAGTGTATGTACACATCTCATGATTGGTGATGAAGATAAGTTTGATCATCTTGAGCATTATAATGGAGGATCAGTGAAAATGGGTAATGACACACCTTGTTTAGTGAAAGGGAAAGGATCTATTTTGTTGAATAAAAAAATTAGATGTGATAATGCTTACTGGGTAAAAGGACTTAACTACAATCCATTGAGTGTTGCACAACTAAATAACTCAGGTCACCGAGTTGCATTTGAGAGAAAGAAAGTAAAAATCTATGATGAAAATGGAAAGCTTGTCAGAACTAGAGGACACTCAAAAGGTAACTGTTACAAGTAGTGGTTGTCGTTGCACCAAAAGATCAACCTGTTAATGCCTGATACAACCACTAGACTTATAGAAGACCCAAGAGGCTATTAAACCATGTCACAAATCCCGAGGGGAGCACTGACCATTTTTCCAATAATCTCCCCCTCAACATTACCTAAGGGGATTCGAACCTATGACCAAGCTCTGATACCACTTGTTACAAGTAGTGGTTGTCATTGCACCAAAAGATCGACCTGTTAATGCCCGATAGAACCACTAGACTTATAGAAGACACAAGAGGTTGTTAAACCATGTCACGAATCTCGAGGGGAGCGCTGACCATTTTTCCAATAGTAACTTATTCTATCTTGACAATGTTGAATCTTCTTGTTTATTGGTGAAAAATGAAGATGCTTGGCTATAGCATAAGAGGTCATGTCATGTAAATTTTGATAACATGATTAAGATCAGTAGAAAGAGAAAGGTTAGAGGATTTCTAAGCTTAACCAAACCTGATCATGTTATGTGTCAACAATGTCAGTAAGGAAAGATGATCAAATCTAGTTTTAAAAGTAAGGACTATTCATCTAAAGGTATTTTGGGGTTGGTTCATACTGACTTATGTGGTCCTATGAGAACTCAAAGCTACTATGGTGATAGATACTTTATCTTATTTGTTGATGACTATTCTAGACTGATGACTATTCAAAATGTTTAAATGGTATAAGGCTAAAGCTGAAAAAGAAACCGAAAAAGAATTGAAATGCTTAAAGTCTGATAGAGGAGGTGAGTTTGTTTCTGATGAATTCACTAATTTTTGTAATGATCATGGAATCAAAAGGTAGGTTTTTGCACCTAGGACACCACAACAGAATATAATTGTTGAAAGGAGTAGATCTATTGTTCATTGTGCTAGAACACTGATGATTGAGAAAAATGTTGCACAAATGTACTAGAGAGAGGTAGTTAGCATAACAGTATATGTCCTTAACCGAGTTCAACTGAAGAAAGACACAAATAAGAAACCTTACGAGTTATGGTTTGGATATACACCGAGTGTAAGTTATTTTAGAATCTTTGGTAGCAAATGTTATACTCTGAAAGATGATAGGAATTGTAAATTTGACTCTAAAGGTGATGAAGGAATATTTTTGGGATATTATACTAAGAGTAAAGCTTACAAATGTTTGAACAAGGCTACTAATAAAATGATAGAAAGTGCTAATGTGAAAGTTGATGAGTTTGTTGAAAAGAATGATGAAGAAAGCATGAAGGAACCAGAAGATTATGGTAGGTTTACTTATATTGAAGATCCAAGATATCTACCGAAGTCGCAGGCTGAGTCTACCGAGAATCAGGAAAATGCTACCAAGAATCAGCAAGAACAAATTGACAATCAGGAAGAAGCTACCGAGCAGGAAAATGAACCTGAACCAGATAATGAACAAAGAAGAGAAGAAGTGCAAGAAAATTTTGTTAGAAGACACCACCCATAGAATCAAATCATTGGAGATAAGAAAGCATGCATGTTGACTTGAAGTAAGTTAAGACAAAAAAACATGCTTAGTTTGTAATTTTGAACCTAAGAATGTTAGGGATGCACTTGAAAATGAGGAATGGATAAAAGCTATGAATGAGGAAATTGAACAGATTGAGAAGAATAAAACATGGACATTGGTACCTAGATCGAGAGATAAAAATGTAATTGGTACTAAATGGATATTCAGAAATAAGTTGAATGAAAATGGAGAGGTCACTAGGAATAAGGCAAGACTTGTTTGCAAGGGATATGCACAAGAAGAAGGCGCACCAAGGGCATGGTATGAAAGACTACATGCTTATCTTATTAGTATTGATTTTGTAAGAACTAGTGAAAACAACAATTTGTACATGAAAGGAGGATCTGATAATAACATCTTGATTACTGAGATATTTGTTGATGATGTAATCTTTTGAGGACAAGATCTAATTTGCAAATCTTTTTTTGATGAAATGAGAAAGGAGTTTGAGATGTTAATGTTTGGAGAGATTAAATTCTTTCTAGGTTTGCATGTTATACAACAAAAAGATGGGATGTTCATTACTCAATCAAAATACATTAAAGAGGTATTGAAAACTTTTGGCATGGAAGATGCTAAACCAATAGGGATGTCGATGGTCATTGGATGTAAATTGACAAAGGATGATGAATCTACAGAAGTAAATCAGACACTGTACTGATCTATGATTGGAAAACTGATGTATGTTGTACACAGTAGGCCTAATATTGCACATGTAGTGGGGATTGTAGCAAGATTTTCTGTCAATCTTAAAGATTCACATATGATTGCAGTTAAAAGAATCTTGAGATACTTTAAGAAGACAGAAGACTATGGATTATGGTATACATTTGAAGGCAAATTTGAACTTAAAGTCTACACCGATGCAAATTGGGCTAAAAACATAGATGACCAGAAGAGCACAACCAGTGGAGTATTCTTTTTAGGGGAAAGGCTTGTGACTTGGATTAGCAAGAAGCAATCACACATTTCTCAGTCTACTGCTGAAGTAGAGTATGTTGTTGCTGCTACAAATTGTTCTAATATTGCTTGGATTAGACAAGTTTTGGAAGGGGTGAATGAGGTAATCATTGACCCGGTGATTATATATTGTGACAACACCAGTGCTATAAATATTTCTAAGAATCATGTGATGCATTAGAAAAAAAAACACATATTTATTAAGTATCACTACTTGAGGGAACAAGTTCAAGAGAAGCAGATGAAACTGGAATTTGTAACTTCTAAGGAACAACTTGCTGATTTCTTTACTAAACCATTACCAAAGGACACATTTAAATATTTCAGGACTAGACTTGGGGTTCGTCCCTTGTCTATCGGTCACTAAGGTGATCTGGAGGTTGCATCAACCTATACTTATCAGAAGATCATTCATGTTGATGCATAGAGCTTACACTTTGGATTTTTGTCTAAGATTGTGAAAGATTGTAGAAATTGGAACATAAATATGCTTATCTATACACTGAGGTACTTGATATGAACCGAACAACAGAAACTTACTTGGCTACTAAAGAGATGTTTGTATATTTTCTTTGGCATTGTTGTCAAAGGGAGAGAAAATGAATATAGAAAATTAGTTACTGAGAACACAAATAGAGAGAGATTGCAGAAAGGGAGAGACTTGAATATTTGTTGTTGATAACAAAGGGAATCTAAGAACTAAAAAGATCAAATCCGCAAGGAGAGTCTGCTTGTAATGCTTTTATGTTTTGCAATGATTAAACATATTAAATTTGAGCTTACCGAGCTACAACATGTACTTACATAGCTGTAGAATACATGTTTTGTATGTGTGTGACATATTTTCATATTGCTTGTGTTGTCATCAATGCCAAAGGGAGAGATTGATAAACTACAACTGATTGAATATTTGAATGAACTGAAGGAACAATGATTATAAATCACCGAGCTACTAAAATGATATGTAAGATGATTAAATCAGTCAATATGATTGTCATTGATGTCAAATACTTTTTGACAATACTTATCATGATGGTTACAAACATTTGAACATTTGTTGAAGGAAGAAAAGATGAAGAACTGAGACATCTACATAAGGAAAAGATGGATATGACAAATAAGGATAAGGTAAACATTGGGTAACTTATTGATGAGTCTATGGCTTTATATTGTTGACTTGAGAATGTTACATTAATCTACTATGAAGAAGAGATCTGAAATTGAACAAGTCAATATGGTTGGTAATTGAATATTTCTGTATACATCAAGCCAGTGCAGTGTATACCGAGTGACAGTATTAACCAAGCTAGTTTAACTAGTTATCATCGACATATTTTTATATTAACCGAGCATGGATGAAAATATTAAATGCTAAGAACAACGGACTGAATTTGATGAGATGGAAATTGTTATGATTTTGAGGTTGATGATAAAGTTTGTTGTGAGATCCATGAATGAAAAAATTCAAAAATGATCTAAAGGATTAAATTGAAATGTGTTAATGACACATCTGTCGAGGAAGGTTTAAGAGACAAAAATAGATGATGGAGATTAAGAGGCAAAATCTGATGGATGATATGAAAATAGTTTACTTGTCTATATAAGAGATATGAGTTTCATTATTGAAACACGCCGGAAAGAAGAAGACTGCAGAGATTTTGCGTGAAGACTTTATTCATGCATGCCTGATCAAAATGGTTACTAAAGAATTGAGACTATAGAGATTACCGAGCGTCAGAGAACTATTTACTGAGTGAAAGTAAGTTGAGAAACATTAATGAAGTGAATCAATTAATGATCAGAGGATTTTATGAGCTTAGCATAGATCTAAATATTTACAATTGAGTTGTATTTGAAATAGATTAGTACTGTATTAGTGTTAGGAATAGGAACACTGAGAGGGGGGGTGAATCAGTGTTCATTGTATTTTACTTTTCACTTTAATCTTTATACTGAACTTTAAATGCTTAAGTATTGAATACAAAATTCACATAAACATGAAACATGAAATCAACACATGACACCAATATGATTACAGGGAAACCCAAATAGGTAAAAACCCCGGTGAGAATTGACGCCCACTAATATTCTGCACTAGTGTTTAGTGATCCTTGTTAGAAGATCCTTTACCCTATTAGGAGTAGCTTTACAATGCTTTTAGTACAGGAGACCTGGTTAAGGGTTAGACCCTGTTAGGAGTCTTTTACAATGATCCCTGTTAGGGGAGTGGACTCACTGTCCTAGAGCTCATTGCTCAAATGATGAAGGCTACAACCTTCTAATATCAGATACACAGTATATCTACTTGGTGAACTATCACTGTGACACTGCTTGTCAAATCAGTTCCTTTGATGTGCTGATGCTTTGACCTCTATCCAAGCTCTAATACATCTTATGCTATCTTAGCATACCTCTTCTCTACTTCTCACAAATCTATCTCATCATCCATGCTAATTACAATGGGTGCATCTTATATTTATATGCGCATACACAATAAACAACTAGGTCGGCCTTATAACTAATTATAAACAATGCTTCCAAATGAATTGGCTTAAGTGATCTTAAAATTAAGCATATAAACATGTCGGAAACCTAAATACAATGGGTGCATAGCCTTTACAACTTTACATTATGATCGCAAACCAAAATACTGACTGTCAACTGTTTGCTCTATTCTCTGTTGGCACACACTGGTTGTGTAACTTCAACTGACTGTAACTTTCACATCCTTGCATATCTTCTTATGCGCTCTTACACTAAGTAAGAGTATAGTCTAACTAACTTAACTTCTAGGGCGCATACCATAATTCATCTATACACACGTGCGCTGATGCTTTGAGCTAGAGGAACTCTGTACACTGTCCAATCTTCAACACTTAGCTGATTTCTGATCTTTACTGCATGTGCGCTGACTCCAAACTGCTATATGACTTTGTTGCCATAATGACAATACTATATCTAGTCATATACATTAGTATAGTCAACTTGCCAACAATCTCCCCCTTTGTCATTGATGGCAACAAAGGAATATGGCCAAGTTGCTAATTGTCCTTATTACAAAAAAACTTTTGTCTACTATACATATCTTATACATAATCTTATATCTCCCTATACATATCATACTCCATATTCTATACACAACTCCCCCTTTGACATTAATGACAAAGGTGTATCAAAAAATTGTATGTACATATACACTTATTGAGGGAAAACATCTGGATATGCAATCTTAAGGTTCTGAATCTCCTTCCAAAAAGTTATTAAGAAGTTAACTATTTGGAGATGGGAACATAATGCATACTATAGCTTCTCCATCTTCTCCAATTCTGTGCTTGGACCTTGATCATAGGTTATCATGGTCACATCAATCTCCTTTATGTTATGACTGAGAATGTCTAGTGAGGGCGCAAGAGCATTCCTTAATTGAGTCTGTCTAGACCTTATCTTCTTCATTTCTTTCTCTGCCTTCTCAATTTTGTCCAACTGACCTTGATAGACATTGTTACACATGTTCACATCAGTGGATGTGTCTAGCACTGAATTCTTCACCTGCTCAATCATAGCCTCTACATCTTTTATCTTCTTAAGATGGGCATTAGTGAGCTTATACTGATCCATGGATTCTGTAATGAATTTCCTTCCTTGATCAGCAAATTCTTTTAAAGATGCCAGTCATATCTTGAGTGAATGTAGATCTAGTGCAAAGTTGCTCATCAACTCATTCAATCTCTTTTTTAGGTACTTCTCTTCTGCAACTTTGGATGCAGATTCTTCAAGGCTTGAAAAATTGCTTTTGAACTATGAGATGACTGTACTCACATCATCAACCGAGTGTACCTTGGACACTTTCTTGTCTGTGGGCAACAAACTGTTCAATATGTTTACTGATTCCACAAGGAGAGGATTTCTCATTACTTGTTTCTCCTTTGCCTTCTCCATAGCTAGGATGCTGAACTTAATTAGTTCTTCTTCTTTTTAGGAGTCCATACTGGTTGTGTCAGGTGTCAAACTTGACAACAATGCCGAGGAGGGAGTGTTGTCCATCACTTCTAGTTTTACTTTTGCTAGTTCAACATAAGTTTCACCTTTCTCTTGTTTTTTTTCTTCCATCTTATCTTCTTCTTCCTTATCTATTACATTTTCAATCAATACCTCTTCTTCTCCTTTCTTATCTTCTTTCTCATCAGATATGTCTTCAATATGCACTTCTGTTTGATGAGTGGGAGGTGAGTTGCTACATAACATCTCAGCTTCTTGTGTTCTCACAAAAGCTTCCTCAAACTTATCCAACTCAATGTCAGTGGCTGCCATGGTTATCTTGACATTATCAATGATAATAGTACTGTCCTTGAGTGACTTTGTCATGGGTGCAGACTTATCTGCGTTTGTTTGTGCTTCTACTACAGGCGTTGAATCCTAAGGACCTGTAGATTGTATATTGATGGTCTCTCCTGCTTTGTCTTGCTTACTAGGTGCTTGAGGGATGGGCACAGACTTAGGTTTCATGTGTTGTTCTAAGAGTACCTTCTCAAAGGCCTTCTCTATTTCTTGAGATATCAACTCATAGTCCTTGTTCACGAGGTGAAATGTCCTCATCTTTTTTCTTAAGTGCGGCTTCACCAGATTTAGCAATAGTGACCTTTCTTCAATAGAGCATAATGGAAGAGTGGAATCAAGAATTTTTTCCCTTATTCTGAGGTCTTCTTCTATGGCTTGTCTCTTTAAGGTATCCATTATCTCCCATACCTTATCTGGAATTGTTGTTTTCAATTCAAGAACTATCTTCTTGAACTTTATCATGTGTTTGATAATCATACTATGTATTTTCGATTTGTCAATCTCACTATATGTTTCATAATATTTCCCTACTTGATCAATTCTACCCTCATCAACAATTCGTGTGCTCAAGGCTTTAAGACTTGGTCTGAATCCTGCCTTAGGATGTGCTTGACTGGTTTTCTTGCTCCTTAATGCTCACGAGGATGGATGACTAGTGCTAACTTCTTTCTTTCTCTTGATCATTGGCCTATACTTTGGAGGAGCAATGAGATCACTGGTTTCTTTGGGCGCAGAAGGAGTGTCATCAGTTATATCCTTTTGACTATCATCCTTTTCAATTTTTATTTTCTTCATCTTAGGATCATCTTGTCCTTCATCTGTTGTTGCACTCTTTAATTCCAAATCAATCTTCTCTTCCCTTGCCTTGTCAAGGTCTTCTTGAGACACACCATGTATTCTCAAGATTTTTGAAGTTACTTTAGCAACCTTTCTTTTTGTTGTTGCGCTGTTTAACTTTGCATCTACTTCTCTTGTCTTCTCCTCATAGGTTCCCTACCTAGGTTCATTAGGATCTTTGGGGGCTGATAGAAGTACCTGTGCATATGCTTCAAGGACTTGTTCCTCTACCTCATGCCAAGTGGATGAATCCACTTAGTTCTTGGTTCAATAGCTTCCATACAAGTTGTATCAGTTTCCACCATAAAACATATTTTATCTTTATATTTTTCCACAATCCTCTCTGGAATCTTGTACCTCATTTGCATCTTGACCCTAAAGGTCTTCAATTCTAATGTGATACAATCTCTTAAGGTGCTTTTAGTGGATTCCTTGAGGGATATCTATGGCATGGTTGGAATGGACTTGTCCAAATACATATTTGAAACTTTTCCAACTATATGAAGGTACATATAGATGATTAAGGACCCAAACTTGAATATCTTTATCTTGTCATGTTTGATGGCCTTGATATTGTCAATCAACTATGCGCACAGGATCTCACACAAGTTGAACTCCCCATCTTCCTTCACTAATGTGATGGTAGCTAGAATTGTGCCTGTAGACATACTATTCACCCTGCTGGTGTGATGAAATCTGTATCCCAGTATCATAAACATCAATTTGATGTCTGCTTGCTCTATGGGCTCAATTGTCATGCCACACCTATCGCTCCTTAACTTACCTGTTTTCTCAACCATCTTTCTGACATCCTTGCCCACAGGAAGGATGGTTCCTATCCTAGAAAGGCCTGTCATCTCATGTATAAGGTCATTGGTGATTCTTACTGGTACATCTCCAATCCAAAACAAATCATCATGAATTCTACTTAGTAAGATCTTTATCCATTCTGTCTCATAGAATTCGTATGCTATAGCATACTCAACAATAGGGTGATCATTCCATTTAGCATATTCATCTATGAAGGTTTTGTTTGGTTTCAACATGGAATCCATGTGCGCCCTTAACCTATCCAATCCAACTAGTTCCTTTTTGTAATAGATGTATGCCCTAATGTCTTCCTAATGCATGACACCCATAAGCGTGCGGGAGAAAGCTCCCTCTAAATCATCTAGGGTTAATTTAAATGGATGCCTCTTGAAAACATATCTTTTCTTTTCAGCAACATCATAAACAATGAGAGTGGCCATTAATTACTTGATGAACGCTTTCCAACTGATCTCTGAGATAATTTGAAGGCTTCCAGATCAACGCAATGAGATAGGGTTTCTACAACCGACCAAATGCACTACAAACACTGATGAATCAATATCCAAGTCTTCACAACAACTTCCAAAGGTCTTCTGCTCTTCAATCGCTCAGAATATGAATGCAATGAGCAATCAAATAACTTTTTGTGTAATTAAAGTGAGAATTCTGCCATTAATGCAAGTTGCGTAAACCAGACTGTCACTTCAAAATTTCTAAATTGAGTTCTACTAACAATTAGCATGTGCACTCTTGCACAAAGGTTCCTTTACACTCCAAAAGCTTAAGTCCAAGGGTGCATACTCTGAGAGTGAGTATACCAGTTGTGCAAGGGTCTAGAGCTAAATTAGCTCCCCCTATGACCCTGAGGGCCATTCATCCAGATGTAGAGGGTGCGTCCACTGCGGATGCATCCAATACATCCTCATCAACTTTATCCTTCTTTTTCTCTGACCAAATCATGCTCACATCATCTGAGGCTTTGACAAAATTAACTTCTCCTTCAGGATCTAGAACTAGTTCTTCAGCTTTTTTAGAGCTTTTATGACCTTGCGCCCATGTTTTATAGAACCTAGAGATATGTCCAGCCTTGTTACACAAGTGAAAAATGATTAGAGGTCTTGTATTCCTCGGTGCATTGACATGAGTTATCATTTTGCATTGTTTCGTTGAATGACCATTATAGTTACATATCTGGCATGTAACATTCTGAGAGCTTCTTACATTTGTCTGATTCTGATTTCTTTGATTATGATGAATCCTGTTCTTCTTACTAGTCTTGCAATTCATGGCTTTATGACCAAACTTATTGCATGAATAACAGTAACCATTAAAAGGTCTTACCTCTGTACAGTTCTTGGCAATGTGTCCATGCTTGTTACAAACAAAACAAGTGTGGTCTATAGGCTTGCGCTCATTCTTAAGTGGTTCAACATTATCTTTGGTTTTATCTTCAGTCTTCTTAGCATCAGTAGAGTCCTTTTGTGAATCCATTCTTGCTTGCATGTTGTCAATATGATTTTGTGCTTCATTGTAACCAATACAACTAGTGTTTCCTTTGGCTCTTCTTGCATACAACTAAGATTCTACTAAATCAGAACTGGTGTGTGATTTGTCAATATGATTCTTTGCTTCTTTTAATTGAGATTCCAAGCTTTCTTTGCTATTCCTTAGCTCCAAGATTTCCATGTTTGCCTGTCTTAGTTCTTAATTGAGTTGAAGATTCTCCTTGACTTGTTCATTATAGACGTCCTGATTGTTAATCAACTTATCATCAAGTTCTTCAATCTGATCTTTTAAGGATGCATTTTCTTCATTCAGCTTCTTGACCATTATTTCCAAATCATTGGTGGAACATTCTTTTAGATCCTTTCTTAGTTTTTTGATAACTAATTGAGCATCATTGACCTTTACTTTTAGTTCTTCAATCTCTCTTTCTGAATTGTCTAGATCTTCAAGAGTAGCTTCAAGATTTCTTTTCAGATGTTTCATTTCTTCTTTGTCCATGATCTCCTCAAGTGGTCAAACTTCTATGTTGAGGACCAGAGCTCTAATACCAATTGTTAGGAATGGGAACACTGAGAGGGGGGGGGGGTGAATCAATGTTCATTGTATTTTACTTTTCACTTTAATCTTTATACTGAACTTTTAATGCTTAAGTACTGAATTAAACATTCACATAAACATGAAATGTGAAATCAACACATGACACCAATATGATTATAGGGAAACCTAAATAGGTAAAAACCCCGGTGGGAATTGACACCCACTAATATTCTGCACTAGTGTTTAGTGATCCTTGTTAGAAGATCCTTTACCCTGTTAGGAGTAGCTTTACAATGCTTTTAGTACAATAGACTTGGTTAAGGGTCAGACCCTGTTAGGAGTCTTTTACAATGATCCCTGTTAGGGGAGTGGATTCATTGTCTTAGAGCTCATTGCTCAAATGATGAAGGCTACAACCTTCTGATATCAGATACACACTATATTTGCCTGGTGAACTGTCATTATGACACTGCTTGTCGGATCAGTTCCTTTAATGCGCTGATGCTTTGACCTCTAGCCAAGCTCTAATACATCTTATGTTGTCTTAGCATACCTCTGCTTTAATTCTCACACCTCTATCTCATCATCCATGCTAATTACAATGGACACATCTTATATTTATATGTGCATACACAATAAACAACTAGGCCGGCCTTATAACTAATTATAAACAATGCTTCCAAATGAATTGGCTTAAGTGCTCTTACAATTAAGCATATAAACATGTTGGAAACCTAAATACAATGGGCACATAGCCTTTACAACTTTACATTATGATTGCAAAACAAAATACTGATTGTCGGCTATTTGCTCTGTTCTTTGCTGGCACACACTAGCTGTGTAACTTCAACTGACTGTAACTTTCACATCCTTGCATATCTTCTTATGCACTCTTAGAATAAGCAAGAGTATAGTCTAACTAACTTAACTTTTAGGGTGCATACCATAATTCATCCGTATGCACGTGCGCTGATGCTCTGAGCTGGAGGAACTCTGTACACTGTCTAGTCTTCAACACTTAGCTAATTTCTGATCTTTACTTCATGTGTGCTAACTCCAAACTGCTATATGACTTTGTTGCCATAATGACAACACTATATCTAGTCATATACATCAGTATAGTCAACTTGCCAACAATTAGTTTAACCATTGATTCAAAAAATCTCTTAACCAAGTGGACTTAACAGTATTATGTTCTATCCTATGACATTCGTTGAATGTAAAGTGTTATCTTGTTGACCCCATAGTGAATGTTGGTCTAAAGTTAACTGTTAGTGATAGATCATCTAACCAGGTCACACCCAATAGTGTGCATTGTAACCTTTAACAGGGTTGGCTCTTCACCGAGCTTACTTCAGAAGAGTGAATTATTTTGGGTTACCGGTCCCAGGTGGTTTTTCCCTTAGCAGGGTTTCCACATTAAATCATTGTGTCAATGTGTTATTTGTGATGATTGTTTTGCTTTCATACTTACATACTGCATAGTTGATTTAGTCGGTAATCACAGTTGGATAATTATTGGTAATCGGTAAAGTGAACAGACAAATTGATATATTATATGTTACTGTGTTGCATAATTTGTTGAAATTATTTTATAAGATACATCTTTGGGTATGAGACTGATGGATAACTGATTCACCCCCCCCCCCCCCCTCTCAGTTATTCTAATAGGAGCTGCTAGAGAAGACAAGGCTAGTGAGGGGGGCGTCATTAAATCTTCAAGAGGAGAAATGACAACAACCTATATTGGCAACCTCAATGGCTCCACCAATAACCAGGCATAATGTATGACTCTATATTGGGGAATAAAATTTTCTCTCTCTATGGGTATCAAGGCCCTTGCTATAGAAGGAAATTCTAAACACATTGTTGGTGTTGTTAAAGGGCTAGTTAAAATCAGATGGTCCATTGAGGGTGTCATGGAAGATATTAAAAATCTTTTGCTTGATCTAGAATTTTTTGCCATTGATCATACCTTTAGGGAAGGAAATAGAGTGTTGGATGCTATGTCAATTGTGGGTTCACATGTAGAAGGCATTAGATGTTGGAGGAACATGGGTTGTCTTCCTAAACAAGTGAAAAATCTCTTGGTATGAGAGATAACTTTATAAATAGTTATCCATGGGACCTAAAACTTTTGGCTACTAGTGATTCCTGTTAAGTATGGCCTTATTACTTAACATGGAAAGGTTGATCATTTCTTGTTCTAATCAAGGATAGTGTTTGCAATTGGCAAAAAAAGAAGAAGAAATTTATGACTAAAGATGAGAGGTTGTATAGCTATGTGGCCAATCACCCAGGTGATTGTATGAGGTGGCAGATGGTGGCTTGTTAGTGCTACATGATCGAGGTGAAGTACACTCATATAAATGAATGGCATCATCTTTATGGGATTACAAGGAGCGTAAGATTTTTTATAAGAAATAAATTTGGGGAAGATTTTGTAATCTACAATACATTTATTATCCCTATGGGAATGGGTTGCTAGCACAAGCAAGTGGTCGTGAGAATTGAAGGGGTAATTAGAAGAACATAGTTTAATAGTTACACCCACTTCATCTACTTTTTTATGGTGATTTTTTTTCGTTTCCTCTAATAGTGGCAATTTCAAACATTTTGCAAGCCATATTTTACTGCTGCTAAAAGTGAAGCCATGAGTGGGGATAGAGTGGGGATTGAGCCAATCAAACATGATGAATTAAAAATGACGCTACAATATGGAACATTTGCAAAGAGGGAGGGTTGCATAGTTTATCAAGAACTTGAATGGATATGATGAGAATCTATCCATGTAGCTCACATCTTCATGGATGGACAAAAGGGTTATGGTAGTGGGAATTTTATTTGAATTTAATGAAGAGGTCATAGCAATAGAAACTTACCTCCCTATGATTGCCAGAAAGTGGAGGAAAATGAGCAGGGTGTCAGACACAAATAGCCTCAACTAGTTTTTTTGGGAAGATGAAAGCCTTGTTAAACTTCATGGTGGATATGAAAGAGAGAAACTTCCTGAACCCTGGGACCAGGTATGCCTAATGTTGATGAAATACTTTACCCTTAAAGGCAAATTTAGGGTTTATTAATTCTATCATATGCCCTTGGTGAATCATTTTCATAATTGTAGTCTTATTGCTTTTCCTTTTTCCTCCTAAATTATTTGGAGAATTGTGTGAAAGAAGCTACAAATGAGTGCTAGAAGTCAGGGTAAAAACCCACTCTCCTTCACTAACTCAGGTTGATTTTCTGCCTTTGCTACTACCACTTGATATCATTCCCGCTCAAACATATTCTTGTCCAGGAAGCTCCCAATTCCGCCACCCCTCCCTCTTCCAGTTTGATGGATGCCCCTAGCTCAAGTAAGAAGAAATGTACAAAGAATATTGGATTGAAAATTGCCTCCCGTCAAGCTAGTCTTGAAACCTCCACCCACACTATTGCTAAGTTAGATTTTGTTGAACATAAAAGGAAAGCCTTGCCCTTAATCAAGAAAAATGAAAACCTTTGTGAAAAAAGCCAAATTCACTATATAAAAGATCATTTTTGAAGATGAAGCCATGTAAAAAACTAGTATCCCTAGATGATCCCATAGGTTGGCTACTCACTGTATTGATAAAGGAAAAAAGAAGAAAATGGTGGACTCTGACATTAATGAGGAAGAGAGCCATGCGAGTGAGGAAAATGAAGATAAATGTAGAGATAAAGAAGAAGAAGAAAAAGAGGGGGAGGTTGAGCTTGAAGGAAGTTTAGAGACTGATGATAGTTCCACACATGTTTTTTAAAGTCTCAAGATTGGACCCATTGATCTTACAAATGATATGATGCCTGTGGAGGATGTGAGTAAACTGGGTGCTACTAGGACCTATAAGGATAAACAAAAGGGGACCTATGTTAAGTGCAATACGACAACATATGAATTGGACAATACCAATGCTAGGGTGGTTGAGATGGAAAGGAAGCTTGCTAGTATCTCCAGGTTTAGCTTGTGAGTAATGCATAGCTCTATCGCCTCCCCTTGCCTTCTTCAGAAGGAGATTCTTGGCGCTGATCAAAGTGACAAAGGTAACTATAAGGAACTTTTCAAGTTCCTTCCAAAGGACTAGTCTAATGTGCTACAACAAGAGGGGTGCAAGTTCAAAGGAGCCCGATTAGGATGAGGTCCCTTATATTTTTTGCTTTTCTACTATTAATCGCCATACAAGGCATTTTGTTAAGACTTTAAAAGCTATCTATATTTTTAGTTCTCAAACTCTAAGTGGTTTAATTATGATTTTTTCTAGGGATGACCTTAAGTGGCCTTATTATAAGACTTATGGTAGTATAGATGGTTTGATGGATAAGTATTCTACGTACTATGGTTGTGATGATATTGCTGTTAGACATGTTTAGATTGTTTTTGCTATTCCTAGTGTGCTATTAAGGTGTTGTTAACTCACTACTACTATATTTTTTGCGAACTGGTCGTCCTCTAACCTTTGTTGTAAAGAGACAACACCCTAGTTTTTGTTACTTTTAATATAATAACATTATAATCTAAAAAAAATGAGTCAATGTTCCCTTTGTCTATTAGTAAAATTGAATGGTTCTAAATGAACCCGCCAAAGATCAAGTCTTGTTAAGTGTAAGATCTTGACATCACAAAAGATAAGGTCAAATCATGCTTAACATGACTTTAACAAAATAAATATCCCTCAATCCCTTATTCTTACGAAGCCATAAAAATCTAGCTGAAGACTCATAATCCCACATTGACACTTTCTTCTAAGACTCATAATCCCACATTGACACTTTTCTTCCTATCCACTCTACATAATACTACTAATACCATATCATGATAATGACTCTCAAAAGGTGTTTATGTATTAGAATGTTTTTAAAGAAAAAAGAGGAGAAACAAAAGGTGTTCCTGAATTGTAGTCTTTTTAAAGAGAAAAAAGATAAATTTTTTTTTGTAGGTTCATTTATAAAATAAAATAAAATTCCTTATCCCATTATATTTTTAACAAATATACCTGCCAGCTAATTAAATCACCAGTCTTAGTCTCCTATATACCAAACATCCAATCATCTAAATCAGAAAAAGAATACTAATTTCATTTTCCATATTTCCCTGCCACTGTAGAAAATGTGTTGTCCACGTGGCAAGTTTCCGACCTTTTTATACGGCAGAAATTCAAACGCCCGCTTTCATACAAACAAACAACGTTAAGCATAAATTTCCCACCCTAAAAATGGCTTCTGAACTTATATAACTCTGCCGTTTCAAAACCCTTGCCTACAAATTCTGGGTATATTGTCGGATCTGTCGGCTCTGCTCGTTGATGCTAAAATTGGCTGTCCTTTGCTGGAGAACGATGAAGATTTGACAATAATTCAGTAGCCCGTCGCATTTAACGGATCTTCTAGATAGAGGTATGTAACGGAAAGCAATGGCATCAGTGACCTTGTTCGAAATTTTCTTTTTGAGAGAGTTTGCCCGCCGAATTCGCGGGCCCGGGATCGATTTTCATCGACCATTCGAGAATACATTTTTTGATTTTCAATGTATTTTTCTATTTTGGTTCTGGGCCTTTCTTTAAAGGCTTGTTAGGGTTTAGAGTTAGAAATTGTTATCGTATATACTGAGGTTGTAGTATGTAATTTGAATTTTCGCTGGGCAGATGGACTTTTTAAGGGTTGGGGCGGTCGTTGTATGTTTTTGATTTATTTATTTGTTTTTGTCAATTGAGGTCATTTCGCCATGGTGAAGGGGGTTGCTTATGATTTTCACAGGCTACAGGAAATGCCAGGTTTGGTGTGGAAGAGCCGAAACCAGGCTGAGCTCGATATCAAGCGGGGTTAGATTAATGCGCGTCAATTGACGGGCAAATTGCGGGATTTGTAGTATAGATTCTAATGTGGAGAACTATAGCTTGGCAGGGGGCTCATTACACAGTGGGAAACAGATTCTTGGTGATTCGCTGCTTAGCTAATAAAAAGAATTTCAAGCCTGGTTGAATTTGACGAGGAATTGAGGAACTGGGGGTTTTGGCGCTTGGAAAAAATGATAAGTTAGATCTGGGATGGATTGATCAGCTGAATTGTGAAGTGTTTTTGGCATCAGTAGGGCAGGAGTGCAACTAATCTGTGTCAGATTGCAGCAGCTGGTGCTCATTTGGGACTTTAGAGGTATAATAATTCAAATTAAGATAATTGTGGGTTCGCAATGGGGGCTCCTTACAATGACGAGGTTGTCACTATCACGCTTGGGAAGAACAGTGGGGATCCTATTGTAATTACAGTTAATTGTGCTGATAAGATTGGTCTCACTTGCGACTTTGCCCGTGTAATATTTGATTATGGGTTGACCGTAGTCAGAGGAGGTAAAGATTTACAATTCTGTTTATCTCATTTGTGAATTTTGATGTTTATTGCTTGTGGTGCTTTCGTTGTGAATCATAATGTATTATCATTTTTCTCGAGTTAGACATTTTGTTATCGGTTAACCTTCATGAGAGTTTTGATTTTTAATTTTATGGTATTTTGATGTGGTATGAGTTGAATCTGCGGCCAATTGATGGGAACTTAGATTGGGGGATTTTGTTTTTATTTCTTGTAGGTTTTGCGATTTTTGATATTGTGATGTGTTAGAGATGAATCTGGATTCATATTTTGACAATGCATATGTATAGATTTGTTTAAGGTTTGAATATTAGCGCTTTAGAATAAGTTTATTTGATGTGGTTGGAAATGATTTTGGGTTCAATTGATGATGTTGGAGATGTGTTGATTTATTGTATTCTGATATGATATTTGATAATTTTGAATTGACGATCATCTGATGTTGTAGGGATAGAATTTTGGGTAAGTTTATGACAATGCACCTGTGTAGATTTGTTGTATAATGTTATGGATTTTGTCATT
The DNA here is from genome assembly GCA_027943335.1 of Chamaecyparis obtusa. Lineage (NCBI taxonomy): Eukaryota > Viridiplantae > Streptophyta > Pinopsida > Cupressales > Cupressaceae > Chamaecyparis > Chamaecyparis obtusa. The sequence continues at coordinate 222,732 of BSBK01005877.1, read as the reverse complement.
TTGATACTTGTGAGATTATGATAGTCTGATGAGGAGTTGGGATAAACTTGTGACAATGTAGATGTGTCTACCGATGGAAAATGGTGTTATTTGATATTTTGGGTCCTGCCGCGCCCCGGATCACCTCGGAGATTTCCTTGGGCAATGCTCAGGAAGAACCTTACATCTGTTTGCCCCCCTAGCCCTGCTCAGCTTTTCTTTGGAATTGATCCAGATCCAAAGCCCCCAAAGGTCTATGTCTTGCAGATCTCTTCCTTGGATCGAGCAGGTCTTCTAAATGGTTGGTGGCCCCACCTTTTATATTTTCCTGGTCCCTGGTGTTGTAAGTATTTGGCTAAAAAATGTGACATATTGAAACATGAATCAATGCAGACATGTCTCAAGTGTTATGGGACCTTGAATTTTCTATTCAGAAGGTGAAGGCATCAACAACTCCAGATGGCAGAGTGATAGACCTCTTCTTTGTCATAGATAACAGGTAAGCATTATAATTTCCGTCTCCTGATAAGCACTACTGTCCTGCATTTTTTGGAATATTTTTTAAATTTTATCTTGTTTGAAATAACATTTGCCAATATTGGACACATGATATTGGTTTGAATATGCCAACAACAAACTGTTTTAGGGAGGGGCCTCAATCAACCAGGGGTGTGGATTGGGGAGGCTCTTGATTTTATCTCGTTTGGTAGGAGCGAGTTGTGCAAATTTTGTCAACTTATGCATTTGCTTTTATCATGCAGGGAACTGCTTCATACTGAAAAGAGGCAAGTTGAAGCTTGTAATCGCATAAAAGCTGTTCTGGGTGAATCTGCCACACACTGCGAAATTGGTGTAGTTCCTGATCTTGGGACCATGGATTGTGCATCATTTTCTTTGCTTCGACCATCCATTATTGAAGATTTGTGCAAATTACCATTAACAGATTCTGAAACAGATGCCAAAAGTGTATATGCTAATAATAATGTACAAGCTACTCAAAATTTACAAGCTAATAAAGGTTTACAGGCTACTAATTTCATACAAGCTAATGGTACTCTCAACAGCAAAATTTCAGTCACAATTGATAATTCTTTAAGCCCTGCCCATACCCTGCTTCAGATATCATGCAAAGATCATAAGGGTCTGTTTTATGATGTACTGAGGACCTTGAAGGACTATAATATCCAGGTAATTCTTCATAGTTATCTTATAATGCTGCTATTAACTATTGAAACTATATGGTGAAACTGTGAATGCTAAGAGCTTGGTTTATGTGGTGCGGCTTTCCTGCTATATCTTTCAGATTTCATATGGACGGCTTTCTACTAATGCCAAAGGCATATGTGAAGTGGATTTGTTTATTTTGCAAGCTGATGGAAGGAAGATAATAGACCCACAGAAACAAACATGCCTGTGTTCTCGTCTGGAAATTGAAGTTTCCTATCCTGTACGAGTGAAAGTTGTTGATCGTGGTCCTGACACAGAATTGTTGGTTGCATCTCGAGTAGAGATATGTGGAAGGTGTAGACCGAGAGTTCTATATGATGTTACGTTGGTGTTAAAGACACTAGATATCAGTATTTTCACAGTAAGTTTATTATAATTTGCTATCTTTTGTTTGCATAAATCAGATATTGCTACTCTGAGAACATCATTAAATTATTTTGTTTTGTTAACCATCTCTTATTTGCTATGTTTGAGATTATATGGAGCTGAGTGATGAAATGACCTGACCTTGTCACATAGGATGACCATGGAATGTTTTTATCCATCTGCAGGCCGACCTTGTCAGATATGCAATGGCTGATCTCCATTGGGAGGTGTACAGATTTCTTTTAGTTGATAGGCCAGATCTATCACTTGACAGCAGTCGTACTAGAAGCCAGCTAACAGAACGCATTGAGAACATGTTGATTGGTTGACAGAGAACTTTGTATTGCAAATCTTTTTCTGGAAGTGTTGTTTGCTATCAAGACATGCTTCGAGTCAAAAACCATTATGGATTGTAACAATTGATGTGGAACAAAAGGCGAGTTATTGACCTCTATTAATGATTTTTAATCAACATTCCAATATCATGGCTATTTTATTATTGCAACATTGCATCAAAAATGTGAATGATGATTCATTCTAGAAGAAATGATAAATCTGGAAATACAGTAGCTGTAAAATTAGGTGATCTGGTTAATTTTTTTTATGGTTCAAATTCAAAAGGATAGTAGCTTGAGAAATTTACGAAATACTTCCTGTAAATGGCAGGAATTTGGAACCCAATTATTAAGGACTTCACATCATCTTTATAGACTTTGCAAGGTTGGATTAAGGAATTTAGAATTACCCGTTCTTACTGTTGCTAATAGTGGCATGGTTCAAAACATGTTTTTTATATTCATTAACATAATCATTGTTTAACATTTTGATTAAAAAGAAGTTTTAGTTATTTACTTCAAATTCTTTCATTTTCTTCCTTGTTCTTGGGATTGTGGGTATGCCTACAGATATTGTATTCTTTGTGGTCCGACAATTCTTTTATAAATTTCCTGTTCAACTTCATATTATAAGCATGTTACAGAAGATGAACCACAAGAACATCCTAGATTCTTTTATTGTACATGAGACACACAATCGTGACTGTTTGATCGTTTCCAAATGCAGAAATAGGTAATCGTCCTCACAGGAAGCATATGGCCTTCAAGAAGATTCAGCACAATGGTCTCAAGTTTCAATTAATGAATCTCTATGGCTTGTCTTATATGAGAATATTTTGTTAGTCGTGGATAAAAGACAGATGTACTCGCTGACTGCTGTATTGGCTTACTCACAGGTGACATCTCATTTACAAGGAATAAATTCGAAGTCCTTGACTAACAATTCTTGTAGGTAACTTATATATGATTGTCAGGGTGGTCAGTGTCTACCTCAAAATTTGCAGTAAGGTATGCTTGTAAAATGTGAACTATTTAATTTCAAGTTGTTTTGAGCATATTGCAAATCACGATGCTATCAAAAGGTTCTGAGGTGCTGTTTTTTTGGTCTTCCAGCGCTCCACCTCTGTTCATAAGAAGTTGTTTGATGATGCAATGTTAGTTATTGTTTGCATTTGTCACCTTCCGACATGGAAGGTAATCATTTTCACCTAAATACATATCCATTTTAAAAGTCAAAGAACAATATATGTAGCTGCCTCCGGGGAATATCTTTTAAAGGTTAGTAGTTTCGATATTGAAAATAGATTAGTTTTCATCATACATACTTGATGATGATATAATGTTGGTCTGCATTTTGGATACTCATAGCACCATATATTCTCTATGGAAGTTTTATAAGTGCAAAGGAGCTGAGTGTTACATTGATTTATTTGACGGCTTAACTGCTCTTAGAGATTCGTAGGTTTAAAACTTTAAAGTAAATAATAATAATAGGTATTAGCTATTCAATTTAGATTTACAATGAGTCATTTTAGACTCCTAAAGTATGCAGTAAAGAAATAACTTGATTTAGAAACTTTCTCGGGGCAGTTTCTTCCAATTAGCAGTTCTAATATACAGAGCTATCCATTCTACCTCTTTTGACATTTTGTTGATGACACATGAAAGAAATCCTGTCCAAATGTAAGATAGCAGTCACATCTTTTTCAAAATTCATTTTGGTGACTGCTGAAGATGTTTGTGTAGCTTGATTATTTTGTCTGTATAACAAATTAACATGTTGCCATTTGGTGTTTGATGCCTTCTCACTTTGACCTTGTCTTCAAACTTACAGGGTATGGTTTTCCACCTGGCAAAGCCTATTTGTTGGAAGCTTAAGTTTATAGTGAGTTGCTTTTAGTTTGTTCTGATTAAGTAAATTGGGAGGAGCCCCAAAGCTTTACATCAAGCCAAAAGCCCACACCAATAGTGAATTCACAAGGACTGAATCCAACCAGCAAAAGACCCAGCAACTAACCAGCTGAAACAAAGAAACACCAGAGAGCCCAACCAACAATAAATAAGCAGTAGAAAAATGATATGTGTTGTCACCATTTTTTTCCATCTCTTTTATATTTGGCTACAATTTTGTTTTCAATTTTATTTGCAAGAAATATGACCAAAAATTTAATTTAAAAATAATTGTTAAGAGGCTGTTTTAACGTTACTATCCATGGGTCACCAGCTCTACAAATTGTTCCACAAAAGGTTGAGCAATTGCTACTAGCAAAATTAAGCTCTGCAGCAGCATAGGAACCGGCCTTAAGCCAAACAGCAATATATGCTTGATGGCACCAACATTTTGCTGATAATTATTTCAATGTACCATTAGATACATCTTACAAACGAGCACCTGAAATACTAAATGTGCTAAATGGGTTTTCTCACTAAGATGCATCGGTTTTGGGCCACTTTTATTGGTGAAGCCTAGTTTTGGTATTGTTTTGCATAGAGCATATTTTTGGTCCGTTTTATATCAACTAGGGGCAAATGAATATAATTACATATTTCATTGCATCAGCATATTTATATTTTGTACTCAGTGGCCTTTGATTTTTACGAGTAAATGCATGTGTAATTGTTCTCTCTCCATGTCAAAAAAAACCCCGCTTCATTTTCTGAAGGATTTATGAATCAACGAATGTATCATTTATTTGGTTTCCTTAAAGGTGCAGATTTTGTGACGGCCTAACTCCAATGTGATTGCCTATGTTATAGGCTCGTACTTGGGCCCCTATCTTGATCAGAAATGTTTCAGAAAGAGAGGAAACGTCTGGCTGGTCCCAGCTGTAATAGTCAGCTGCCCTAAGAACAAAATGTAAAGCAAGAAAATAAAATATAAGTAAAGGTGCTTCAAGATCATACATGATAAAGATATTTGGAATCTCTTATCACTGAAAATCTTTAGTTAAAATTTTGAAACTGGTATAAATTTATGAACAAAGAATAGAATATTTTAAAATAAGTCGTGTAGAAAGTTTAAATATTTGGGGGTTTCTGAAAATGGCAATGTCTAACCAATATTTAAAATCTATGGAGAAATCAATATCTCCTATAGATTATAAATATATTATAATAAATATTTGGTGCATTTTATGTGCTGGATAGCCATTTCCCCTGAAAATATTAAATAATTTGTAAGACATACATTGAAAATGATGACAAAAGTGAAGCACAATCTATCTTGTTCATCTGCTACTGCTAATAGTAATCCAGATCTTGTGTCTATCGATCTGAATCCCAAAGCTCTCAAATTCAGCTATTTAAACTGAAACCTGCCATTTGTTGTTTGTCAAAAGAAAACCTATTTGAGGTGAATATGAGAATGTCTTATAACATAAATATTTTCAGTTTTTAATTTTTTTAATTTTCCCTATTTTTAATTGCCATCCTTTGCCCTTTCCTAAACAAGACTTTTTCTCCATAGTCGCCCTACAAATGCATTCCCATATTGTCTGTGTATGGTAAACTTGCTAGTTGATACACCCAGACTTTTGTGCAAGATGATTTAACATTCGGGCATTCGTAGACACGATCTTTTGATGAGTTCGGAAGAAATGAATTGAGTTTTAGACAGTCCCACGAAGATAATGTAAGAGGTTTTTGGATGTAAAATACATGCAGAGTTAAATCCAAAAGCTGACAGAAGTGAATGTATAATTGCTCATGTGCTCCATTTTAAATGACACACTTGATTTTCATATGGATTTCTGTGTCATTGATTGCTTTACATCTTCGTAGTACTTAAATAGGGAAAATTTGTCAGGAAAGTAGAGTTTCTTGACTCAATTGTGATTGGACATGCATTTTCGGTTTGCGGCTGCCATCTGTGATACGCCTAAGAACATTTGGGGGAGATGATTGACATTGTGTTTGTAGGCAATGTCCTTCAATGAATTTTGGAAGGAATGCATGTTTTATTGGTCTTATGCTTTATTTTGAATGGTCCACTTTATTTTCTTAGCTATTGTATCCGTATCAGTGTATTAGTTCTGCAGTGTCCCTAAATATGCCCTTTTCGTGAAGGAAGTAGAATTGTTTAATTTAAATGTGACCGCCTGTGCGTTTTCTGTTTGCCGCTGTTGTCTGCTCATGGGATGCTTGTCCTTATACATTTTCAGAGTTTGTTAAAATGGGATATACGGTTATTCTTCATGTAAAATAGTATCATTTTACAACTCTGTATGGAAATCTAATTTTGCATATCAGAATAGATTTTCCCGTGGTTTCACTAATTTAATCTTCGTAATTACGTTCATATTATTGTTAAAATTAAATAAAATTGATAAAAATATATTGAATTGCCAATTTGTATTTTTACAATGGTACCCAGAGCTTGTTTAATGCCCAAGGACTTTGGAACTCTGTAGGCTCCATCCAAAGAGGTTGGAGTGCATTCTGTAGAGCTCAGTGTATGTACACTGTCCTGTAAAATATTTTTGACACAGAAATTTGCACAGTTGTTTTTAAGGGCATTGGCTAAGCTCCAGACAGAATGCACCAAAGACAAAAAAACGTCATTGTTTTTTTCAGATTTGTAAAAATACTGATTTTTTGCAATTTTTTTGTGGTTTTCGACCACAAAATGTGCAGATCATGAAGAATGGATGTGGAAAATTTTGCGAAAATCTGTTGTGTTGAAAATTTCGCAAAAATTAGGGAGCTTAGCCGCATCTGTTTTCAAGGTACTGTTATGACAAGAATCTTAATGTCTTTTTGAATACTAGTGTGAATTAGTCAATTTTGATTGGACTCGAGAATAATATAAAGAAGAAGACATATGCGATAGGTATCTAATGTACAAAGCATAATTGCAATTCTCAAACTCAAGCAATAATGCAAATAAAAAAAAATGATGCAAATTTGCAAATGTTTGATTGTCTGAAAAGATAAATGTGTGCGTTAGTGCAAACATTATCTTCAGAATATGCATAATTTTTTTAATTGTATAAGGTAAAATTTACAAAGAATAAGCTACCAAAAGATAGCTGAATAAAATTATGTTTCACTATACTAACCAAGCATATTAGACATGTCGCCTAAGGAACCTATAGTTAAGCTAGGCCATGAAGAGGCAAATATAATACAAAACTGAAAGACAACATTACAAGTAGGACTCATCACATAAATCAGTCATTACATAAACCGGGACATCATGTGGCAAATAAATCCATAATTGAAAGACAACTCTTACAAGACTCTTCACAAAATTGGAACACAATACAAATTAAGCGGTATAAATATTACATAGTTGAAATACATTGCAAAATTTCATATTGCAGCTGTTTTGAAGCCCATAAGCATGATCTTGAATATGTTGAAGTTTTGTTGATGCCAACACATTTTTCTTAGTGAAGTCTGGAAGTTGCAAATACAAAAAAGCAACTTGAAAAATTATGTTAGAGTAAAGCACTGGAATATTGGTTTCTTGAAAATGATTATTTAACATAACAATATCATTGTTGTTTTAGTGAAATATAATTATTATTTTTTGGCTTATTGGATGGCCCATTGGGTGGTGAGTTCGATTTAAAATTTAAAATTTATAGGTTTTTGAATAAACCATCTCTATTGTAGAAAGTGTATTTGTGATTGCTTTGCTTGAAAGGAATTTAAGTATATTCGTGATGGCTTTGCTAGGAGGGAATCTAAAGTCTATTTGGGATGACTTTGCTTTGAAGGAATTGATTCATTGGTACAACAAGCCTCAATGCTAGTTTTGAAGTCTTTATCAATATAAATAGTGACGATGAATTATAGATTATGATATGAAATGATGATGATGATGATTCATAGAGCATAATTCGAAATATTGATAGAGACAAAATATAAAAAGGCAAATCTAAAAGCTTTGAAACTCAATATAAACAACTTAAAGATATTATAATAAATACTTGAGTACATTTTACAATCAATGTTTTCACTTTTTCTAATTTATTTGTATAGATTGTTCACATTTTTAATTGTAATCAAACTCTTTTAAAGGTAAAGGTCTATGTAAATACTTAAACATATTAAAGTTGTGTTAGTAAATTCATAAATATATTAAATGTGTGAGTAAATTTGTGTAGATACAAGTGTTCTCTAAACTAAATGAGTCTATAAATATGTAAGTGATTTTTGAGGTAAACTTTCATGGAGCTTATATTATATGTAAAGCACATACATATTATGTATCCTATATACAAATATTTGGCCTCTTCATATTATAGTTGATTATTGATGCAATCCAACTTTGATCTCTATTAGATCTTGGAGGAAAGTTCAACTTTAAGAGACAATACACATTAGAATATTGTAAGGTCAAAATTTATATTGAGATGGCATCGAAAGGTAAGTATGATTACATATTCACATTTCTTAGTTATTCAATTAAAGAATATCTCATTATGAATTTATCTGCAAAAATTATGGCCTAAAGTGACAATATTTTTTTAATAAGGCACATCTAAGGGGAATCTTCTAGCACTCTATCAGAACCATTGGGGAGTGTAGAGTATAGAGTGGTAGGATAATTAAAGACATTATAAATGAGAAGTAGGGATATATTTATAGAGGTTGAGAAGCATTTTGCACTTGTTTATATTGACCAATGCACTATAATAGTCAACAATTGCTCCTACTAACTAATTTACTTTCCTTATAGGGATTTTCTAGCTCCATATCTTGTGTTACATTCCATGTTGCATTTTGGTATCTTTATTTACATGTATAACAACATTCTACTTCCTCTATTAATAACTATCATGTAAAATTCAGCTAGACAATAATGCATAAGTTTGATTCACTAGTTTCTAATCAAGTATTTTGGGAAATTATGGATCAATGGTGAAAATTAGCAAGTCCATTAGTGCTTGAACAAGTATTTGGATGATGAAGATTTTTGTGGGTATAACCTGTGTTTTTAAAGCTTTTCTCAAAGTTGCAAAGGTTATAAAAGAGAATACAAGACGAAGTCTTAGAAGAAGCAGCTTGAAGACATCTAAATAAGCTTATAGCATGCCCGAGGAGAGAACATAGCTCTTTGGAAAGGAATTGAACATGAGAATGAGGAGATTAAAGAGTTGCAATTAAGTACTAATATAAGTTCTTTGTTGGAATCCTTGAACAATTGCAACAAGAGTTAATATACAAGAATACAATACCATCAAAACTCTAAGAATAAAATAAATGTCTACCAAGGAGATAAAATTGAAAATGCATGTGAGAGCATCCATGAATGATGTTATTTCAATGATTTGAAATCTTGTGATTCCACGTGTAAATTGGACGAGCACACTAAGGGTGCAGGTTTAAGATTTCTTGTGAGGAGAACTTGGTGAAGATGGCTAAGGAATACTTCAACCCATTATAGTGAGGTAAAGAAGACTACTAGTTGAAGGACTTGGTTATGGGAGCATGGAGATGGATAATGTAGGTCTTCACTATAAACAAATTGAAGATAACTTGTGGGAGGTTAAATTTTCCCATTAAAGATGCATAGTTTGTAAAAGAGAAAACAAGACCATGCGTTAGAAAAAGAAGCTTGAAGACATCAAATTTAGCTTTTAGCAAGCTTTGAGAGAGGACGAAACTCTTTGGAGACTAATATAAGCTCTTTGTTGAAATCCTTGAACAATTGCAATGAGAGCTACCATATCTACTATCTTAACTCTAACAAGAAAAATATAGTGTCTTTGAAGAAGAAGAAATGTTATGATCTTAATATGATATATTTTTAAGTATACATTATATATTTCTATATCTAATAAGGTAATTACTTGTGGCATGGTTACCCTTAACACAAATGGTAGTTAATACACTAATCCCTTTTAATTAAGATAAAGGGGTATGTCCCTACATAATTGAGCCTCTAAATAAGGATGAGAACTCTCTCCCATATTATCATTTCATCAATTATTGAATTAATATGTTATCACTTGATTATTAGAAATCACCCACTTGAAGTGGTTTGCTATATTTATTTCCAATAAATATCATAACAAGTGGTATTAGAGTTGTGATGCAGGTTAACATTTTTGTTTTCGTCATAACTTCTAAACTAGTGTGAATTTTGACTCCTTTTTATAAAAAAATTCTAGGTTTTGAGGTATTTATCATATAAGATCTCCAAAAAATTCAAATTTTGAAGGTATGTTTTCAAAACTTTTTTAATATGTTGTTGTTTTTCATTAATTTGCTCTATAGCTGCAAATTTTGGAATTTAAAAGATAAATAACATTTTTCTTTGTAGTTAATTGTTTGACATAAATTAAGTGCTTTAATTTATTGGTCAAATTTTAGTCAACATTTTTATTAAATTTGCTCTATATGTTGAAATTTCTTATTTTAAAGAACTTCACATTTTTGTAAAGCTTTTAAAAATTTGGGTAGGGTTAGGTCTTAAAATTTTATTGCTAGACAAAATATATTTCTTAATTTAGTGGTTAAAGTTTGGTCCAAACATAAACATCAAAATCACTCACACCAAATGCTTTTCACCCTAATAAGTCTTAAAATAAACACAAAATTAAAACCATATTTATTCGGCTTGAATTTAGTATTGGAAGCTATTTCACCCAACTAAAAAAATCAAAACAATTAAGATCTTTAGTTGAATATAATGTTGAACATCTGAGAGTGACAATTCAAGCTCTTGAGGTGATACATTATCAAAGTTGTACATTAATAGTCTTAAAGAGCAAATTCAACATGTTGTTCATTTGATGTAACCATGTAATATTAGGAAAGCTATACAACAAACATAGCATATTGAGAAACAAAACAATATCAAAGGTGAAACAATGGGAGTAAATGACAAAAATGTCACTAATGCTACTAGTAAAATTATCCACAAATTCTTTAACCTAATAGAATGTAGGAAGTCTTCTCCACACCTACTTCACCAATAGCCAAGACCAAGGAGGTAATTGAGCATGAATAAGGATTCCATCTCTTATTCAATTCACAAAAGGAAGTAATAAAGAGCACAAAGTTGCAAGTTTTAAATTTCATGCATTTTTTGCGGAAGCAAAAACCCTAGTGGTTTATTATACAACAAACATAGCATATTGAGAAACAAAACAATATCAAAGGTGAACCAATGGGAGTAAATGACAAAAATGTCACTAATGCTACTAGTAAGATTATCCACAAATTCTTTAACCTAATAGAATGTAGTAAGTCTTCTCCACACCTACTTCACCAATAGGCAAGACCAAGGAGGTAATTGAGCATGAATAAGGATTCCATCTTTTATTCGATTCACAAAAGGAAGTAATAAAGAGCACAATGTTGCAAGTTTTAAATTTCATGCATTTTTTGCGGAAGCAAAAACCCTAGTGGTTTATTATGCAAAGTAAGCACCATGACTAAAAAGTCTAAACATCATAGTAATGATGGTAAGAGTAGGATCCAATCACATAAATAAAGGTAAGCGAAGAGAAAATACACACTTGCAATAATGAAAATTATCACAGGTGAAACAATGGGAGTAAATGACAAAAATGTCACTAATGCTACTAGTAAAATTATCCACAAATTCTTTAACCTAATAGAATGTAGTAAGTCTTCTCCACACCTACTTCACCAATAGCCAAGACCAAGGAGGTAATTGAACATGAATAAGGATTCCATCTCTTATTCAATTCACAAAAGGAAGTAATAAAGAGCACAAGGTTGCAAGTGTTAAATTTCATGCATTTTTTGCGGAAGCAAAAACCCTAGTGGTTTATTATGCAAAGTAAGCACCACGATTAAAATGTCTAAACATCAAAATCACTCACACCAAATGCTTTTCACCCCAATAAATCTTAAAATAAACACAAAATTAAAGCCATGTTTATTCGGCTCGAATTTAGTATTGGAAGCTATTTCACCCAACTAAAAAAATCAAAACAATTAATATATTTAGTTGAATATAATGTTGAACATCTGAGAGTGACAATTCAAGCTCTTGAGGTGACACGTTATCAAAGTTGTACATTAATAGTCTTAAAGAGAAAATTCAACATGTCGTTAATTTGATGTAACCATGTACTATTAGGAAAGCTATACAACAAACATAGCATATTGAGAAACAAAACAATATCAAAGGTGAAACAATGGGAGTAAATGACAAAAATGTCACTAATGCTACTAGTAAAATTATCCACAAATTCTTTAACCTAATAGAATGTAGTAAGTCTTCTCCACACCTACTTCACCAATAGCCAAGACCAAGGAGGTAATTGAGCATGAATAAGTATTCCATCTCTTATTCAATTCACAAAAGGAAGTAATAAAGAGCACAAGGTTGCAAGTTTTAAATTTCATGCATTTTTTGGGGAAGCAAAAATCCTAGTGGTTTATTATGCAAAGTAATCACCATGACTAAAAAGTCTACACTTCATAGTAATGATGGTAAGAGTAGGATCCAATCACATAAATAAAGGTAAGAGAAGAGGAAATACACACTTGCAATAATGAATTTTTTATGATTTTATGATCATTTAATATTTTTCTCAATTTACATATTTAGCCTTATTTTTACTTTTTTCTTCCTCTTTCATAAGCCATCCTTACTCTTCCTCAAGTGTCTTCCTCTAGCAAGATCATTAATAATTAATTTGATCTCATCATATTTATTTAGTTCCCTTTATTTATCCTCATTTCTTTAAAATGCCCTCTGCTTCATATCCTCATTATTCCGTTATATTTTACCTCTTTATCTCCTTTGGTTAAAAAATTAAAATGTAATTCTATCCCATTTTCTTCAAAAAAAAATAAAATATAAAAATATAAAAGTCCTCTCTTCTACCTCATTTGAATACATATGGTCTTATAACTTCTCTATTATTAACATCTTTTGGAGCTCCATATGGAAATCAAAGTTTGGAGTTTTGGACTCATGTTCATGACATTTAGACATCAATTATTTTGATATAATATTAGAAAATTGGGTGAAACCTTTATTCTTTTTTTATTTTAGCTTTTCTTGACATAATTAGATTGAATTGTTCTATTTTTATTTCAATTTATTTTTTAAGTAGTCAAATATTCCCTATAGGAAATATTCTAGATATAGAAATCATCATTCGCATAAGTTTTCAAAGTGTCACCCTTTTGAAATTAGGAATACATCAATCTTCTCTTTTATTATTGAAATTTATTCCCACTTTCAAATTATAATTTCCTTTTTATGGATTTGTTAACGACAACTAAAAGTGTGTTAAATTAAGTTATATTTAAGACTCTTTAATGGACTCATAAATGCTCTTCATTTGATGAAACTTTTCTAAGATAAAATAACCTTAGGTTTATCTTTCATCTTGTTGAATCTAATTTTTGTGCATTTTTTTTAGTTTTATGTGTTAGACATTGTGATGTTTTGTTTTAGAACTCTCTCACCTCTAGGCTATTGTTTAATCACTTTTCTTTTATTAAAGATAAATTAATATAGTGTAATTCAATTGAACTTAATTTTTAATAGAATATATAAATATTAAAGTTCAACTTTTTTGATGCAGGAATATTAAGTGGTATAAGGATAATCTTGCATCATCTAAAAATAATTGTAGTTTCTTTTCTTAATAAGTTTTTGTTGTTGTTTTGAATCTCATGATGATGCTTATGACGTGTAGGGAAGTCAATAGGCAAAAAAAGGTCAAAAATTATCACCAACTATTTTAGTAAATTTGTCTATTGAGCATATTTATAGACTTAAAAACTTGCTCTAGGAAGGGGAATTAAAAAATCAAGAAAATGGTGAAAGAATCATCTCAATATCTTGTACTCTTGGGAGATACTAAAAAAATTTATCCTAGGAAATTTCTTCTTTAAGTTTCAAACTCAATTTTGAATAACTAAGAAACATCTTAAAGATTGAAAAAATGGATGAAATAATCTTAAATTATTTTAGCATTGCAAATCTCTTTTTAAGCTTTCTATTGACGTTATAATAGCAAATTTGATACCCAAGTCAAAAGTTATGGTTCCCATAAGCTGTGATGCCAAAAATTAAAAAGTCAAATGAAAAATCCCATAGTGTCATAACATAAATAGTAAGACCTCTAGACATCTAGAAAGGAGAGAAATTGTTTCTAGAACAATCTAAGGAACTTATTGGTTCCAAATAAATAGGAAAATAAAGGCTACAAAAGATAGCTCCATTAGTGTAGATTGTGGCTCCAAATTATAGTTTCATTAGAGAGTTATTTTTCTTTATTACGAGTTCAAACCATGTGGCTATATTATTGTAATTTTTTAATCTATAATTCTATTTTTTAAGAAATTGAAAGTGGTTTGTTTTCCTTCTTGCATTTTTTGTGTTAATATTTATTGTTGTGATATTTGTGAGTGTTTTTTTTAAATTAAAATCAATAGAAAAATAAGGGTGCTAATCCTTACACAACCACAACCCATAGATGTCAATAGAGATCAACACCACACTAGCAATAAAGGTGCATGATATTACAAAGAAATGCCATAAACAACTGGCCACTAGTAGAAAGGCTAGTAGCCCACCTCAAGAGTGGGTAGACAACTCAACCATAGCATGGGAAGGAGAATGAGAGGCTAAAGAACTATTCTTCCTATGCCGTCAAACAACTATCCAAGTGATACTATCACTAGGATCCCCACCACAAAGGGGAGCAAGTGGTGGAGCTCTAATTGAGAGATTGCCAACACAAGGGGATGCATGCTGAGAAAGTTGTACTTCATCAACTGAAGATTAGAGTAGAACAAGGGCATTAGATGAGGAAGGGTCCACATGGATAGAGGGGGTTGCACCAATAATAACAGGAGTAGGATTCATAAAGATTGTAGAGGCTAGATTTGTAGCGAGAGCATCAACTAGATTTACAACGGGAGCTTCATCTAGAGGGGAGTCATCATTAGCATGAAATGCATTGCCAAAGGAAGAATCAAAATCCATGATCTAGTTAAATATTCATCATTAGTGTCCTTCCCCTAAGTAGCATCACCTTTACGCTGCAAGAGAGAAAAATTGTAGCCAGATGACCGGTAGAGAAGCATCATCGACATCGAAAGGGGAGGCCCTCATAATCCAGTGATTGAGTCCATGACATATCACCTACCATGAAAACCACATCCCCCCAAAAGGGGTATGGAGATGCCAATGTCAACGAAAATGTGAGCAAAGGTAGAGAGACCCATAGGATTTGTAGCCTCATAGTGAATATCTAGAGAGAAGGCTAGAAACCAACAAATCTACAAACCAACCCACAACATTGATAGAAATCCACATTATCCACATTATCCATGCCACACACCACTATAGGGGATATCTTGGTATAGGAAAGGGGTCAATATTTATCCTTTGAGGGAACAACAACAACAATATTCGATTTGGCCACATGAGCAAAGCTCCATCCAACAACAACAAAGGGAGGCCTTGGGTGAACTCGCTAATTCACCTTAGTAGATTCAATACCAGGTCTCTAAGAAGAATGCTTAGTGAGCACCTCTCTGATAAAAACCCTATTTCCATTAGTGCCAAGAACAACAACCCCCGACTCACCTAGAGGTAGAGTATCACCCAACACACCCATAGAAAGCCCAAAACTGGTTGAGGCAGAGAGATTTGACTTGAGGCAAAAAATAGTATCATCAGTTATTGGAGCATTTGACTACAAACTAGACAAGTCCTCCAAAAAACCCTACGTTGGTGGAGCCTCCCTTGCTAACCCTATCTTGGCAGCCATTGGAGATAACACAACCTGAGGAGTTTGCGTTTTGAAAATTTACACCATCATAACATGAGAAAAGAGTTGTTGTTAATTATTTGTGAGTGTTGGGTGGAGTAGGCCTTCATCAAATATTTTTACTTAAACTTGGCTCCTTCAATATGAAAATAATAATATCATTTATTTGATGTTTATATTTTAAAATTATTTTTATATTAAAATAATTAATTTAAGTTGGTAAACATAATACTAGTCAGTATGATATCTTATCATTCACAATTTTATGATTATTGTAATGATTTTATTCAAAATTTATTTAAAATTTTAGACCATTTTATTTAACACAAGGTTAACCCAAATTCATTCAAAATGGTTTACAATTGTGAAAATATTGTAAAATACTATCAGATCTCAATATTTTTTGTTAGCCCTTTTTTAGAACTTAGATAGATTTCATGTAATGAATAAAAGAAAAAGAGATAAATAGGAGATGAGAGCATTTAAAAGCCATTGCAAACTTGATGGATGATAGATGTAGGGTGATAATCACAATAATTCCTTAACTCTTTCTATGGGTTCATGAAAATCCAAGATTTTTATATTAGTCTAATACTTTAGTGAGAGATTTTGCATGCAAATTTTGATAGAAATTGTAATCTCCATACTTTCACAACAATTAATCTTTCAACGTATTTTTTGTTTGGCTTTTTTTTTTCAAAATTTTGATGGATTCCATGTAATCAACAAAAGAAAAAATGATAAATAGGAGATGAGAGCATTTAAAAGCCATTAAAAACTTGATGAATGATAGAATGTAGGGTGATGATCACAATGGTTCCTTAACTTTTTCTATAGGCTCATGACAATCCAAGATTTTTATAGTAGTCTAATACTTTAGTGAGAGATTTTGTATGAAAATTTTGATAAAAATTGTAATCTCCATAATTTCAAAATAATTAAGCTCTAAATGTGTAGCGTGATGCTAAAAAAATTTTAGTCCTTCCCTATGGCTCCAACAACTCCTTCCACCTGCGCACTAGAATCAGATTGTGCGTTGGATTTGGGGCATCCTATGAGAAATCTGTTGTAATCCTTGGTGTGTAGCATGAGGCAATGAATGCTTCTATTTCTAGCCCAAATCCCCCTACCTCGAGGTTTCTTAGGCTGGGGTTGTTGGGTGTGCTAGGTGCTACTACATTTTTAGCTGGGGGTAATGTTCCTGATAAAATTGGGGGTAGGATTTATGTTGGAATGCTGTCCACTAGGAACCTCTATCATAGATCTGGTATTGGGTTTACTAAGGTGGTGAATAAGGGGGTCCTCCCCCACTCTCTGCTATTGGTGGACATAGTTTTTCTCATGTTACCAGATCTGCTCCTTTAAAAGAGAAATCTTGACCTCTTTCCCATGCCAAGACATCTCCTGTGATAGTGCGTGGAAAGGATGTGGTGGAAAATGTCAATTTCTACCAACGTTGTGGGTTAGTTTGCGGGTTTTCTTCTTTCATGACTTCTCTTCTCGAACTTCAACGCTATGTGACAAATTCTTTGAGATCATTAGTCTCTCATAATATTGAGTGTTTCCCTTGTGCAACAAGGTTTTTTATTGTTATGTTTACTTCTTTTAAAGAGATTTGGTGCTAAGAAAGTTGTGGGTTTGAGGGACTCACTCTCTCTTGGGAAAACCTTGGACAGTCTCCTTAAATCCTCTTTCTAAACCACTTGGTGCATGTCTAGAGTGGGTTCATCTCCCCAATCTTCCCCTTCAATTTTGGGATAATTCTTGTTTTGAGGCCATTGCCAACTCTATTGGCCATTTCTTAAAGGTGGATGAGACTACACTAGCTATGGGTCTCTCTACCTTTACACATATTTTGGTTAACATTATATCTCTACACCTCTCCCTAGAGATGTGGTTCTTATGGTGACAGATATGCCATGTACTCAAGTGGTGGATTATGAAGGCATCCCATTTTGATGCCACATGTGCTTCTCTATTGAAAAATTGGCAACTAATTATTCTCTCCTAAGGCATAAAGGCATTGCCACTTTGTGTAAAGATGCTAATGACGGACATTCAATTGTTCTGGGTTTTGATTCTTCCTCTAATGAAGGATTGTAGTCTAATGATGAGGATGAAGCTCATGCTACAAATTTGGGTGATGCTTTTTCTACAAATCAAGCCTCTTCAGTCCTTGCGAATACTCCTCCTCCTGCTCCTCTATTCGTGTTGACCCTTCTCTATCTACAAATCTTTCTCTATTCCAATCTTTGGCTAACAATGTACACTTTCTCAACACTCTATCCCTTGTGCTGACAATTTTTCAAACAACGTTTCACTAGCTGCTCCCCATTGTGGTGGGAATCCTAATGATAACATTGTCTGGATAGTTGTCTAACGACATAGGAATTTTTTTATTTAACCTCACATTCTTCTCCCCATGTTGTGGATGAGTTGTCCTCCCACTCTTGAGGTGGCCTACTAGCATTTCTGGTAGTGTGTTGTTTATTTTATGTAGTTGCCACCACCTTTATTGTGTGTTGTTGATCTCTTTTGACACTTCTAGGCTGTGGTTCTGTAAGGGTCAACCCTTGTAATGTTGTTGAATTAAATAAAAAATAATTAAGCTACATTAAATATGAATTTAAATAATAAAATATAATCATTTTTACACTTTTTAAAGTAAAAACACACATTATTACTTTCCTTTCAAAGATGAATATAAATAGTTCAATAAAATTAATATATTATAATTATAGTATTATATAACAAAAGTCTTTAAATTATAATTCTTTTAACAAGTTTATATTTATTAAATTAAAAGTACTTTCTTACATAAGGATATTATAAAAATATCTAACAATATCTTATCAATGTATCTTTTATATTTAAAAAATATATTGCTATATAAACTTTTCACAATATCACTCTAAATATATTGGTGAGACAAAGATTCACATTAGAATTCTAACATGGTAAGAAGCACAAAACTTTGTAGTTAAAAAATAATATAAGTGCATCCCTTACAAAGTATGAAAGTAGTAGTAACCTAATAAATTAATATTTTTAGTAGTGAATTAATCATGATTAAAAACAATATGTTACAATATAATACATTAGCATTATTTTTCCTTTAGGGTTTTTAAAAATATAGCTCAAGTACTTTACCATAAAATGCAACAATATAGTTTTCTTGGTATACAATTGTTTGAAGGGGTAGGGAAATCCTTCATCTATAGAAGTTTAGATCAATGCAGTAAAAGGTTAGAAGGATGGAAGAGTAGATGACTCTCCTATGTGGGTCATATTTTGATGTTGAAATCGGTGGTTTTTGGTGTTCCTTTTTTTCCCAGGATATGTTTGATAATTCTAGTGAAAATTATTAAGGCCATCGAGAAAATGATGCACAATTTTTTTGGAATGGTAGTTAAGAACAAGACAAAATCCCCTTGCTTGCATGGGAAAAAAATTGCCAACCCAAACTAGTAGGGGCTGCTAAATTTAAGATTTGGTAGATGATGAATGAAGCCATGGGAGCCAAATTGAGATTGAACTTGTATTAGAATCTAAAGAAAAAGTGGGCTAAAATTATCAAAGAAAAATATCTGGACAACCATTTATAGCAAAAAATCTTGACAATTCAAAATCCTCATTGAAGTTTAGTCATTGGAATTTAATGCTCTCATGTAGGCCCTTAATAACCAATCACATCTCCTAGCTAATTGTAGATGGTAACTAAGCAATTTTTTGGAACAATTCTTGGGATGGACATAAAACTTTGGGAGAAGATGCTAGGATTAGGGAGGTCCAAGGGGTCTCAAGCATTGTTTGGGGAACAAAGGCCAAAGATGACATTGAAAACAAATATATGAATGGTGTGAAAGTCTAGAGCTGGAAATCACCCCACACATTATCCAAAGACAACTAGGATTCTCTTGCTGAAGTGTTTAAACAAAGGACAATAGTAAGATGAGATCATTTGGTGAGGATATCATAAAGGAAACTATTCAATTTAAAATTGGTTGTAAGATTCTTGAGAATGTGGCTATGTTGGAGGATTGGCCTTAATCTATGCTAGAATAAGAATTATTTTCCGAAGGCTGGTTTAGGTTCTCATGGATTTCCTTGAGGGGATGTATTCTTTTTGGAGAAAGACTCACTAAATTGGGTTTCAAGGGTCTGTTTACCTATGTGTCTTGTGCAAAATTAATGAAGAAACTTTAGACCATATGCTGCTTCACTGTGAAGTTTCTAGTATGTGTTGGAGGTATGTCATGGAGAGATTAAATTGGGTTGGACCAATATTGTATTCAATAAAAGCTTTGTTCCAATGTTTGTGCACAACTCCAATGGTTTCAACCTTTGGAGATAAGCCTATCCATAGTTATTTGGGAGTAATGGAAGGAAAAAAATAAGAGGATCTTCCAGGATAAGTGAAAAGCTCCATCAAATGAGCAATAGGATTGAAATTGCCATTTCAAAATTGGTAAGAGATATTGCTCAAAAAATTAACCCAAATAAAATTCCATTCACAATTGAAGATAGCAGACTACAAAAGAAAGGCCATTAATCAAATTTAGGTCCGTTAATTAGCTTATTTGGATTAAGCCAATTCTTTTGGTTAACAAAGAGGTGAAGTAGGACTCCCAAGAGGAAGGGTGGATTTAGGTCAATTTTGAAAAGGTTTCAAAGGAGAACACGGGTCCATCTGATGCAAATTTTGTGACAAGAGATTTCAAGAGTAATATTATAGCAATTAGAGAAAAAAATTACTATATACTTTTCAATGTTTTCAAATATTACTTGTATACTGCTTTGGAAATGATGCGGTAGACACTCTGTCTAAGTGGGCAGTGCCAATAAATTCTAATAATACTATAGGTTTTTGGGAAAAATATAATGATTTGGAAAGATGCGAAAGCTTGAAAAGTATGCCAACATCATGAATTTTCCAATCATTATTTAGTAAGATTGGAGACAGACGAGACAACTAGGACAAAAGACCATTTAATACTGAGATTTCATTCCCAAGCATTTTGGCCTTTAAATGGAATTGATTTGATCATTTTTACATAGAACTTTCTGGAAAACTTTACTGTGTTATCGGTGAAGAAACAACTAGATTTTCTAGGCAAGCTATCAGAGAAGCGACTGAAAGGTATTTTTAAAACTCATGATTCCATGTTCTTGCGGATACTAGATCTCATTTTGGGAGAAGAATTTATAGACTGTATCAAATGAATGTTGATATTGTATCAATGCTTTGGCCTGGGGAGTGAAGTTTGGAACCAAGGTGGAAGTGGAGTGGGTAATGAGAGTTTGCATCGATGATGAGTGGGTCTTGGTTTGAAGGCAATGCCAGCTTTGATGGTACTGAGGAGAGGGATTAAGGATGAATAAGGATAAGAGCCTTTTTATGAGCCAAGAGAACGACCCTGTACAAGTGCAGAAGATAGAGAAAATGGGGAAGAAAGTTGTCTCTCAAGTCTAAATTCCCTTTTCATGGTGTTTTTGTTGATATAAAACTTTAATGTTACATGGCTTCTAGGTGCTTGTCTCGTTTAAACTTCAACCATTCATATGGCTTTTTGTCAAATTGTAAATACATATAGGACCAGATTGTTTAATGCTTGTATATTATAGTGGGGTAGGTTTGGTTATGGTGGTAGTATATTTTGTAAGTGGTATTTGTCGAGGTTAGTGTGGTTGTGGTAGGGGTGAGATAGTCATTTTGATTAAAACAACTTTTATGTATATGTAAAGTTCTATATTATTTTAATAAAATATAAACTATTTTCTCTGATAAAAAAATATAATATGTAGTGTTGTTATAAGGAACCAAAACACATAGTATATATGAACATGTAATAGACTTACAGATTTATAATAGTCTCATGAATACAAATATTTAAGTAAAAATAAGAGTTTTTAATCAAAATGGCTATCTCACCCCCTACCAAAACCACACTGACCCCAACAATACCACTTACAAAATATACTACCACCATAACCAAACCTACTCCACTGCACTATACAAGCATTAAACAATCTAACTATATGTATTTAATGACCATTATTCATTCAATATTGGTCCCAATGTAGTTTAGTATGGTGGCTTGAATATTTCTCATATAGTAAAAATTCTTCATTTTGAAGATTGTTACTAGAAAAAGACATCTTAATTATACCATATTTCCACAATCCATATTGAAATTCACTTGATTAACCTCTAGATTAGATTGTGTAAAAATTTTTTTTAATCATCAAACAAAATACATGCATTATCTAAGTATTTGGAATCCTATTAATATTTGGATCCATGTTGTGATATTTACCTCCAATGCCTTAAGATTTTTCATGAAGTTGTTGAACAATTTATTAAGGTTTTTGTTATCTTTGAGGATCTTCTACACGATTAGGGTCAAATATACCACTGGAAGAGATATCCCAGATAATTATATTTAAGATTCATGAGGGTAAAATTTTAAATAAAACATGACCGTACATATAGACTTCCAAATAAACTTGATAATCGTTTGCTTATGTGCTTTAGATACCACCTTTTAAAACAAAATGAAACTAGAAAGTAAAAGTTTCCATGACCACTTGTGATGGGAAAAGTGGGAAGATATGATCTAGTGGAGTTCCTAGCATGAAAGCTGTGGAGATTATACCTAAACACATTCTTAGAAGAATATTTCTTGTTTTTAATTAAAATTAACAGCGAAACATGGGCGCTAATCCTTATAAAGACAAGCCAAAAAGGATGATTACAAGGTAAAAAAAAGACCATTAACAACACTCTAGCCAAAAAATTGGCAACCCACATTAGGGGTGGGTAGACAACTCACCCACAACATGGGGAGGAGAAGGAGAAATTGAAGGATAATTTTTTCTATATCATGAGACGTCGTCTAGGAGATACAATCAGTAGAGACTCCACCACAAGGGGGAGCAAGTGGTGAAACCCAATTTGAGAGACTGCCAACAAAAGGGGTAGAGTTTTGACACAATTTGAGATACAGTCAATAAAAGAGGTAGAGTGTTGACATGACTACACATCGTTAGTTGAAGGTTGGAGAAGATCAAGAGCAACAAAATGAGAAGGATCCACACAACCAAAGAGGGGGCCACACCAACAACAAGGGGTCACATCATCTTGAAGGGAGTCATCAATAACCCGTGAAGAGTCTTCAAAGGAAGAATAAGAAGCTCAGATAGTTAGATGATCATCCTTTGTATTCTTCTAGATAGTCAACTGATCATCCCCAACCATGAGAGCCACATCCCCAAGAAGAGATGTGGAGATGTCAAGGTCAACAAGAATGCATGAAAAGGTAGAGAGACCCATGATAGTTGTGCTATCATCCACCTTTAAGAAATGAAAAATAGAGTTTTCAATGGTCTCAAAATAAGATTTCTCCCAAAAATGAATGGTGAGATTAGGGAGATGAAATCACATCAAACGTACATTGAGTGGTTTAGTAAGAGGGTTGAAGGAGTGTGTCTAAGGTTTGGTCGAAAGAGAGTGAATCCCTCAAGCACACAACTTTCTCAACACCAGATCTTGGTCAACAAAAGAAGATAAAACAAAAATAAAAAACCCCTAAGCATAAGGAAAAATCTCAATGTTACTAGAAACCACTTGGGTCTCCAAAATTTTGATATCCAATGATGAAGGTTAGAAAGACAAGGCCGAAAACCAAGAAATTTGCAAAGCAACTTGTAGCATTGATAAAAATCCACATTATCCACCACATCAATGCAACAAACCACCATAGGTGAGATCTTGGCACTAGAAAGTGGTCAAGTTCTCTTGTGAGATCTCGGTACAAGAATATTTCTTGCTATAGAAAGGACAAGAAATATGGCTTAAAGGTTCTTAATCATCAACCTTTGGAAAATTTGGCATAGATCATGTAAATGTGAGTTGGGACTAAGAATCAACCTTTGATTTCTATATTTTATTATTGAGATCTATCCACATAATGTAGGGTAATTTATGACACCAATTGGCATTTAGTCTTTCTATAATTTTGAAATAAGGGAGCATAAGGTAGTAGGCAAATTTTGGGGGCAATAAAATGAAACTAAGAGTATCAGAAAACATCTTGTCTTTCAAGAAATATATAGATAAGAGGATAATTAGGGTATGAGGGGAGAAATAAGATATTGAATATCATGGGCAACTTGTTTCTCAAATAAATTAAAGATACATTTATGTTTGAGGTGGTTTCATGATGTTTTTGGAGCTTGGGAAGGTCCCATAATTGTTTAAACATATGGATGCCTTTCCTAAAATATCTCTTTCCTTTAAAATTTTTATGAGGTGTAAAGTTTTTTCATTATACTAAATTAGTTTGTTCCACCAAATGAAAGAGGTAGGGAAATTAAGACCAGGCAAAAAACATTGGTCATGCCAAGAGTGGTGTTGAGAAACTATCTACCAAACTTTCAAAATGCTATTAAATGAGTATATCTCTAATTTTTGTTTAGATAGTCTAATATTTGATTACAACCTTAGTGTGTAATGTTAAATCTCCAAAGTTCTTGGAATGGGTAAGTTGGGCACTAATGAAGAGTTAAGGGATGTTATTTATTATTATTATTCTCTAAATTGTATGAGATGCAATACCATTAGATAAGGGAGGTTATAAAATGAGTTACAAATCATCTTGTTAGGAACAAGGCAACACACACAACTAAGAGTGGGGGAGGGGAGTGAATCAACCATATCCTGAAACTCAAAAATTTAACCAACTCTTTAACCTTGAAACTCGAATTTGAATAATGAACAGTAATGTAAGATCACAACACATCAATCAACACATAACACCAAGATTTTTGACGTGGAAACCATGTTAGGGGAAAAACCATGGTGGGGATAAAAACTACTAGATGATGTACTTTGTTAAAAACACTATACCCTGTTAGGAGTATTACAAGGGGAATGCACATGCATTCAAACACAATGCCTAGAGCTCACATCTCAAATACAACAAGGGATACAACCCAAAGGAAGGTTCACTTCCTTACAACAAGTAGATGGACAACAATCCACTAATCATGAACTGATTGTGTAAGGCCCACCCCATTTCCACCTTTCCTCGACACTTCGATGTCGGAGGATTAAGGGGTTTTGTAGTATCTGGATGATTGGTAAATCCCTAACGGAATTGTACCTCAGGATAGACCTATATATTGTACCTACATATTAGTACCTATCAATGAAGTGTTGCAATGACAGAGGTGATATCTCTGGGTTATTAATTATGTAAGTGAATCTTGGATGTAGTATGTTACCTTGCAGATCATAGATCCAGCTAGACTATTAAGGTTCCATTGAGTACTTTTGTCGAAAGGATTAGATTCAAGAAGTTGAGATGTAAATGCCAATTTAGTTATGTGTTAAGTCATAAGTTTATCTTGGATTAAATTAATAGTTGATCTGATGATTCTAGTAACTCCTACAAGGAGGAAGAGTAATGTTTTGATGATGTATTATATGGTTATAGCATAGTTATGTTTTGGTGATATTATTAGAACCCTGAACAAGGATTTGTTAGATCCTAGACTAATAGGATTATTTTGCATTTTTTTCCTCCTAGATTAGGAAATTTAATCATACTTGTGCTAAGAATTTTATAGGACCCAACTGTTATGGTTACCCCTTACCGATGTTGAACCATCGATTTATCTTAAATATTGTGCTAAGGAAAATTGAGAATCTTTGGGATTAGGAGTGCTATGGAGTTATGCCATCGAATTATGTAGATTGAATTGAATTGAAATAATGAATGTATTCTATATGTTTGCAAGCCTACATTTGGATTATGATCTATATGAGGGCACTATACTTTATGTGACTTTGATTACGCAATAGAAATTATAACTTGTGTGTATAAAATTATATGCATTTGAATTATGCACTATATGAAAGTGATTAGATGTATGCATTGAATTATGAATTATGAGAAAGTGATTGTAAGAATGCAATTGAATTCTATGTTGCAAATAAATATCATGCTAGACATCTTCACTGCATTGATGTTATGAGTAATTGATGACTACCTTATGATGATGTTAGATTATTGATGATCATGATTTCAATTGAATTATGAGATTAGTATGCATTAGAGATGCAATTGAATTATGAAATTGAATTATACAATTGAAAGTGTATTGATTTGATTATTGTACCTATATGATCATATGCAGTTGGATTGGGATTATTGTAGGGATGTTGTATTTTGTATATTTAATTATATTGGTTTCTTCCTTGAATTATTGATGTTGCATTAAGGTGTTGTAGGTGGGAGGACCATGAAAATATATTCGGGGAAATCACATTGAATGTATGTGCAATCAGTTAAGCCAAGGCCCCGTCTATGAAGAGACTCGAGGCCTCGTTGTAAAGTATTTTATTCGTAACAGTAATTTGGATGTATGTGTGTAGGAATGTTAAGTGTTGTGACAAATTAGGCATACCTTGTGTGTAGTGTTATTTTGTGAAGTGTCACTTGACACTAGTGTTTAATGTTATCAAGGTATGCCATGTGGTTGAGTGAGAGCACATTCTAGAAGCCTTTTGGGGGAAATCCTAAGCACACCTTCTTGTCATAGGACCCCATAATGAAGTCCCCATCTTCCATTTTCATGCATACTCTTAATCATGAGTTTTAGAGGGTTTAAAGTGGCCTTAGGGAGTGGTTTTATGCATATTTCACTAACCCATTCCATGTACCTATGGGTTAGGGGTATTTTCAACATGGGAGAAACCCAAAATTAACTTTTTGACCCCTCCAAAAGTGCATATTTAATTTTGAACGAGATTGCATCTTGTCATATGGCCCAAAAAGTACTTTCATGACCATCTTCTTTGTTTGGAGAAGTCCTAGATCACCCACCTCCAAGGACCACCTTTTTGAGGAGAGAGGTGTGTAAGGTTTGGGGTTTTGTCAACCAATGAGAGGGCTTGCCTTTCCCTAGGATTTTGGGGAGTTGGGTTAGAGGTCTTTTTAGTAGAATTTTGGAGAACATTGGGGTTGTTCACCCACTCTTTATCCTTAGAGATCACCAAAGTTAGAGGAGGAAGAAAGCTTGGAATTGGGAAAAGGGCTCAACTCACCTTCATTTTGCATTTGGACTTGAGGTTGGAATTTTTCTCTCACTCTTGTTGTAGAGAATATATGAGTTTATGTTTCTTCTTTGGCTCCCCATGGTTGGTCATGGTGAGAGCAAGCATTTCATGTGTTTCTTTTGTAATTGGATTTGGGTTGTATACTCTTGGATTCACTCACCCATGGGAGGGAAGAGCAACCAAGAGGGGGTGTGGGAAATGAAGGAAAATCCATGTGTAGAGTCTCCTCCATGTGGGGGGAAAGATGAAACTTGGGTTGAGTGTTTTCCCCAAGTAACCTTGCATTTTAGCCCATGAGGCATTGGGGGTATAAGGAGGGAAAAATTGGCCATGTGAGCCTTGTGTTGATATTATGTTTATTTGGGTCCATGTGTGGCCTTGTTTTCATGCAATGGTTGTCTCCATGGAATTGTCCACCCACACCCCACAAAAGGAGCTTGGAATTTCTTAGTTTCACCCTTGAGGGAATTTGGGTTATTTGTATGTATTCTTGTGAGTGTTTTGTGTTTGTGTATGTATCCCATTTAATGTGGTTTCCCCAAGCTCAGGGGTGGCCTCATGAGAGGCCTAGGATGGGAGGTGAGCTTCAGAAAACAATTTTTTTTTTGTTGGTTGTGTTTTGACCCGAAATTTTGGGCATTACAGATTGATAACATATTTGTTATGCCAATACAATTATAATGAAGTACATAAAATCTATGCTTGAACTGTAGATTCCACTCATGCCTCTTCACACAATCTATCATACACACACATGATCCTCTCTCATATCTTTACAATTAGAAATGATTACATCTTTTTATACATTTCATCAACCTTGAAGAAATGAAAAAGGTCAACATCAAACTTAACACCTCAATTACAAATAATTAACCAAATACAACTCAAACATTAATGTGATCCAAAATATGTCAACAAAGACATAATAAGGATCCAAATCTTAATCCCAAGACATGCTCCAGATCCATAAAACATATCTCGATCCATCACAACACACTACACCATCATGTTGACCAAGAACAATAAGAACACTAACATGCCACATTAAATTCACCAAGCTCAATCACAAAACTCAATGTGAACCAACAACACGAATGGGACACGATCTAGAAACATCAACAAGCAATGTGAAATGCCATAGCAATGGCCAAACAACTCTATCTTAGAATTCATAATTATCTCTGCACTGTTAATTAAGAACACCGATCAATAACCTATATCACTCAAGAAAAATAGCTTGCCAACATCCAAATCATGAACCACTCAAGCTGAGGACACACATCGATGTCCTAAACTCACCACCAGGTTAGCAACTAGAAATATTGCATAATCGAACCATACTAATCCAAACACTATCACATTGTCTCTTCAAACCATCTGTATGTTCACAACATCTGATGTTCAATACAATAACCATACCAAACAAATCTTCTCATTGATCATACCAAGAACACTATCACAAACAATAGGAATATGTTGACATCAATGACAAAACATCAATGTCAGCACATATATGCATGATAATCCAACAATCTCCAACACACCTTTTACAAAATAGGAAACGAATGTTAGAGTAATAAATTATTTTATTATTAATTAAATCATATTGATTTAATTATTAAGTCACTTATTATCTATTTTTGCTTAAGCTAAACTTTAGGCATATAATAATTAATGCAACCTAGGTTTCCCTTTAGGGTTTTGATCTTTTTTTATAAGGATTGATCTCCTTTGTATTCTTCACATCATTCAACACAATAATATTTCATTGTGATTGCTACAACTTTTGTTTTTGCACATCAAAGATTTGTCTTCTCTCGTGGATCCATGCGTTCAGGCCTCTCTAGCTTCTTGCTTCTCTCTTTTTGTGACAAATGTTTGCATGTAGATGTTCTTGGGAGCTGTGGGTTGATTACTCATAAACTCTGATATGATATTAGAGCTTCAGATCTGTTTTCTCCTGTCCTCTTCCTAAGAGATTCGATCGTGTTTGTTAGATCTACAGTTTAAGAGGGTTTTCTGTTGGATCTAGGGGGACCTCTATTTCTGGTCATCTTGGCTTCAAACAGACCTCATGGTTGTGTTTAGAGCACCCAAGAACCCCTAGATCCATATAAAATTTGTCCAATTTGGACAAATTTGGAATCTGTGGTAATTTTTTTTGCAACCAACCCTAACACGAATCCTGAGGTGATCAATGGTATTTTGGAGCATTTTTGGCTCAAACGGATCTCACTATTAAGCTCGCAGTAGCCAAGAACCCCCAGATCCATATAAGGCACATCCGATTTGGATGTTGTTTCATTTTGAGGCAATTTTTTTGCATACCAGGGTCGTACGACCTTGGCACACATCCCGATGCAAGTGCGATGATTTAAACTCTTTTTTTCAGGTGGTGATGGCCATTTGACCATCAAATTTAATCCCTTGGTAGAAGCAACTTCAGCCCCTTGTCATATGGTGACTAGGGGCCCATTTTTAAGCCCTGGGGGCCTTTTTGTAGCGACGACCATACGATCATCAATTTTAATGCCCTGAAGTGATGCCGTCAACACATGTCAGCACTCCTGGACACTATTTTTGGGCCCTTCAGCATATCTGTGGTTTTTTGCTCATAACTTGAGCATACGGTGTCAAAATTGGGAAAACAAGATATCGTTGGAAAGCTGGTTCTGAGCTCTATCTAGATATGGAGGTTTGAATTTTTTATTTTGATTTTTTGATGGTGTTTTTTTACTGTTAAAGACAAATGTTCATTTTTGCACTCCAAGAGCTCTATCTTGTGCATTCGGACTCCATTTTGGGAAAATGATATATCATTGGAAAGCTTGTTCTGAGACCTTTCCAGTGTTACGAGTCATTTTTCTAGATTTTGCTTCAGGTATATTTTATTCAGATTCTTGCATTTTTGTAATCTGGTGGATATCTTAGATGTTACAGGTCCTGGGATCTTTTCCTTTTGTGAAATGGCTCATCTTAGGATGTTCTTTTGTTTCATAAGCCTTTTCTCTTCTTTTATTAGTGCATACTTCACTTTTGATGTAGCATTTATTTTATGCACACACACTGAGATAAAGTGTCATTCTATTGCATGGATGAGATCTTGCACATGTTCGTGCTCTATGTACTTGCACTCCATTATAAAGTGCCAAGGGGGTTTTGATGTTTGCCTTTTTTCACCATCTACTTTTGTCATGTGAGCGTTCCTCCAACGACATTAGCCTCATGTATCTTTATTTGTGTTTGTACTCTCTCTGCACCTTCGATGTTCTTGGTATCATGCAATTCATATTGGACAATCTTTACTGTGTATCTGTCATTACTCCCTTGTCACCATTATGAGGGGGGTTTCTATTGTTGGTTCTACTGCTTCCTTGGTTCAATAGCGTGAGCTATGTATTCAGTATTTGATTCTATGTACTAGGTGGATGTAGTGGCTGGGTACCTATGAATTCCGATGAGATGAAACATTTACCATATGGAAACTCTTTGTTTCTTATTTTTGGAAGCACTCTTTCATCTATCATTGATCATCTCTTCAAACTTTGGTGTTTTTATGCCATCTTTATCTTCGAATTCAGGTGTTTGCCTTTTTTTGCCTCCTAATTTGAGTAGTGTCATTTGAGGGCACTCATGCAGATTACAGTATTCTGTATCTTCAACTTCAGTTGTTTGCCTTTGTTTGCCTCCTGATTTAAGTATTGTCATTTGAGGGCACTTATGCAGATTACGATCTTCTCTACCTGGTCATATTTCAATGGAGGATCTTCAAATCAGTAGTTACTTCTTGATAGAGTTTGCAATTTCTTGCTTCAGTAATGTTGTACATGTTCATCCTTGTTCCTATTTTTTGGAACATTACTAGTTTTGGAGGCTTACTCAGTCTTTCATACTAGTCTTCGTCTCTTTTTGGAGTAGAGTTTTTCCCATGTGGTTTTCTCTATTTCTCCACTTTACAGAGACTCTCTTTTGTACTTGGGTACCTGATCATGCCTTTTGTTGTCGGGACCCATTTGCTTTCAGTAGTTCTTTCTAGGTTTTTAGCTTCTCCCAAAGTTTATCTTAAGGGGGGTGTTAGAGTAATAAGTTGTTTTCTTATTAATTAAATCATATTGATTTAATTATTAAGTCACTTATTATCTCTTTATGCTTAAGCTAAACTTTAGGCATATAATAATTAATTTCTTTATTAATTATTATAATGCAACCTAGGTTTCCCTTTAGGGTTTTGATTTCATTTTATAATGATTGATCTCCTTTGTATTCTTTACATCATTCAACACAATAATATTTCATTGTGATTGTTGCAACTTCTTTTTTTCCACATCAAGGATGTCTCCTCTCTCGTGGATCCATGTGTTCAAGCCTCTCTAACTTCTTTCTTCTCTCTCTTTCTGTGACATGTGTTTGCATGCAAGTGTTCTTGGGAGTTGTGGGTTGTTTACTCATCAACTCCAATAATGAAAATATGAATTCAATTATTGCACTCATGGAACTCCTAGGAAAGAGAAATTAGGCTTAACACCATCTTATGCTATGTCAATAAGTCAAATGAGTTAGTTTTTTATTTTGAAGACCACTCTCATGTAGTCAGGCATAGGAAATTTTACCATTTATTTTTGAGATTATGTTTAGGTATGGTATTATTTTATGAAAACTTTCTAATATTGAGTGCTTGGTATGGTAATTACATGGGTACTCTTATGTTTTCAGAATGCTATCAAATTGAAGAAGATCACATGATTGTAGTGAAGTATTTGTTTAATACAAGATTTGTATTTCTTTGGTACTATTTTACCAAAAGTTTTTCTCCATGTATAGGGGAAGTGTAACAATAGCCATTATAGCTAACTTTGCACATCTGTAGAGCCTAAACTAGACATCAAATTTCAACAATTTTTTTTGGTTGTCTTCGTTTGCGGCTTAGCTACTTAAAAAACTTTTTTTTGGCTTTTGGGTATTAACAAAGCTCGCTATAGACTTCGTCAAGCTTCAAAGTGTAAACAAGTGACCATTTCAAAATGTCACTCGATACCTACTTAAAGATGCCCTAATAATCGAGCACTCAAATTTGCTAGTACTTAATGGACAGATGCTCTGGTAGTCAAGCACAAATGTCTCAATAGTGGTGCACAAATGAGCCAATTATGAACCCCAAAAGCTAAAAGTGATCGATTATTGGTACATGAAAAACTTTTAATGACCTTTTAGTTATCATTTTTTTGGCTCCTTTAAAATTTGTAATTGGGGGGTTGGGTGCACAACTATTGGGACATGCTCGACTACTAGTGCTCTTCTCCTATCTAGTGTCACATATGTTTGTTGATTCTTTATATTGCTATTATAAATATTTATCTAGTTCCTATTTCAGATTTAGTGGTTAATCACATGTACCTCAATTTAACAATCAAATATACACCTTTAGAGTGGAAGTCGATGATTACAAATCCCCTATCTTTGGGTCAAATATGCCAAGTCAAATAAACAACTTACATGCGTTTTCCATTGCTCCACTTAGACCATAAGAAATTCCTAATTAATTGAGCTAAATAATTATAATTAGATGGAATCCAAAAGTAATGTAAACATGATCCATGCGGAAGATCTAATTGACTACCTAAATTTTATTGACCATGTTAAAAATTCGACTATTCTAAGATTTAACCTTATTGAAAAACCCACTTCTATCAATGGGCCCTTCGTTTGTTCATGAAGTTGAAAAGTTCCTAAAGATCCCACTAGGGATCAAGTCTTGCTGAATGCAATGATTTGACATTATAAAGGATAAGACCAGGGCAATCCAGGATGAATTTGGTGGAATGGATACCCCTAGTTCTTGACTCTTAGCCAAAGAAGTTCAGCTTAAAGCTCGTACTACTATCAACATTATAGATAAAAAAACCACTTCTATTATTGCAAAAAATAGACTCCAACTCAAAAGAGCTACCTAATTATAAGTTTGTGCTTCACAAACGACCACTCTTTAGGCATCCACGTGGAGGATTATCACCTCTCAGTCATAAAGAGTACAATTTTTGCGTGCTTATTGAATACTAGACTCATAGCAAAAAATACCCAGAAAAAGGTCATGCACATAAGTTAAGGTTTGGTATAGTCTACTCTCATAGGTACCCATACAATCTATGCTTAGGTACGGAAAATTTAAAAGGCAATGCCTCCTCTTTATCTATGGTCCCTACATTAATGTTATGAGGGGCTCAAATTCACATGGCTTGGAATAAAAGCAACCCAACATATGATAATTTATCTTTTTTTTTTTTTGCAACCAGCTGATAAATTATTGCTTGGTTTAGATTGTTTCTAGAATTTTTTCTTTTTTGAAAGTACTTGTTTGCAGAATATTGATGCCTCTACCATCCAAAAGTTTTCAGATGATGTTGTCAATCAACTCATTTGTACTAGAAGATTGATGAAACGTTTGGTAACCCAACGTTCATGTTTATATCTTTATTAAGTGCAAAAAATTTTGTGCGGACTGTATACATTTGTCTTTCCCATCAGTTTTGGTTTCCAAGGTCAATATATGTCTCACTAAAGAACAACACTCGTGAGATTTGATTGGGTGGAACTTGTATGTGTAATGTCACTTCACTGATATTTGATTTTGCTTCTGCTTCTGCTTGTATGGAACAACTTCATGTGATTTATTGCAGAGTGGGAGCCCCACTCTGATTGCTTTTCTTTATTGCCCACTCTTGATTTGGAGGGGAAAGAGTAAAATCTTATCTTTTTACAAGATACATATTTCATGTTGTATTAAATATTTTAAATAGATTGATTGAAAGATCTTAATAATATTTTTATATGTTGT
Organism: Chamaecyparis obtusa; assembly: GCA_027943335.1. Lineage (NCBI taxonomy): Eukaryota > Viridiplantae > Streptophyta > Pinopsida > Cupressales > Cupressaceae > Chamaecyparis > Chamaecyparis obtusa. The sequence continues at coordinate 189,147 of BSBK01005877.1, read as the reverse complement.
TTTAAAATACGATTGTGTGAGTATTTTTTTACGTTAACATTTTGGATCATATTTTGTGATCTATCATCAGGATGATAGAGAACATAAAGAGAAATAATCATTTTGAATGATGAATCATAGAGTGTGATCTGAAGTGTTAATGTAATAAACGCGGACACAAATCCAGAAGCAAGATATATATATCTTATGAATTGTAGAAATCTTCTTGCTTTTAATAACATTGTCGAAATTGTAATGTAGAAATTAAGTTGATACAACAGACAGTTCTTAATCAGATATAATGAATCTTACGACAGTTCAAAAGAAGTTCAAATTAAGACTTCATAACAGATTTTATAAATACAGTCAAGATACATTTAATCTGTACATATACATGACCTAAACTGACAGAATGTACTATACAATATCTTTCTATTCATTAAATTTTCTATCATTTTTATACAATATCTTTCTATTCATTAAAGTTTCTATCATTTTAATAAACAGAGAGTGTCATGTATAAAAAAATACACAAAATCTAAACTAAAAACTATGTAATTCTCCTGTGTTGTAGTAAAATTATAAAAACTATGTAATTCTCCTGTGTTGTAGTAAAATTATGTATGCTGCGCTACAACTTTTTGCTGCCTCTTTATTTGTAATCTTTTCAATAAACAAACTGTTATAAATTATAAAAAAATAATATATTTAATATATACCACTTCAAACAAATTAAGACTGCTGTATACAATCAGTAAAACAACAGTGAATGATTTCTTACTTGTGTTTGACTGATACTGTTGTTTTATGAGAATGGGTATTTTCTTTTAAGCTAATATCCTGCTTCAAGCATTTAAGCAGATTTAGAGGATGCATATGGATGGAAAGAAGATGAAGAATGTGATGGCACTTAGTGGGTATTTTCGTTGAGAAAAGAATTAGGTAAAAAACGTGCATGGAGCTTTCTTTGAAGATTGGGTGTTTGACGGCTATTTTGTCTTTAAAATATATATTTTTGAAAGTTGTTTTTTAAAAATGTTTTAAAAGTACATAGAATGAGGCACATTATCTTTTAAAAATGTTTTAAATTTGTTTACAAGATGCAGTTGAGTTAGGCATATTATTGATATTGGAATTGTATTTAAATTAGTTCTTTAAAGATATATTGTCAAAATCAAACTGAAATTAAGGTTAACCTATAAATACAATGTATAGCATGACAATTTGAAATAAGTTGTACTTTAATTGACTCATAGTGGTTAATAAGGATGGCTATGTTGGAGCTCTAACTTTTTGCAAAATTTAGAGTTCCACATAAGCATAAAAGTCACCAAAACCTTAAATAATATGCTTGCATATACTAATAGTCTCATGAGAATTCACCTTGTGATCATGTTTATCCCTTGCAAATAATCTTGCATACATACTCTCAGTCTCTAAAAATCAAAACTATGTGTTTTCCAAATATAAGGTTTTAGGGTTCTATAGTAGTTTTACAATTCACATATTTAAAATCTCCCAGATGGGCCATGTTCCAAACTAAATATCTCATTACATATCAAACATATGAATAAACCCACCATGCCCCTGCATTTTTCATATGGAATGTACACCTTTCCCCATTTTCATAGTCGTAACTCACCATTCGTTATTTTTCCAAAGCTCAAAGCAAATATAATTTCTTAAATTTATCATCTAAGATTTGCAAAGTTGTCCTAATCTTCTCCTCTAATAAAATTTAGGGTTACCATTTATATGATGATCACGGATTTATGAATATTCATAATAAAAACAAGATGGAAAGGTGAATTTTATCAAATGTTGCAGTTGTACTTGCTCGCATAGACATGAATGCAAAATGTGGAAGCAAAAACAAAGCACATGAATGATATATACCTACATACAACCCTGACTAAGAAGAGCACAAGAGAAAGCGGAAGAAGCCACGTTGTAGCACTCGGGTTCACCAACAATAAAGGCATAAAGGAATCTCAGTGGATATGTGGCACACGCGCAAAGTTCTAGGTGAAAGGAAAAGAAACCAAAGAGAACTGACTACCATGTTGCCAAGTAGAAAACAAGCGAAGCTTTGAGAGGAAAGAAAGAAGTGACCAGAGCAGAATGTACGCTACGTTGACAAGTGGCTAATGCATGCAGCTTCTTAGTGAATGTGTGGTGCTTGTGCACAGAGTTTTGGCAAAAGGAAAAAGCGAACAAAAGAATAAGATTTGTCGTATTGCCAAGTGGAAATATCACAACAAAGAGAGATAAAATAAATGATATGTTCAATAGAATGCCACCACTGGGGCACCTAGCAGAATATACCAATGACATGGTGAATGAAGTGTTTAGCATATACCTCTACAAAACGTGAAAGCAATAACATAGCACATTGATAGGAAACTAGCATACAACAATATGACATTTCCACACAACCCGTTATAGATCTGAAGCAAATAAACACTTTAGAATCCACATGCAAGAGAAAAGACAACATACCCACAAAAATGTGACACAAGATATATCTTAGAAAATGCTCATGAGGGAAAACTCCAACCTCCAAAAGCATCCATCACCATGTACATTATTTAGAAAAACACCATTGCAATACAACCATGGAAGTCTTCAAAGCCCTAGCCACAACCAAGTAATCCATGTGAACAAGCATAAATCCACACATGCCATGCCATGCTTCCAACCTTCACAAATGCTACCTTTGGCTAACATGTTTCCACTTGTCTCACCTCAACAACTACCCTTGTGGTTTCTTTTATAGAAACACTCCCACAAAACCACCAAGTGGTATTACATAAACCATGTGCTAAAACCATGTACTACCAAACCCTATTGACCCACTTTTAATATTGGGTACTTTATTTACTTTATTTCACCAATATTAAATAATTACATCCAATAATTGTGATATCGCTATTAGGATTCAACTGTGTAGTTTTTGAGTCAAACTCATTGACCCATATTTCATGAGTAGTGGTTCACACGAACCCATCTCTCATGAGAATGAATGGAACACTTAGCACTCATTGGATCTAGGTGATGCTCACAAAGGTAAAGCACCGGGACTTCCTGGGAGGTCACCCATCCCAGTACTACTCAAGCTTGAGCGTGCTTAACTATGAAGTTTCCCCCATGGTTAAACCCACTTTGCTTGCAACCCCATTTGCAATAATATCACAATGTTACAATACAACTCTCAAGGGATATTCCAATGGAATCCCTACATGTTGCACGTCCATCTAGGTGCAACATTTACATAATAAAATAGAATAATAGAATAATAAGCATTATTATGCAAGGTGTACACCACCATTTTCTTAACATTCTCCCACTTGTTGTATACATTGCATAAGGGTCAATACGTAGCCACATAAATGAACAAGGAAACAATCCCTCCTCGCACATACACCATCATGAACCAAAGTACACCATGTGCTCCATCTAGGTACCTGCAACAAGATCAAAGTATCCACCATCTCATACATGAATGATCCCACTTCCTATTATGCCAAATCCACATGACATACATAGAAGCCATTGAAAGATAAATCCACCCAACTTGTCACATAAGAAACATAAATCCTATAACAACTGATATCCCAAACACAAAATCTCAGTCCAAAGGTAATAACATGTATCTGTGCTGTCAAATCCATAGCTGAAATAAAACCCACATCAAGTGCTAACCAATCCAAATATCCATACCTCTAAGGTATACCAAGTGAATCCCAAATCAGCATATCCAACCTGTAACCTGCAACCACAAGCCTCGAGAGCAATACCTTCCACATACAAACCAAGAAGCTCCCATTGCAAAGGTAATATCAAATCTGAAATCAATCTACTCACAACATCTCATAGAAGTGAATCCATGTAGTATCAAGGACATCCACAATAGTATGCAACATATAAACCAATATCCTACAAGAACAAGTCTCAAAACAAGTCTCCAACACTCACCCAAGTTCTCCACAACCAACAAAGCAAAGAGATAAAGGAATAACCATGCCATCTCTCACATGACACACATGAACACAAACCAGTGATCACAAATTCTAATCAATCTCAAAACCAATGTAAGTGAAACCGAACATCCAGGAAGATAATCAATACCAAAGAGACCATGCAAATCATAACATGTACCATGTCCTTCTACACACACCTCTAGATGCAAACTGTGCCAAGTATGATCTCCTCCATGAAACCCCAAACAAGAAGCCACAACAACACCTAAACCATACCATATAGCCAATCATGGATGTAAGCCTCTCACAAGAAGATCAAACTCATAACCATTGCTAATCTAATGAACATGCCCAATAAAACCATCTCCTAATCTCAACCATGATGATATCATAATAACAACATAGGCACAAGGAGATAACCAATGCCAAAACCATCTCTCAAATAAACCCTCCAGAACTAACTCACACCATAGCTCAAGATCCATATCCATGAAAGATAAGCATAAACATAATGCACCTGAGAAGAAACAAAAGGGCTATACCTCTCATGTAGTAAACCACCGAGTAGACCAAGAGTGGGAAATGAGAATGTCCATCAAGATATCTAAGTCTCCAACCAAGACTAATCTAAAAAACACTCTCCTCTCAAGTCCATATCAAGTGAATGCACCTCGGTCTTCCTGTTGAAACCATCAATTGTCCCAACACATACATCTCTAATGAGAAAATCAACATCACCTATGTCTCTTAGTATCCATGAGAACCTGTAACCAATCAATCCATGCCAACTCCAAATGCAACATATCAATATCATGAAGTATCCATCAAATAATCAATGCATTCAATACCAAGAAACTACACCAAGATCAATGCCACAAATCCAACCTAGGAATCATGATCATAAACATGACAACCATGATCTAAACCATCCCAACCAAAGAGATACCATGCTCCACATGAACATACCATAACATGCCAAAACTCTAAACGCGTATCAAGAGTATAACATGACATAATAATAAAACCATCCTAAAACCAAGGATAACATGTCAAATGAAAGCATAAAACTACACCTCTACCAAGGAGCCCATGAGTCCTCAAGATTTCACCATCTCCACATAACATGAAGATAACCATGTTAATATGATTTAGAACAACAAAGAGGGGGGGTGAATCAGTTGTTCTTAGGTCTAGATGTATAAAAAAAACTTTAAATTCTTCAACAAATTAGATCTAATAACTAACAACTACCTGGTCATTACTGATTGCATAACAGAAACATATAACAGTGCAATCCACTTATCCAATAGCATATAACTTGTAAAACACAGAAATGTTCAAACCAAACATTCACACAAGTATCAACACCAGGATTTATAGTGGAAACCCAATTTGGGAAAAACCACTTTGTAACATGTTACTATTATGTTCACTCTTCTGAAGTGAGCTCGGTGAAAAGTCAACCCTATCAAAGGTTACAAACACACTGTCAAGTGTGACCCAATTAAAGGATTTAAACCACTCTGTTAAAAGTGTGCCTTGTTATAGGACTTACATACACTCCATTAGAATGCAACCTTGTTCAAAGGATTTATACCTATGACTATTAGGTCAACCTTTGTTAAAAGGATTTTGACTGATACAATGGGTTAAAAAGTAGCAGTAATATTGATCTGAAAAACATACAACTCACTTTGTAAATATCAGATCCAATTCCGTACACATATGCTGGCTTACTGACTATGAACCTTTGCCATTACCATCACTGATATGCTCGGAACTCTCTTCAAGCAATCACAACACTTCTCCTTCAGCCTTCTCTGCTTAGTCAGTCAATAACATCAACAACACTTCCAGCATCCTCTCTCTTTCAACCTCTAGCTTAGGTTTCCTTAATACTTCCTCAATTAGGTCAATACATCTTTTGACACTTAATCTCCTTCGTAAATCTTAGGGTTAGGTCAGATTCATCGAATCCTTCCTAATTTATGTTCTTCAGCTATCCTTCTAGAAATATCTCAAATCTCTCAATAGATTTACAATGAAACATTTTACAGTGCATTAAATGCTTTCATACAATCAATAAATAAAGTCAACACGTTTTACATAATCCAAGAATTCAATGATGTCGGCTAGAGATTTGAATTCTTCCTCAAATGTAAAATACTGATGCTCGGTCAATACTGTGTTCAACTCCTTGATCTTCACTAGAAAGCTCGGTCACTTCAAAAACTATTTCCTCGACTAATATTGATGTTCGATCAACACTGAATTTACTTGGCATATACTAGCTCGGTCGACACTAACATCACTCGGCTTAAACAAGATTTCTTAACTTTTGCTCGGTGAAGCCTACTAGTTTAGTCTTCATTCTTACTTAGATAAACAATACATTATCTTATCATTGTGCCACATAATCAAGTACTCATTGAAGTATCAAGATAACTCAACCTTTCCTTAGGTGCTATTGTTACCAACCTTGTCTTTCCCTTTAGCAACACTCAAATAGATATAGTACTTTCTTAAATAGCAACAGTCTTACCAATTAAGGTTTGACATCAATGACAATACAACAATTGCTTCAATTATAGTTTCCAACAAACCAACCACCTACAAGTGCACCAGCAAATATCAAAGACGCTTCTGTAGCAACAAGATCTAAGACACCCTCCAACATCTACAAGCACTAAATCCATATCATTGCTAACAACTCCCACTCAACTGTGGTACCAAGTTTCCCATGGCATCATGATATCCATCTCCTACACCAAGAAGATACAAAACTAGGAACCAATCCCACACCGCCACACCATCACTGTCACAAGCTCCCACTGAATTGTGTATCCAAGCTATCCATGACATCATGATAAAACCATCCTCTAACATGAGAATCAACCAAGGCATCAAACCATCAAAGAACTCAAAGCTAGCAATCATGAGCTCCTCAAAAGAAACTAAAAAATAACCATGATCCTCAACCAAGAAGATATGCCGCCATAACCAAATCAAGAATCCAAATAATCATCAACCAAAAATACATGTCAGCATAACATAGTCAACCATAATCCTCCACCATGACTGTACCTGGTAACAACATCTCATCCCCTCTACATGTAGACAAATCAACAAATCATGTGAGAAAACCATGCCACCAATCTGAATATGTACCAATAATGAAAGATCAATGGGCATAGACAACCCATAGCCAAGCCATAAATGCAACCTATAAGTATAGACCGCTTACACAAATGCACAACTTGTAGACCCAACAAGTTATCATACATATCCAAATCAAACTGACAACCATGTCAACATGAGATCAAACTGATATATAAAATGAGTATACAATGACATCAAATCCAAATCTCCAAAATATACCATGTCATAAACTCACAATGTCACCATAGTCAAATAAATCTATCAACTTGTTTAGATCAGAATATCACCAAATAAATCATGTCAAACCTGCACCAAATCTAAACCAATGCGTAGAGATCTCCAAGAGCTTTCTGTAGACTATTTGAAGTCCAAAATCTGACTCCATACACCTAAGTTATGCCCGTTTGAAAAAATCAGTCTCCTAGGCCATAAATGCAACAATATGGATTCCAAAAAATATGTCATAAGCCCCAAAAAATTAATTTCCAATTTCTCCAATATGCCCCCAAAAATAAATATTTTAATTTTGCTCCCAGATATGACCCGGCCCCAAATAATAACCAGGCATATAATAAATCCAGGCATATAAAATAGCAGCAACATAAATTAATTTCCAAAGTTTTTATTAAAAATAAAACTATAAAAAAAATTGGCGGAATGAATTAAATATAAATCAAAGTTTTTTATTATTTAAAAAAAAACTTTAAAAAAAAACTTTATTTCATACCTCGTGGGGGGATCCGCACCCCACGCAATGCGGAATAACAAAAAAAAAACCCTTTATTTCATACCTCGACCTTGACCCAAGGTCCAAAATTCAAGATCCCAAAGTTTCCAGATGTCGGGCTTCGAAAAAGTTTTATTTCCCGCTTCCGGGTCAGCTGTTTCGGGCTTCGAAATGGTAAACTCTTAAATTATATTTAATTTAGGTCCATTTCTAGGGGTTAAGGTTTAAATGGGAATTTAATTCTCCTATGTCGGCCTTTCTAGAAGTTTGTGCCCTAGACTAGTATAAAATGAAGCTTTCCTCTCTCATTTCAATATATATCTCTCCATCAAGTATCAAGTTATCAATCTTTCATCCATCTTTTGCAATCAAGCATATATTTTCATTCAAGCAATCATCTACATTCAAGTATTCAAGTTCTCCATTGAAGATCAAGGATTCAAGCATTCAACCCTTTGGAGGGATTTGGTTCAAGCATTCAAGATTCATCATTCAAACCCTAGATCTATCCATAATGGTGGTGTGATCTTCCTTCAAGATCCTTTGTTCATCTTCTAGATCTATTCATTTTCCCTTCAAGGTGGATTCCAAGCATACAATCATGGAGGTTTTGATTTACATTTGTTAGTGTTGAGTCCAAGCTTTCATATTAACATATTTGTTTACATTTCAAATACAATTGCATATCTATTGAATATCATAGCTTCATTGTTAGATCTACTTCTACTACTTGCTAGCATTCTCTATTTCAATTCTATTTTTAAGGTTGATTCAAAACTGGGGTTTGACCAAGGAAAACCCCTCATCCAAACAACAAAACCATTTTTCTTGTAGGAATAGGTACAAAACAACGAATTACAGTGCAGATCTAAACACCCTTTTCAACAAACTTTTAGGATTCACGAACATAATTTTCATCGGAGCAACGCAGGTCAAGATCGACATAAAGGGGCAAGATTGTACCCACGTATTTAGGTTAAAGTTGACCTGTCTTAGAAAAGCATAAGGTTTTTGGGTTTTCTCTATCTCTGTATTCTCAGGCCAAATCGGGTTGCATAAATTCTTGAAACTAAGTACAAACACCAGAAAATAGTGATTTCCAAATCTGCTACCTTTCAAGATAAGTGTTTATGTTTTATTAAGTTTTTTATGTCCACAATATTTTCCATCACACACCCACACATATTCTCAAACCTCAAACCCACACAACATAAATATAAAAATATATATCTATATATATTTTTATATCTTACATTTTGGTGAACTTGCAATAAACAACCCTTTCTTTTTGGTGTTACATTCTTTGCTTCCTTTCCTTAAGATTAGTTTTCTTTTATTCTCTTGCATATTAAAATTCAAAAAATAAAAAAATTATATATTCTACAAAATACAAAAATATTTCTTGCATTTCATTTACTATGAAGATTTTTAAGATGCTTTGGTGTGTGGCTATTTTCCTTATTATTCTCCTCTTACCATCTCTTTATTGTACTTATGATGTTTATGAGAGTATCATTCATTTCATTATGTTTGTCACTCTTCATGTTTCACTTGCCTATGCTATTGTGAGATTGACTAATACTAGTCTTCCTACTTTCAAAAATTTCATTAAAAATTTGTGGTGGACTTATTACTCTTTTGGATTATGTGAATAATTTGGTAGATGATACACCATCTCCTAATCTTCCTAATCTTCCTAATCCTAATCCTATCCTGCCTAATCTGATTCCTAACATTCCTAACATGTCTAATTCTCCATCTGCTATTCCTAATTCTTCCCATACTTATGATGAGGCTCAAACTATGGTTCATGATGTAGATGTGCAAGAATTCTTGGATTTAACTTCCCCTTCTTATTTATCCATGATGATATTAAAGGGAAGAGAAAAAAAACTTCTTCTAAACCTATCATTCTACCTTATACAACCTTTTCTCATGATCACAATAAACAATCACCTCCTGCAGAAGCTTTACAAGTGTACACTTAAAGATATAATATGATGGCTAAAAAGGCTATAAGGGTTTAGGGCTTGGTGTTAATGAACATGGTATTAAGTATCCAGTTCATATATCCCCTAAACAAAATATGCGGGGACTTGGATTTCCGTTATCTCAATTTAAGGTGGTTGATTTTGATCATCGCCCACCTCTTCATGTTCTTCTTCCAACACCTACCTTAGATTTCCCTGATACTCCTCAAGATGTGGCTAAGAAGGTGTATGTCCAGTTAATGAATTCCAAGAAAGAAATCTTTAAACCTATGCTGAAAGATGCTCTCTCTAAGTACAAATGTCCTTTTCACTATAGTAATAAACATTTACTTGTTGATTGAGTGCATTTCAAGTTGTATGTTAGAGAAAGAGTTGCTTTAGGAATTATATCCCACTCTCATGCAGTTTTACAATTCCTTCTTAATTTTGATAAGGGGTATCCCCTTGACTCTTCCATAATGTAGATTTTTTTCTCCTCTTTTATTTTGACTAGGGGGCAAGAGGTATTTCTTATAGTTCTCTAGGATCCATTATGCTCTTAGCATGTCCTTTCTTTTGAGCTTAATTGGTTATCCTTTCTATATTTCATCTCTATGGTTTTGTATTATGTTCATAATCATCCATAGTTCTCTTTTATTATTCAAGATATCTTTTCTAAAGACATTTTTTTTGCAAAGGTATCCCTTGCTTTCATCCCTGGGGGGCAAGGTCTTCCTTCTTTCTCTTTGTCTAGGGATCTGCTTTCCCTAGCTTAGTGGCATTTATTTATATTGTAACATGTTTTCATTATATCGACTGATGTTTTGGCTATGGATATCCTTTTATGTGAGAGGTTGTTGTCCTAGGTCATCACCTCTTCTTTATTTTGCAAATTATGTTATTTATAAACTCTTGCCCTTGCTGTAGGGTTAGAGTTTGATTCCTTTGTTCAAAGATTCCTCTTCCTCTTGATTACAAGGGGCTTGATGATTGAATCTTTGTTTCTCTTTGAAAGATGATATTTTATCTAAAGCACTCCTCTATGGTGGGGGTCTTGTTAAGATTTCTTTCTCTTGAGGATCCTTTTTCCATAAGTGACATATCCTTTTCACGATTATCTATGCTCTTGGATGTAAGGGTCAATACCCTTCACTAAGAATATAGTGTACATTGTTGTTAACAAGATATCTCCTTACTTTGTGAAGTAGGTATCCTTCTCTTCCTTATCATGTCTAGTAGACAACCACGATAGTGAGGGGGGCATATATAGGGTCTCCCTTATGCTATAGTTTACATTTTGCAATATGCTAAATCCTCCAAAGGTAATGCACATAAGTTGCTAAATCCTGAAGAGACACACATTTTTCAATTTTCAATATGCTAAATCCTCGGAAGGTAACGCATATAAGTTGCTAAATCCTGAAGAGACACACATTTTTCCATTTTTCAATATGCTAAATCCTTGGAAGGTAACACACATAAGTTGCTAAATCCTGAAGAGACACACATTTTTTAAATTTTTATGCTAAATCCTCCAAAGGTAACGCACATAAGTTGCTAAATCTTGAAGAGACACGCATTTTATATTCCATAATGATACAAGAATGTGGATCTATGGGTATTCCAAAAGCTGTCAGAAGACACATTACAACTACAAAGAATAGTTTTTGGGTGAACTACCAGGTTTTTCTACCTATTGGGCTCTCCCTCCTTGGTGATTCACGGTAAGGTGGGCATCTTACTGGGTGAGGTAATCACTCTCTCTTTTCTCTCTTTTCGCTTTCATGCTAGTAGGATTAGATCATGAAGCTATGTTATTTATAGTGTTTCTCTTGTCTTTCTTATGTAATCATTTATGCTTTTATGATAGCTTTCCAAATATGATATTAGTATAGGAAGCATTTCTTAGCAAGGTTTCCTTTGCTAGTTGATTTGGGTTTGTTTTTGTACTAACCACTCTTTATGTGTCTTTTAGCTTTGTCTTTATTTTCTCTTTGTTTTCGCACCCTCATGCGTGTATGTGGAGTTAGAATCCTTGGCTTGGGGGCTCATGTCCTCAACTAAGTGATATTCTATCTTGTTGCGAGTCCACTGTAGACTTTCTTCTCCTTTACCAAGGGTTTGCATTGAATCCATACTCTTGCTAAAGTGGGGCTAAATGTATCATTGGAAAATGAAAGTACTTCTATTTGGGACTAGTTTATCCCTCTAAGTAAGTGGTTTGGGGTCATGTCAAATGCCTTGAATAGGTCTCTTACTTATTTATGGATTTTTCCCCCGTTCTGCCCCATTCTCCACTTCTTTTCTACATTATTCTGGCATCCTAACCTGAAACCATGATATTCTTGACCTCGGGGTCAAGGTCGACCTCAACCATGATCTAGATCAAGGTCGACCTTGACCTTGACCCAAGGTCCAAAATTCAAGATCCCAAAGTTTCCAGATGTCGGGCTTCGAAAAAGTTTTATTTCCCACTTTCAGGTCGACTGTTTCGGGCTTCAGAATGGTGAAATCTTAAATTATATTTAATTTAGGTCCATTTCTAGAGGTTAAGGTTTAAATGGGAATTTAATTCTCCTATGTTGACCTCTCTAGAAGTTTGTGCCCTAGACTAGTATAAAAGGAAGCCTTCCTCTCTCATTTCAATATATATCTCTCCATCAAGTATCAAGTTATTAATTTTTCATCCATCTTTTGCAGTCAAGCATATATTTTCATTCAAGAAATCATCTACATTCAAGTATTCAAGTTCTCCATTGAAGATCAAGGATTCAAGCATTCAAACCTTTGGAGGGATCTGGTTCAATCATTCAAGATTCATCATTCAAACCCTAGATCTATCTGTAATGGTGGTGTGATCTTCCTTCAAGATCCTTTGTTCATCTTCAAGATCTATTCATTCTCCCTTCAAGGTGGATTCTAAGCGTATAATCATAGAGGTTTTGATTTACATTTGTTAGTGTTGAGTCCAAGCTTTCATATTAACATATTTGTTTACATTTCAAATACAATTGCATATCTATTGAATATCATAGCTTTGTTGTTAGATCTACTTCTACTACTTGCTAGCATTCTCTATTTCAATTCCATTTTTAAAGTTGATTCAAAACCAGGGTTTGACCAAGGTAAACCCATCATCCAAACAAAAAAACCATTTTTCTTGCAGGAACAGTTACAAAACAATAAATTACAGTGCATATCTGGACACCCTTTTCAACAAACTTTCAGGATTCGCTAATAGAATTTATGTTGGAGCATCACAGGTCAAGGTCGACATAAAGGGGCAAGATTGTACCCTCGTATTTAAGTCAAGTTCAACCTGTCTTAGAAAAGTAGAAGGTTTATTGGTTTTCTCTGTCTTTATGTTCCCAGGCCAGATCTGGAAGAAATCCCAAAACTGAGTACAGACACCAGAAAATAGTGATTTCTGAATCTTCTACCTTTCAAGATAAGTGTTTATGTTTCATTAAGTTTTGTATGTCCACAACATTTTCCATTACACACCCACACATATTCTCAAACCTCAAACCCACACACACACACACACACACACACACACACACACACACACACACACACACACACACACACACACACACATATATATATATATATATATATATATATATATATATATATATATATATATATATATATATATATATATATATATATATATATATATATATCTTACAATATGCACAATTGCTTTAAAAAGTTCCATTTTATCAAATACCATAGAATGTATTGTATGGAGAGGAAGGATCTCAAATCCTTTGAACAAACAAAAAAATTACATGGGGGAAGTGAAGATTAAATGAAGACATTACAAGGAGCACAATGAATTCAATAAAGATTTCACTTTTATCTTTAAAAATATCTCACGGGAAGGCCTGGAAGATAAAGAAAAATGAAATAAATCATTTTAGATGCACTAGTATTTTGTGTCTATTAGTCTAGGTGATTAGTTTGTAAGGGGAACTAATTAGCTAAACAATCATACTTTTTCATTGCTAAAAAATGTAACCATTTGGAAGTTTTTCCTTGTATACATAGGGGAGAAACTGAAGATTGGAAAAGGGGTAGATAGTGGTAGTAGATTTTAGGAACTCAGATTTTAGAAGTTCGGATCCAAATGGATAGACAAGATGTAACACAGACGTGATTTAATAAAGATCCAGTTTCTTTCTCTGTAATTGTGGTGTGGAATTATTTTCTTTTCAAATTGGTCCTTTGTGATTATTAATTCAAAGAATCAATCGCCATTTTTAAAACTTGTGTGCAAAGGGGTTATTTGTCCTTCACAATAATTTGAATATCAAGAAGCATTTGCAAAGTGTTGTCCTTATGTTTCTTGTCTGATTGGATTTCTAAAAGAGAAATTAAAATCAATTAGATTAATTGGTGTGTTGTGTACTTGATCATCTTGAATTGATAGGATTGAATGGTTGACATATTTATCTAAATGGAGAATTTAAAAATTGTCTCGCAAAGTTGTACATGAGTGTTTGAGGAGGGGTGACTCTATGCCCAATGAAGATAATGGACTGGTCTTATACTTAAAACAAAATCAATTATTACTTTTAGTAGGTTCAAATAAACAATATAGAAGTAAAATCATAGATAGAAGTAAATCAAGTATAGCAACAGGAAAGACAAAAAATATTAGAAGTAGAATCAGAAGTAGCATATAGATATAGCAGAAGCAATTCAGATATCAAGATAGCTGTAGAAATAAAATAGAAAGAAGAAGAAATCAGTTAGCAGTATGGAAGTAAGAAAGAAAGACAAGTAGAATTAAAAGAGAATCAAACGATCATCAAAATAATCATTCTATTTCAAGTATATGCCTCTTTGGAGCAGATATTAGAAGTAGAAGGAAGATCACTATCAATCTGCTATAAAAATCTTCAACCAAAGGAGATAGTTGAAGAATAGGTGCACCCACCCAGGTTCTACAAAGTCTGAAGTGCAGGGGAATTTAATCACAAATTGGTTAAACTCATTCTTTGGCCAAGTCACTTGGAGAGTTTGAAGACAAAGATTGGCATACTTTGGGTACTTTCCAATCTGTTGATTTGGGAACCAACGGGTCACATGGGTTCAAATTAATAAATTCAAATATAAAGGTATGGATTTATATACAAGAAAATGTTGTAGATAATTTTCCCACCCACAAGTATAAACTAAGATTATGAATGATTAGATATATAAAATAAATTTCCATCTTGAATATAAATAATACTAATACTAAGAATATACTAATTTAAATGAAATTATTTATCAATATTTACAGAAAATACATCATCTTATACATTAATACTACATAAAATAAAATTATATTAAACCCAAAAAAATAATATAAATATGTTATGGATACTCCTTAAAGAGTTATTTTGTTGTCATTAGTTGTGTTAAAGTCATATTGATTGTCAAAGTCATTCGGTAAAGCAAATAAGTTAGTCGGTAAAGGAAAAGATAATTTCGGTAAAGGGGAATAAGGAACGGGCACCGAGCAAGGCAAGGCAAGGAAAACACCGAGTAGTTACCGAGTCACAACATTTACCAGGTCGAAAGTATACATATTACCAAGTAGAACAAAACATGTTACCAAGTAACACAGGCTGACATAACAGATACATTGAATCTAGACACCGAGCATAACACATTTTACAAATCTCGAGGATATTGTTTGGTAATGCATTGGAGATTTAAACAAGATGATTTTCCATGATTACAAGGTAAGATTCGCTAATAAAAATTATGTGTAATATATGCATTGGAGATGTAACCATTTGGTAGAACTATCTAAGGAGAAGAATCTATAACATTTCCACCGCTTCTAGATCGAGTATAAAAGAATCAATATGTGAAGATTAGAATGTATGTGCGAGAGAGAGAGAAGGTGATGATCAATCAGAGATAAGTGTGAAGGTGATGAGCAGAGGAGCTACCAAGTAACAGAGTAGTTAGAGAAGAGTTGTGAATGTGATTCAGAATTAAGGCTACCAAGTACAAAAAGTGAAATTGTGAGTGAAATGTGATATGAGGTAATATGATATTGAGCATATTGAGTTTGAAAATCATATGTTGATGAATTATTACAAATATTTTTGTTACTGGTTATTGTGTAATCAGAATTGTAAAAGCTCTTAACCGAGTAGACCCTAATAGGTCTTAAATTGTAAATCCTCTAACAAGGTACATCTCTTAGATTAGAGTTGTAAAATCCTTTAGCAAGGTAGACTGAATAAGCTATCAAAAATATCTAAATTTTGTAGCTCTAACTGAGAAAACTTTTTACTGCAGTAGTGAAGTTTTGTGGGTGTCATCCCCACCACAGTTTTTTCCTCTAACCAAGGATTTCTGCGAGATTAGAAATCATGGTACATTATGAGTTTTGTTTCATGATTTTGATTTATATGTTTTATGATGATGTATGCAAAGTTTTCTATTTGGTGAATGGTTAGAAAAGTAGATAATTTTTTTTGGAGTACTAATTCATTCCTCCCCTCTTAGTACTTATCTCTCCATAATTATTCCAACAATTGGTATCAGAGTTGAGTCTCTTATTCAGAAGTTTAACTATGTGAGAGGAAAGATTTGAAGAGATGGAAAGCTATAGGTATGAAAAGGTGATTGACAACATGAACATGGAACTGAAGTTTGGAAATGAACAAATTAATGAACTGAGAAGGAAATTGAAGCATTCGGTTAACAAGATAAAGGAGTTAGCCCATAAATTGAAAGATACTCAAGATCAAGTTGAAGAAATTGAAGAACAATCAGAGGGAAGTTTGTCTGATGAATCTGAATCTGCCATATCAAAATTGACTGAAAAAAACAAAATCCTAACTTTTCACCTGTAAAAGCATTATAAAGAGAATAAGAATCTCAATCGGTAAGAATGTGTGAAGTCCTGGAACAAAAGAGAAAAGATGAAGATGATAAGAGATTGATAGAAGATGAGAGAAGGAAAATAAGTGTAAGACTGAATGAGAAAGATGTGGAAATACAAAGGTTGACACAAAATCATATAATATGACAGATCATCTAGTAGGTTTTAATCAGGAGATTGCAAGGAAAGTTGAAGAGATTGTTAGGATGAGATCAAAGAATGAACAACTGAGGAATGAACTAAAATCTAAAAAGGATGCAAATGAAGTTTTGAAAAGGAATGAAGAAACACTAATAATACTAGATGAACAACTTAGAGGAAAAAGACAACCGATAGATACAACTAGACTTGGGTTTACTGAAAATAATACTACCGAAAAGGGAAAGTCCTCAAATCAAGAAGCCAACTGAGATACTGCTACCCCACCAAAGAAAAATAAACCTATTTGTTATCATTGTGGGAAACTAGGCCATACAATTAATATCTGCATGAGAAAAAGAGGTAAATCACCGAGCATTTCTAAATTTGATGGTTATTGTTACAATTGCAATAAGTATGGTCATAAAACATTTGAGTGTATATCAAAGATTTCTAACAATACAAGGAAGCCAAACTTCAATGGTTACTGAATAATTGCAATAGATATGGTCACAAGTCTAAAGATTGCAGGTCACAAAGGAAGAATGTCAAATGGGTTACCTAATTGACAACATACTGCAAACAACCGACAAGGCTCAACAATACCATAGGATTTCATGTACATGTGAGAAATTTGGATATATTGCTGCAAATTGTATTTTGATGCATAGAAGGAACAACCAGAGAGGTCATGGAGAAATCCTAGAATGGCATGTTTTCATTGTCATAAGGTTGGTCACCTAGCCAAAGACTGCAAATACCAAGGCAAAGCTCTAACCAAAGAACAACCAAGTGAAACAATTTAAGTAAATGTTCTGATTAAGAGGAAAACAAGATTTGAAAGTTCCTAAACCTTTTACAAAAGAGCAAAGAGATTAAAAATTAAGCACCAAAAATAGTGTATAGTTGAGAAACCAAAAAGGACAACCTAAGGACCAACAACCAAGAGAGATCACAACAAAAGGCTAGCTAGATAGGGACTAAGGCCAGCTCCCTAATAACATAGCTAGATAAAAAAGGACAAATGACTAGAAGAACAAGATCACAGAATACTATTAAGAAGGTCAACAAATTCAGTCACCAAGAGATCCATATTTATGACAGAAGCATTAAGATTATCAATATCTTTTCTAGCACACCAGGGGCTAGTGCTAGGATCATTTGTACCATAAGTAACCAAGTCCTTATCTTTATCTTTGGTCTTCTCCCATCTGTTGACAAGAAATTTGACCTAGTTAGCCAAAGCCCGAAGGATGTTTCAACTTTGATCACCAATCAACCTAAGGGTCATCTCTATGTGAGAAAATCTCTTATCAAAGACCACAACTTTAGATTCCAAGGAAGCTAGCCCAAAGTCACATTTGGATATTTTTTCATTCAGCTCATCAAGTTTGGAATCATAGGCATCAAAAATCCCATCAACTTTGTTTATCGCCATTGTAAGCTCATTCAAAAAGACTGTAAAGGGTTTATCCTCTAGTCCCATAGTTTCAAGAATGTTGATTTTGGTTTGAGTCTAGGATTCCATAGTTTAACAAATTCAAGTAAATGTTGAAGAGATAAGATATCAGATGAATAGAACATGGAGAAGAAAGTCTCTAGATGATGGAAATGCACTTGGAACAATTGATGACACCTCATCCTCCAGATTGGGTGCACCTATCTTCACCTAATTGGTGAAAGGTATGTGTAGGAACTATGACCTAATTTTTAATCTTAAATTGGTTCCTAACATTTGTGCAAAGATCCATATAAGCATATTTAGATGCAATTGGATATATGATGTGAAGTTGAAATTTCATGTTTTGATCGGGAAGAGATTATGTTATTTTGTTTCATTCGGTGTATGGAAGTGTATTTAGTAATCAGTGAAAAGTGAGTCGATGAAAACATTAAATTCTAAAATTATAGCCATTGGAAACTCCAAGCCCAATCAGTACAAGACCATTGACAAGCTCTTCATCTACATTGAGAGAGAAGAAGAAACCAAAGGTAGAGCAATCAAAGCCTAAAACATATATGAGAGAAAAGAAGACTTCTAGTAGACCAAGAAGAAAGTTGAAACTATAAGAAGACAATGAGATTGAATCAAAATATTTGAGCAAATTTAAGGTTGTGCAAAACCAGCCCCCAAAACCAAGAAACTTAGATGAGTTTATTGAAAATATTAAGAATTATGGAAGTTTTACTAGAATAAAATATGCTAAATATGAAACTAGAAGTGATGAAGAAAAATAAAAGATTGAGGAGGCAATTGTGTTTATATTGCACAAATTTAGGACTATTTCGGTTGAGATGGACAACCGGATACTAGATGAGCTATACAAAAAGATTGATGCTAGATGGAAGTATTCTATGACTTCAGAGAAGAAGATGAGGGAAAGATCCCTGGCCATTTATGTACCTGATTTGTTAGTACAAGAGATTAAAGAAGCATTGGAAGAGTATTCAAAGAGTTTTCTTGTAAAAAGTAGAGAATTGAAGATTATGGTCGGTAAACTAGAAGAAGTACAAAATAAAACAAATGGCATATGGAGAAAAATTTTCTTTCTTGACCAACTGACGGAGATCAAGGAGCCACAATGTAAGTGAGACCCTATTGAATTGACCTTAGATAAAGATGAGGTTATTATTGAAGATATAACTAACATAGACCCAACTAAAGAGATAACAAACGATGGAGATGTGATGGTAACTGAGGATAAGGATATCAAACAAATGAACATTGATGATATAGCTAAGGATAATTTAATGGATGTTGAACCAGTACTTGAACAAGTAGCAAATTTTCTTGAGATTAATGATGTTATATTAGAGGTTACTAAAGAGATTCCTACTGATGTAGAGGATTCCACTGACTAGTAAAAGAGACTGAAAAAATGGACACCGAGGACACCAAAGCGATCAAGACCATAATAGATCACAATTCAGAGTCGGTCATCTCTATTGAGACTACATGTCTACATCAGTCACAAGAAAAAGAGAAGAAGAAGCCAAAGGAAAGGAAAAGGATAAAGAAGAACAAAAGAAAGAAGTTCATGAAGAAAAGAAGGAAGAAAAACAAGAAGAAGAGAGAGAAGAAAGAACATAAGATACAACTACGACCACTACATCTGATATCAAGTTCTCTACTGGAGAGAGAGTGTAAAAATTGAAAAAAAAAATCAAAGAAGAGGAAGCATGAAAAATAAAAAGTTAAAAGTTAACTTAAGTAAACCAATTGTGATTCCTAAGGTAGAAATCTCCACCCTAAGCCCTAAGGAGCTATCAGAATTTGGAGATCTACGTAAGAAGAAAGAAACACAAGATAAATTATTAACAAAGAAACAAAAAATTGATGTGCTAGAGAATGTTAAGGAGATACTATAGGAGATTATCCCTGATGCTGATATAATGAGAAAGGCAGTATATATAGTCAATTGGGTGAACTAGTAAAATAGATCAATCATCCTGGTATAGAGACTACAGAGTATATGTTGCAAGTAAACATAAAGAAAATGGAGAGCAAGATAATTGAATAATTAGTTCAATCAGTGGCACTAGGTAAGGTAATATACTTTCTAAATTGGTTGTAGAATTGGAAACCAAGCTAAAAGATATTCTTTCATTATTTCAAAAGATTTGTTTGATTTCAAATTTTACAAAGGATGTAAAGGAGAAAGATGTTTCTGTTGAGAAAGAGTTGATTGAGTAGCTCGTAAAGGTAACAACTGAGCCTAGTACATTTCAAGTATACTATCAAAGGATGAAACATTTAATGGGAGTGCAACATGAGTTGAGAAAAGAGAACAAAACAAGAATGAAACTCATGGAGCTACAAATAATTTTGATACCCCAGATTGAGTCACTGCAAAAACATATTCATAAGGCTAAAGAGCTAGTGAACACCGCTGATATCAGTGCTATGGATAGCATGATAAGTCTTGCAACTCACATAGGTGAACATATTGTGGTGTTAGAGACACTCA
Source organism: Chamaecyparis obtusa (assembly GCA_027943335.1). NCBI lineage: Eukaryota > Viridiplantae > Streptophyta > Pinopsida > Cupressales > Cupressaceae > Chamaecyparis > Chamaecyparis obtusa. The sequence continues at coordinate 168,328 of BSBK01005877.1, read as the reverse complement.
CAGAATCATGGGAGATATCACTAAAAGATGCACAACAGAGGTATAAATACATTTTTGATAAGATTCATTCATTGGATCACAATAAGTAATTTTATTCATGGCATTTTTGTCAAAAAAGGAGGATATAGTGTTATATAAAAGGAGGATTATATGTATGTAAAGGAGATAGATGGATATATTTATATAGGGAGTATTACCACATGGGGAGTAATGAGTTAATAAGTTATGAAGCTATGGATTTATAAGGAGTTATACTGAGAGTTCTCACATGGTCAAATTTTGGTTAAGGTTACAAAATTTTGATGACTTTGAATTTTTTAACAAAGATGCCTAACTAATGTCAAAGGGGGAGATTGATACTCCTAAAAGAGTTAGTTTGTTGTCATTAGTTGTGTTAAAGTCATATTGATTGTCAAAGTCATTCAGTAAAGCAAATAAGTTAGTCGGTAAAGGGAAAAATAATTTCAGTAAAGGGGAATAAGGAATAGGCACCGAGCAAGGCAAGACAAGGCAAGCACCGAGTAGTTACCGAGTCACATCAATTACCGATTCGAGAGTATACATGTTACCGAATAAAATAAAACCTGTTACCGAGTAACACAAGCCGACATAACATATACATTGAATATGGACACCGAGCATAAAACATTTTACAAATCTCGAGGAGATTGTTTGGTAATGCATTGGAGATTTAAAAAATATGATTTTTCATGATTACAAGGTAAGATCCGCCAATGAAAATTAAGTGTAATATATGCATTGGAGATGTAACCATTTGGTAGCACCGTCTAATGAGGAGAATCTAGAACATTTCCACCGTTTCTAGATCGAGTATAAAAGAATCAATATGTGAAGATCAAAATGTATGTGTGAGAGAGAGCATGTGATGATCAGTCAAAGATAAGTGTGAAGGTGATGAACAAAGGAGCTACTGAGTAACAGAGAAGTTAGAGCAGAGTTGTGAATGTGATTTAGAATTAAGGCTACTGAGTACATAAGTAAAATTGTGAATGAAATGCAAAATGAGGTAATATGATATTGAGCATATTGAGTCTGACAAGCATATGTTGATGCATTATTACAGACAGTCTTTGTTACTGGTTATTGTGTAATCAGAATTGTAAAATCTTTTAACTGAGTAAGCCCTAATAGGTCTTAAATTGTAAATCCTCTAACAAGGCACATTTCTTAGATTAGAGTTGTAAAATATTTTAGCAAGGTAGACTGAATAAGTCTTTATACTCTTAGTTGAGTAAATACTCTTAAAATGGTAAACTAGATCAGAAATAGCTAAATTTTGTAACTCTAAACGAGCAAATATTTTACTACAGTGGTACTGAAGTGTTGTGGGTGTCATCTCCATTGCAGTTTTTCCTCTGACCAAGGATTTCTGCAAGACCAAAAATCATGGTGTTATGAGTTGTGTTTCATGATTTTGATTTATATATTTTATGATGATGTATGCAAAGTTTTCTATTCAGTGAATGGTTAGAAAAATAGATAAAAGTTTTTGGAGTACTGATTCACCCCTCCCCTCTCAGTACTTATCTTTCCATAATTATTTTAACAGATATTTTATTAATTCAATTCTAAGTACATTAAGTTTAGAACTAACCATTGTAAATATTAATGTACTAAATTGATTTGTACACCAATAATTAGATTATTTTCATTATTAAGATATACTTTGTGATCTTTTATATCTTGCCTTGATTTGAATTTCTTAGAAGCTAAAAGTAAAGAACCTATTTTAAAAGTTAAAAAAAGAGAAATAAAAATATTTTAATAATTATTTTTGCAAGTAATTACTTTTCAATATCTTGTATAAAACTAAGGGAAGGGTACTAATAGTAATTATAGTTAACTTTGGATATCTTAAGTTCCTAAATGGTACATTGCACGGTTGACATTTTTTTGGTTGTCTTTGTATGTGAGTGAAGCTATTGAATAGGTTATGAAGAATGTTGGGTGATTGGTTATGTACACAAAGGTTAAAACGCGGTCATTTAAGGTGATACTCAATACCTACTTAATATTCTCCAACAACCGTACATTACAACCAAATAATAAATTTGCGCAACTAATCGAACACATATTCCTCTAATAACTAATATTTTTGTCCCTAATCTTTTATCAACACTCTACAAAAATGCTCTAATATGGTGTGTAGGTACCGATAATCTATGAGTACCTAAAATCATATCACTCCTCCCTATAAATATTAAAATGTTAACTACTATAAATATGAACTAATGACTATAAATACATATGAAATTTTTTAATAAACTTTTAATTACCAAAATTATTATTTTTTAAAAAGTTAGTAATGAGCAAGAAATGCAACACCTACCAATTGCTCTTTGTAACACAATTTACAAAACTCTCTCTAAAGCTCTAGCAAATAGACTAAAAAAGGTCTTAGTTAAACTAATTGGGGAGGAACATACCGGTTTTGTCCCGGGTAGATCAATTGTAGACGGGATAATCATAGCCCAAGAAGCGATACATTCTATCCAGCATAATAAGCAATCCAACATGATTATAAAATTGGATATCAAGAAAGCCTATGACAAGGTCAATTGGAGATTCTTGATTAAATGTATGGAGCGATTTGGGTTTTCTAAAGCATGGATCAATTTGATATTTTATTGTATTTCAACTCCTAAATTCTCTGTCTTGGTGAATGGATCGCCACAAGGCTTCTTTGAAGGCTCTAATGGCATCAGACAAGGAGATCCATTATCGCCATTTTTATACATAATTATGGCTGAGGCATTAGGGAGAAGTATGATCAGTATGCAGGATCAAAACCTAATCAATGGCATTACAATATCCTCATCCATTCGACCAGTTACTCATCAACAATTTGCAAATGACATTATTCTCATGGGTTAGGGGAGTATCCAGGAAGCTAAGCAGATTTCCAAGATACTAGATCAATATGGACAATATTCAGGGCAACTAGTCAATAAAGAGAAATCAGTGGTCTTCTTATTCCACACAAAAAAGAAAATCCAACAAAAAATTGTAAAAATTCTAGAATGTAAATCAGGCTCTCTCCCATGTCCATACCTGGGCATCCCGATTGACAAATCCCTCAGAACAGCATCAGTTTGGAAACCTTCAATGAAAAGATGGATAGGAAGATGGATAATTGGCAAACTAGATGGCTATCTTGGGCTGGGAGATTAGTCATGATCAAAGCAACATTATCAGCAATACCAATATACCTAATGTCTTGTCTTTCACTTACCACAGAGGGATATATGGATATGGTGAAGAATTTTAGGAAATTCTTTTGGCAGGGTACAGATACTAAGAGGAAATTTGCATTAATCTCATGGGATAAAATATGTAAACTGAAATCTTCTGGTGGCACTAGCATTAAAAATCAATTATGGCAGAACCAAGCTCTAGGTGCAAAGCTTTATTGGAAAATAGTGTCTAACCAGGATTTCAAATGGATTAGAATTCTCAGAGCTAAATAGTTAGGCAACTTTAATAAGGAAGATATAGTCAGAATCAAAGAGTTCCCAAAAGGCTCGAGAATATGGAACTTCATAGCTAAGTCAAGACATATTATTGACAATAACATATCTTGGAATATCAAAGATGGAAAGGAAGCGAGATTCTGGGAAGACTCTTGGGATGGACATCCAACCATCAATTCACAGTTAGGCCCCAATCAGATCAGTCATATTTGTACTTCATCCTGGGGACCATATCTCAGTGACTATATCATCCCTTTGTCCTCTGCTGCTATAGATGGTTCTTGGGAGTGGAAAGACTTCTCATCACTTCAATTAGATACAAGAGAGGTAGATAAGCTCAAAACATTGATCAAAGATAGGCCCTTTCTTCTCAAACAAGGAAAAGATGAAATCATTTGGAATAGGGCAAAATCAGGATCCTACAGTGTCAAAGAGGGTTACAATCTTATAGCCAAATCATCCACATCCAAAATAGAAGAGATCCCAGCACAATTATGTTGGAACAAGGTTGGACTCCCAAAAGATGGGTTATTTATGTGGGCGGCATCCCAGGGTAGAATTTTAACTGCAGATAAATTTTTTAAGATGGGATATCAAGGTCCATCCAGATGCATTATGTGTTTTAAGAATAAAGAGGACGTAAATCATCTATTATTATCCTATCCCTTTGCTAAAGATTGTTGGTACTGGCTTTATTCAAGATTAGGATGGTCATCAACCCCCCCAAATAATTTACTCCAGCTTTTGATATCATGGCCACAAATCATGGGAGGAAGTTTATTCAGTAATCTATGGATGATCTCTCCATCAATTCTGATTTGGGAGATTTGGAAAGAAAGGAATAGAAGATTATTCCAGAATAAATTTTTAAAATTTGAAAATATAATTAACAAATTGGAGGCAGCCATAGTTGAGGTAATGAATTCCCGGATCCAAACTCAATCAGCACAACACAAATTCTTTACCAGTTGGGATGATCAGATGACAAAAAATTGGTTTGGGTTAAAAACTCCAATCACCATAGGCAGAGGATATAGAAGAAATCAAGAACTAAGGAAGGCATGTGTCTGGAAACCCCCTCCAATTGGATGGTACAAATTAAATTTTGATGGAGCTTCTAAAGGTAACCCAGGCCCCTCAGGAGCGGGATGCATCATACAATCTACAACTGGGAATGTGATTGCCAAACAAGCCACACCATTACCCAAAGATACCAACAATATGGCAGAATTTAAAGCACTATTGTCTGGACTGATACTAGCTCGAGAAGTAGGGATCTCAAAGCTTGAATTTGAGGGAGACTCGTTGATTACCATCAATGCAATCAAAGTCAGATCAACCCCAAATTGGCGTCTTATGGCAGTTTTAGAGGTAATCTTACAGTTAATGGATAATTTTGAATCGAAAACCATTAACCATACTTTCAGAGAAGGAAACACCGAAGCGAATGAGCTGGCTGACCTGGTAGCTAGAGGAACAAATTTAAAAATTCTATCCGACGTCAGCAGAGTTTCAACGGAGCTCATTGAATCTAACCACTAAATCAAAATGGTCAAATCAGGTCCTGATATATTTTTGCCTCAGAAGTTGACAGAATGGCTCCTTGTGGTAATAAGACGGACATCTTCTCTCATAGCACATAGTGCGAGTAGGAGTTTAGAACATTAAATGAGGAGTTGGTTTAGGACAAGAGGAGTAGATACCTATTGTACATCGAAGAGTGATGGCACCCGGACATGAGTTATCTTCTAGCGTCGAAAACCTTGGTTGTTTTCGGTCGTTCGCCTCTGCGCAGTTAAATCTCTGACACCAGCATTTCCTATGTGCGCTGCTGCGATTGTGTGGGGCCCAATACTTTATCATGTTAGTCGTCGCTAGGTCAGGGAATGAAGAAAGTCTATCCAGCGAATGAGAGTTTTCCTTTATTGCTAAAGCTCAAGGGTGGGACCTGGTTTCCAGATAAGTCATACGGTCTTCACATGTCAGAGCATCAACGGTGGTTGCTAAAGCGCAAGGGATTTGTCAGAGCTATGCGAAATCACACCGGTCATTGATTCTTTTTTGCGGTGTAGGGTTTCAAATTGTGGGTCCATGGTGACATGTATGCATAAATGGCGCCCCCCCTATTAGCCGAAGGAAATAAAGAGGTGGAGTGTTGTTAGCGGGGCTTGTGTTAGAGATTTTGATCGACGGTTGGCGTGTGATCGCATGGAATATTCTCTCCCCATGCGATCATGCACCCACCGTCCGATTAGATGCCATTGGTTTGTCTGCAGTGGGACCACGTGATGATTCACCGTCGAGGTGTCAAGTTGGGATTGGCTGAGCTGGTAAGGGAATGTCGTGCCCACCGTCCGATAAGGAAAATATGAGGTGGAGTGTTGTTAGCAGGGTTGGGGTTAGAGATTTTGATCAACGGTCAGTGTGTGATCGCATGGAATATTCTCTCCCCATGTGATCATGCACCCACCGTCTGATTAGATGCCGCTGGTTTGTCTGCAATGGGACCACGTGATGATTCACCGTCGAGGTGTCAGGTTGGGATTGGCTGAGCTGGTAAGGGAATGTTGACACATCGGGGGGCCCAGACTTTCCAGTGGGGTCACAGCATGGATGATCTGACGGTGGGTGCATGTTCTGGTTGAGTCTTGGAGGTATTCGCGAAGATGCGACGACCATCGATCTTCCGGATGCAGGCCCAGTCAAAGTTCTCGCCAGTTCGCGGATAAAGTGGGCACTAAGGTTTGTGGTGAGGGATGGAGGCTTGTCGCATGTTCGCATGAGCCAGTTTTGAGTTATGCGATCATGCGACAAGCCCTTTGTGGTAACCTTATGCGGCGGCGGTTAACGGTGGTAAAGGGCTACAGTGTGTCGCATGTTCGCATAGCCCTTTTCCTGGCTATGCAATCATGCGACAACTGTTGAAAGACGCTGTTGCGGAATTAAAGGTGGGTCCGTGTGTCAGGTCTTGCCGACGTGTCCCTTTCTAATTGACTAGCAAGCGTTGAGATGGATATGCATCGTGGGTCCCATAGCCAAGGGCAAGTAACGGTGGTGAAGGTTTATGGGGTGTTGCATGTTCGCATAAGCCATTTTCAAACTATGCGATCATGCGACAACCAATAAGGGAATGTCGGCGTTGCGGAGTTAAAGTTGCCAAGCCCGCGAAACATGATGATCTAACGATGGGGATAGAAAGTAGATCTCAGTTCAGACGATGACCGTTGATAGACTGTTGGCGCCCTGAGGATGACCGTTGCATTTCAAGTTCAAATTTGCAGAGGAGTTTCGCGTCAGGAAGTACCAGAATTGATGGCTTTAGCAGCGGTTTTCAACTGGTTTGGTGGCGCAGTTATTGCCGACTAATCCGAGGGGCTCAGTGACCATTCGCAGTGATGTTTGTACCTGGTGGAGTAGGTTGTTGAGCTCAAGAAGCTTTTTGCAGGCGGTGATTTGTACTGGCTCTCATGGCTATCCTTGTCTGCTCTATTTGTTGGCATTCCCTAACTGCGCAAGTCCGACCAGTTGGTGGGCCCGGGTCTTCAAGGGCTTTATAATGATTAGTTGTCGCATGATCGCATGTCAGAAATTTCTGACATGCGACCATGCGACCGGTCACTTCTTGTGCTGGGCCCATTGGAGGGGAGGGCAGTGGTCCTGCTGGCGGTTATGTGGCATCCTGTGGTTGGTTGTCGAATGATCGCATGTCAGAGTGTTTTGACATGCGATCATGCGAATGGTTGACCCCTGTTCCTCAGCCCGGTGGTAGGTGGTATACTTTGTTAATTTATATTTGTCTTTATATAAATAAAAATCTCGGCTTCGACCCTTCATCGATCAAAAAAAAGAAATGCAACACCTATTAGAACATGGATAGCTGGCCCCTTCCCCACGTTATAATTCTAAACTCATAAACCCATTAATTACTGCATACTGGCTGTTTCTTGCAACACTTTCCTGTTATCTAGATTGTCAGAAAACCCACGTTCCAGGAAGCTTCAAGATGGATGGCAGAACAATTAAATACTCTAGAAGTTAAAAACAGAATTGGAGTTGAGCTCATTCAATCTCTCAATTATCATTTCACTTATCATTCACCAAAATCAGTTGCATTAACAATTAAATACTCTCGAAGTAAAGATCAGCACAGGAGTCATTGATCTCATTCAATCTCTCAATTATTATTTCACTTAATCATTCACCAAAATCAGTTACATTAACAATCTTCACAGTTCTGTTTCTTCAATTCCGCCATCACCATTATCTGTGATCACTTACTTTTAGAGAGTCCTGCAAATAACTACGCAGAACCGCCAAAATAAACCAATCCAACACTCCCCTGGATTGAGCATCGATAATACTCAGATTTATTTTGGGAACAATTGCTCTAAAATTAGGTTGAAATACACACCCACACGAAGACAAATCCTGCAGCAATGTTGCTCTTGATGAGAAAACATCAAGTTTTGCCAAGAGACTGGTCTTAGAAGAAACAAAACTCAAGTCCCTTAACCAGTTTTATGAAACCCACATTGATTTAGACACCCAGATCACTTAGAAACGAAGTGTGTAAACCCCCCACTTAGGGTTTTACACAGGTTCGTTTATTACATGTTAAATAGGCTTCTACATAATGATTTACCCTTATTTTTTTAAGAATTTTACACCAAATTATCTTATTATTGTAATCCATAATACACTGAACCTTGTGTATTGTGAGGATCAATTGGGTATTCCATTTGGGCCTTGATAGTGTTTTCCACACTCAGGCAGTCGTTGGGGATAGCGTTCATGATCCTTGCAGTAGTTGTAGACCAGATAGTTCGTCTGGATCCATTTCATTTTCCACCTCTCTTGACTGGTTAGGCCTCCAGTTCCACTAGAGATGAGAGAGCTGGAAAACTGAGCAGAGCAAGAAGAGTCCTGAACAGGGCAGCCACTCAGAATGAACTTGGAGAATTTTGCAACGAAGGGCTGGTATCTGTAGTCTGCCTTGTATTTGCCATTCTCTGTAGCCCAAGAAGATGCATCCCAAATTGATCCATACACCCAAAGAGGCCTCTGTGGGAAAGTTGAAGAAACCCTTTTTGGGTACTTTCTGATTGCAATATCATCTACATAGAAGCTGTGACAGATGCAACAGATCCTTTTTCATCAGTCCAAAACTTGTTTAAGCGTAAAGATCTGTGCCATATAAACTATAGAGCAGATGTAATGTGTAGAGATTAGATGGATCCAACTACGAGAACTCTCAAGAACACAAATTGTTAAGGGTTTACTCAAATGAAGATGAAAATGAAACCATTTCCTTCTAAACTAAATTGCCCATTGATAACTTATCATATGTCAAAGTCATGAAAACAAAAATAGCCCTTAAATTCATGGTGTCTGTGGAAAGGTCCCATAGCTCTCTTCCTTTCAAGAGCTCTTACAATCAATATTATCTAGTCTTTGCACTATACATTGTCCAACTTTGTCAACATCAAGTTAGTAGATGCAAGCTTTTGGTATTGAATCACTCTCATACTTCTTTCTGAAGATGAGTCACTAAGAGTGATTTAAAATATTGATTGAATAATACATAGTTTCTACCAAAAGCTTGCATCGACCATTCACCGGCTATGAAAAACTTATACCATTGACATCAAGTTATTAATAACCTAAAGCATTAGGACTTACCAAAAAGGCTCCACCTCATGCTATCAAGATAAACAAACAGAGGTTAGATACCTTATATTACAATTCCTATATAGAAACGGGCACTTACATTATATGAACAATCATTCTTGCAGGCAATTTGAACAGAACCATCTTTACAGACATCTAATCATATCTCTGCAAAATGGGCACTTACATGATATGAGATGGGGTCCAAAGAATGCTGTAATTGTGAAAGTCTTCAGTGGGATCAAACCAGAGATGAAACTTGAGCTCCCTGCCTGTAAGAACTTGACCATCTCCACTTCCACTGATGTAGACGTTGGTCTGTAATGTGTATGGTTTTCCGGGTGTTGTCCCAAGGAACTCCATGTCAATCTCATCATGATGACCTGGAAATTCTTGGCTGTTGGATAGCTGAAAAACACAGATTTTAGCATATGATAGCCTTAGTATACATCATAAGTATATAACAAACTTTATGACTAGAAAAGACCTTCTACAATACCATTACTACTAAACATAGTTTGCTCTCAATATGGGTAATACTGCAACAATGGTACATATCTTAGATAACCAAGCTTCAACATGAGATGCATTTCTAAAGTATCAGAGCAAAACCCATGGGCATGATTGGTAAAATTGTCTGCAAGATAAATAAGAGAATTACATATAATGCTGTAATGACTCCTGCTGTGTAACCAGCCTGTAACTTAATGGAAGCACTGAAGAAACCTGACTTGTATGCCTGCAAGGACTTGAAACCACTTCCTGAAAACATTCAAAAACAGTTTTTTCAGACTTAATATGTCAAAATTGAGTGCACAAGATTCTAAAAAACACCCAACCAAAAGAAAAACGAGGCCATAATCATGAGATCTGCCGTTAGCTCAAGTGAGAATATAATCCTAAGACTAGAATTACTAGTCCACTTAAAGCCTCCTGTATATGAAAAGACTCCATATACAAATGGGCAAAGAACTCTCTGAACACAAGTCACCAGGCCACTAAAACTCTACAAAATAAAGACTATCAATCACATCATGTAAGAGCTCTTCACAGAATTGGGGTATCAGGAGCAATGTGGCTTTCCATTCCAATACTCACATTAAAAAACAAGAACTTTTAACATAAAAGCCAACAACCAACTTCATACACAAACACAAGGGGTCAGGAAACCTGATGAGCTGTCTAGCCAAATTGTAGTAGATGACTGATCCTCTGACACTTCCTGATGCTGAGAACCCCATAGATTAGAATACCCATCAGAGAATTTCATGGGCTGGAACTTGGAAGTGACAGGAATTTGCTGGTTGTTAGAGTTCTTTGCACATACACCACAAAGACTGATCACCATGACAAGAATGACAAAGTTCATGGCAGCCATTTTTTGTTGTAGAAAGTCTCTGCTCATTGTGAAACACTTCTCACAAGCACTAGATCAGCCTTCCTTCAACAAGGATGTATTCGTCAGTCCACCTAAATTGGGAAGCAATAAATAGATGCAAGAAGAGCTACCATGCATGGGCTTTAAAGTCAATAGTATAAAAATATTAAAAACAATCATGTGAGAGGCAAAGTTGTGCAAATTTGAAAGGTGGAGATTCTATCCAGAGATCTTGGAGTGCATTCCATAGAACTAGGAGTGCATGTACACCGTCCCCTGCAACAGTTCTGACAGGATTTTGCACAACTTTAGGCAATTCTATAAAGAAAGTTTTGAACTTAAATGCTTTATGTGCATTCACATTTGTCCCATAATGTCCGTGGCAGAACTCTGCATCAGCTTCCCTATTATATGAAGTATGGTTGAATGTGGTAGCTGAGGAGGTTAACTACAATTTATGGTCTTTCAACTTTAATCTATTTATCCATATGTGGCAAATCCTCCACCTCTCTCAAGCTAGAATTGGATCCTTCATCTCTCTTTCAGCATATTTAGAAGGAATTGTGTGTAGTAGAAGGAATTGTGTGTAGCTTTTACATCTTACTGTGCCATGGTACCTAGTAAATTTTGATATCTAAGCTCGTGAATAGGAGCATTTTAAAGGCTTCCTAACAGATTTGACTCTAAACTAGTATAAATGTTCTAATCACAGAGAAGATGAGGATTTTTAAATGGTATTAGAATTAAGGAGGAGAATCCCTAGGACATCAAATCAGGGCCCTCATACATTAAAACCCATCTCACAATAGGGAGGAGTATTCTTCTGAGGTGACCGAAGAGTTTTACTGTATTAAAGTTTACTTGTTAACAATTTGTCATACAAATCTTCCCTAAATCACAATGGAAGTTGACATAAAGTTGCAGAAGGAATGCTTTATATATAATTTGGACAAGATAACAATCATATGATTTTTTATTAGATAAGTACATGAAGGGCCTTGACCTATTACAGAACAACCATCAAGGCAAAAGGGGTGAATTTCACAAGACATGAAATTGAGAAAAAACACTTAACTAGAACTAGAAGGCTTTTGACTGGAGTGCAAAATCTACAGGAAGCAAGGGTCCCCACCCTAGAAAGCAAACTACTATTCTGTGGTATACAGAAGAAAGAGGAGAAGAAAAATCTACTCTTTTGATAGCAATCATACGGTTGGTGTAAGGTTATGCGTGTTTTACAGTTTGTGTTTGTATTTAAAGAGAGGTGGGTTGTAGAGAGATTGTGAAATGTATATCTCATTTGATAGTAAAAATAATATTTTTATGTTTTGTTTTATATTTTTAAATATGAGATATTTGTATTATTAAACATAATTCAAGAGTTTTAGTAGTCTATATGGTTAATTTGCTTAATTATATAATGATTCGTACCTTTTTATTTTCTTGGATCTTTTATATCATCCACTCTACTCTTAAATTTGAAGATTGGAATGATCCAAATGACTATTGTGCTTGACATAATCTTGACTAAGATCTTTACTATAGTTTTAGATATCCATATCTCTAGATGGGTAGAGACAAAAAGCCAAGGACCAAAGGACAAACAATGTCAAGAGCAACCATGCATGCAGTTTACTATGGTTTCGTGGATTTTCAGAAGGTATTTGACACATATCAAATACGTTCTAATGATACAAAGGATTATTTGTACTATTTGAAGTCCCTATTGATATTTTCATATATTTGTGAATAACATTATCTTGATGTCTTAATTAGTGTGGGGTCTCAAGAGAAAACTTGATATTGTAGGATTGTTTCACTTATGGTTTATTTGGAAAAGAAAAATGGCTTTCAACATTTCTAAAAATGGCACATGTGGTAATTTTTACTTGCAAAGATGAGAAGGTTAAGATTGTTTCTTCTTATATGTGCATGGTTGTTCTCTCCTCTAGCCCACACTTTACCTTGACTCTGACTTTCAAATGGAGACTAAACAAGGGTTTTTAACTCTTATCACCCTTGAGAAATAATGCTTTAAGTGTTATTTTTAGAGCATTTAAACAATGTTCCACTTGTTTCACTCATTGATCACACTTAGCTTATTGTTTGGTCGTAAGATTTAGGGCCCATACCTTTGAGTTGTAGATTAAAGTTGGATAAATTATTCTTTACAATGCTAGATCTAAACATATTCATGTTAAGGAATTTGTTCCTCAAGCCATCATCTTTGTAGGATTTAGCACAGTTGCTCTTATTAATTTTATAATTTTTCATGTGGCAACTATGATACACAAGTTGAGATTGAAGACCATTGCTTAGATTTATCACCTTAGGTATCATTGGCTTGCTCTTAAATCTCCATGGTTCAATTGGAAAATCACAAATTTGAGTCTATTTGGTATGTAAGAGCTTCCTCCTTGCTACATCTCATTGACCTTGATATTGATAGACAATCACCATATATCTTTTTAGTGAGTGCTAGATTGAACTCTCTAAGATAAACAAAGAAATTGATCTAGTCCATAGATTTCACCTAGAGAGCCACCATTTTCAAAATCTCATTGCTACTTAGATACATGTCTCTAGATTAGTGACTGAAGCATCTCCTCCTCGAGCTATATTAGACTTTACTTACCTTGCAACCTAAGGATTCCTTCAAGGTATAACTTAGAGTGTGTTCCCACTAGTTTGACATTGAGGTAGACCACCATATTTTCTAAGAGCATTGCATATCCCATAAATGCTCCATTGAAACAAAGATTGAAGAAGAATTTTATTTAGATATTTTCCATATTTTGAGGTAAAAGGACAATTTTTTTTGTCTCTCCCTTCTAGATTCCCATGGCTTATGAAGACTATAGATGTCTTGTTCTCTTCTTATGAGAGATGTGCATGCCTTCACCAATGATTTTGTAGGAAGAGGGCGACTATAAATGTCTTGTTCTCTTCTTATGAGATATGTGCATGCCGTCACCAATGATTTTGTAGGAAGAGGGTCCTTGACCAACTTCAAATTTCATATTGTAGATCTATAAGACATCACAAACGTAATGATCCTTGTAGCCTTACACCATCACACATTTTTTTACAATTTTGAATATTAACATTGTTATTAAAAACCTTCAAGAACCATTTTTAAAACACATTTTTCTTTATTACATTATTTTCTTTTCATTTTATATTTCCTCAAATGAATTTCTATACTTTTCTTATTCTCTATAAACTAAATTTGATCTTCCATAAACATCAATACACATACCAATTAAAAAAATATCTCATATATAATTGTCAATTAACATTTTATTCTTTCTTTTCCTTCTTTTCTTTTTAGGATTCTAGATAACAGGCATCCACTTCTCCAGTGAATATTTTATATTATCCAAGCATTTCTTTATATAAAATCAAACAGTTCCTCTGATGCTATGATGACATAATTTTGTCTGCTGCAAATAGTTTTCACCTTGTTTTATTTCACTGAGGATTGGATGCTACGTATCTTGAATAATGCAAATCACTGTTCATTTGAAAAGTCACGGATTAACTTATAAAATTAAAGTGGTATGAAAACGAACAAGATGCTATCTTCTCTTCCATGGAACAAATCACAGAGACTGTAAGTTTATATTGACTCAGATAATTCTAGTGGATTAAGATAAGGAAGTGGGGCATTATTGTGTTAGGTTTGTCTTTTAATTTAATGTTTCAAGTGCTTTTCTTTATAGATTCCATTGAAACTTGGTTTTAATTGTTTCTAAAAGTTTAATTGTTCCTAAAAGTAGAATAAATAATATTTTATAATTGTTACAGTATGTTTGGGTTAGTTAAGGAGTCTAATTATTGCTTATGTTTTCATATTTGTTTATTAGAGTTATAATACAAAAAAAGATGGTGAATAATATTATATAATTATAAGAGTATGTTTGAGTTAGTTAAGGAGTCTAGTTATCACTTATGTTTCAATTATAGTTTATTGGAGTTTTAGTTAGAAAAAAGTAAGTGATTTTATTGATTGAGTACAATTAGTGGGGCAGTTGTGGATAAGTATTAGATCTATTGTGCAAATTTTGTAAACTCAAAATGACCACTTTTAACATTTGTGTGCACAATGAATCTCATGACCCAACTACCTAGAAGTCAATTAAACAATAGTTATAAGCACTTAGACAACAGAAAAATCATCAAATAGAGTTTGTAGAGGTTTTCTTTTTCATATTCATTGTTAAATAAACTAAAAATAATTAAACATTATAAATCTTTATTTTAAATATATTATAATTTTGTAGATATATAAGTTTATAGCTTATAATATTCATATGAATTATTTTTAGATTTGATTGTGTGAATTTATCTTCTTCTTCTTTTTTCTATCAAAAATTCACACAATCAATTCAAAAACATATCATATCTGACAAATTATTTTATCAAAAAAATACAATAAATTAAACAATAATAAGATTAAACAAAAATAAATTTTAAATCTCATATCAAAAAGTCAAAACATAAACATAAACAAGCTTCTAGATTACACTGTATTTGTTTATTTGATGAACATTTAAGATCAAACGTCAATCAAATAAACAAACACTTAAATCCAAAATTTACATACAATCATACATAACTTGTATAAAACTCATTCAATCTATAAACAAAAACTTTTGTAAAACAACCTATATATATATAAAGATGTAGTGTAAAAAACTTATGCAGAGCAGATAAACACTATTTGATTGGGTGAATTTATCTTCATTGTTTCTAATCAAATTATATTTTTCTATTCTTATGTTTTCTATTTTTGACTCATGACTGATGGAGTTTGATTCTAAATGTTGAAAGAAAAAGTTCACACAATCAAATTCAAAAATATTTCATATCTGACAAATTATTTTATTTGAAAAAAAATATAATAAATGAAACAAAAATAAATTATAAATCTCATATTGAAAAGTCAAAACATAAATATAAACAAATTTCTGAATCATCTCATGTAAAGCTGTTTCTGAAATCAATTACGTAAGCATTTTTACATCAACATTTTAGATGGCACTCCTCGATCCATCATCAGAATAATAAAATGTATTTATTGTTTTAATCAACATCAATCAAATAAAAAAACATAGTATACATAAAATTATACATTTACCCATAAACTGTTCAAAATTCATACAATCTATAAACATAAACTTTAATAAAACAACTACAAAACAAGAACAAATATATCTCAAAAGATATGGTATAAAAAACTCATCCAGAGGAGCAGATAAACACTATTTGAGCCATAAACTAAAGTATATAATCCATTATCATGATGTAACGCTAAATCAAGATTCATTATTGGCCACAGCGTAAAAAGCATGCATGAACAAGCCAGACATTGTATATAGACAGAAGTTAAGGAAGGACAAACATAGGTTCATATTTAATAGCAGAAAACCTATGTCCAAAATGATTTGGTTGGATAAATATAAAACGGAAAGCTAAGCTGCCTGAATTAGGAGTCTTTATAACTATTTAAAGTTAAATATTGGACTCTTTGACAGTGAAATATTCACGAGAAAGGTTATTGGAATAATGCCAAATTTACACCATGGGTATGGAGAAAAGATTGGGAAGAACAATTTATAATCTTATAACTTTGATAGAAAATATTAAAAAAAAATTTATAACATTTTTCTAATTAGAATTAATATTGGATGTTTATGATTTTAACTTTGAATTGATGTTTCTATAATTATAATTTTAAAGTTTTTTAATGGAGGATTTTTCATTCATAAAATTGTTTTAGCAATTGGATATGAGATTAAGAGTCTTAGGTTAAATCTCTTGGGCTAAGAGCTAGAACTAGGGGTATTCATTCTATCACTAAAGAGAATTCAATAGCCAAATTCGTTTGGGGTACAATCCCCCTCTCATTCCTTTCGATGGGAGTCTCCCACTCAAAAAGACTTGATTCCTCATAGACTTATTAAAAATCGTTCCACCATCTTAATTTTGAATTATATAAATTGATACTTTTAATTTTATAATATTGATTAACACTATTTAATTTTTTAATATTTATGAATACTTTTCATCAATCACATTCTTTTGCCAACCTTGACTACTTTCTCAAAAATTCATAATAGTTTGTAATATTGTTTATTTTTTTTACTAATTTTATTGTTTTGACAATATGTTTTCTATTATTTTATTATATATAATTTTGTTTTCATAATTGTTTATTGGAGTTATAATTAGAAAAAAGTTAGTGAATAATATTATAATTATAACAGTATGTTTGAGTTAGTTAAGGAGTCTAGTTATCACTTATGTTTCAATCATAGTTTATTGGAGTTATAGTTAGAAAAAAGTAAGTGATTTTATTGATTGAGTACAATTATTAGGGCAGTTGTGGATAAGAAAATATAATTAACTCAAAATGATCACTTTTAACATTTGTGTGCACAATGAATCTCATGATGCAACTACCTAGAAGCCAATTAAGCAATAGCTATAAGCACTTAGACAACAGAAAAATTGTCAAAATCTAGCCTACCGAGCTTGGGATGTGTAGAGTTAACAATAATGACCTCTAGTACCCTTCTCCTAATTAAAATTAAAACATGTCATAACACTTCAAATAGAATTTGTAGAGGTTTGCTTTATCATTGAACATGTAAGATTGAATATTGGAGAGAAAATTGTTAAAGATTTAATTATGATTGACTGATAAATATTCAAATATATAATTTTATAGTTTAATTGAACATTCATATTCATTGTTAAATAAACTAAAAAAAATTAAACATTATAGAAATATATTTTAAATATATTATAATTTTGTAGATATATAAGTTTATAGTTTATAATATTAATATGAATTATTTTTAGATTTGATTGTGTGAATTTATCTTTATTTTTTTTTTTCAAATTATATTTTTCTATTCTCTCACTTTCCATTTTTTAATGATGAATGATAGAATTTGATTCAAAGAAAAAATTCACACAATCAATTAAAAAATAATTCATATTTGACAAATTATTTTATGGAAAAAATACAATAAATTAAACAATAATAAGATTAAACAAAAATAAATTATAAATCTCATATTTAAAAATCAAAACATAAACATAAACATAAACAAGCTACTATATTACACTGTATTTGTTTATTTGGTGAACATTTAAGATCAAACGCCAATCAAATAAACAAACACACTTAAATCCAAAACTTACATACAATCATACATAACCTGCATAAAACTCATTCAATCTATAAACAAAAACTTCTCTCTCTCAAATTATAATTTAAACACTATTTGATTGGATGAATTTATCTTCATTGTTTCTATTCAAATTATAATTTTCTACTCTTTTGTTTTCTATTTTTCACATGGAGTTTGATTCAAAATGTTGAAATAAAAAGTTCACACAATCAAATTCAAAAATATTTCATATATGACAAATTATTTTATTTGAAAAAAAGATAATAAATTAAACAAAAATAAATTATAAATCTTATATTAAAAAGTCAAAACATAAATATAAACAAACTTCTGAATCACCTTCAAAGCTATTTCTGAATTCGATTACGTAAATATTTTTGCATCAACATTTTAGATCACACTCTGATATTTATTCTGATCTATTAGATTTCCACAATCCATATTGCTGCAAGTGTCAGTTTCTGGGTTCAATTGTGTAGCATTTTTTAACCATCAACGTTTCGGATCATACTACAAGATCCATCATCAGAATGTTAGAGAGAAAAGAACATAAAATGATCCATATATTTATTCTTTTAATCAACAACGTCAATCATAACAAACACATTTATCCAAAGTATACATACAATTATCCATAAACTGTATAAAACTCATACAATCTATAAACATAAACTTTTATAAAACAACTACAAAACAAAAACAAATATATCTCAAAAGATTGGTATAAAAAATTCATCCAGAGGAGCAGATAAACACTATTTGAGTCATAAACTAAAGCATATAATCCATTGTCATGACGTAACACTGAATCGAGATTCATTATTGGCCACAGCGTAAAAAGCATGCATGAACAAGCCAGACATTGTATATAGACAGAAGTTAAGGAAGGATAAACATATGTTCATATTTAATAGCAGAAAACCTATGTCCAAAATGATTTGGTTGGATAATATAAAGCGGAAAGCTAATCTGCCTGAATTAGGAGTCTTTGTAACTATTTAAAGTTAAATATTGGACTCTTAGACAGTGAAATATTCACGAGAAAGGTTATTGGAACAATGTCAATTTGACACCATGGGTATGGAGAAAAGATTGGAAAGATACAATGTATAATCTTATAACTTTGTTAGAAAATAGAAAAAAAATTATAATATTTTTCTAATTAGAATTAATATTAGATGTTTATGATTTTAACTT
Source organism: Chamaecyparis obtusa (assembly GCA_027943335.1). NCBI lineage: Eukaryota > Viridiplantae > Streptophyta > Pinopsida > Cupressales > Cupressaceae > Chamaecyparis > Chamaecyparis obtusa. The sequence continues at coordinate 149,393 of BSBK01005877.1, read as the reverse complement.
TGAATTGATATTTCTATAAGTACGATTTTAAAGTGTTTTAATGGAGGATTTTTCATTCCTAAAATTGTTTTAGCAATTAGATACGAGAGTAAGAGTCTTAGGTTAAATCTCTTGGGCTAAGAGGTAGAACGAGGGGTATTCAGGGTATTCATTCTTCCACTAAAGGGAATTCAATAGCCAAATTCATTTTGGATACAATCTCAGTTTCATCTCATTTGATGGGAGTCTTGCACTCAACAAGACTTGATTCCTCATAGACTCGTTAAAAATATTTCCACCATCTTAATTTTGAATTTTATAAATTGATACTTTTAATTTTATAATATTTATGAATACTTTTCATCAATCACATTCTTTTGCCAATCTTGACTACTTTCTCAAAAAATCTTAATAATTTATAATATTAATTATTTTTTTTACCAATTTTATTATTTTGACAATATGTTTTTCTATTATTTTATTATATATATTTTTTCTATTAATAAGACTTCAATTAAAAGCAAAAACATTTATTGAAAATGATGAAGGACAAACATTTTTTCATGATCAAAGTAGCGAATATTTATTGGAAATATAAAAGGGTAGACATTTTATTTTCATGGTGGGTTAATACTATTGTTCCAGAGGAAACATGATAGCATTGAAAGATTGTGATGATTGGTACTAGGAGTCTATAATTATTACTATATTCTTCTATAATTATTATTATATTCTTCTATGATTGTTATTAAATTCTTCTATAATTGAGGCTTCGCTTCGCTTGCTACTGTTCTATAATTGATGCCCTGCTTCCCATTATCCGTGAATCTCCATAAGATTTTGTGAACTATTATTTCATAGAAAGAATAATTTTATATGTAGCAGTAATTAAATAAATAATTTTATGGAGCTAAAGAGTAAAAGTACAAACAGTTCATTTGCGTTCCCAAGAAAATAGAGATTTTTTCAGACAAGGTAATTGAGAGGATGTTTTCTTGTAGTTATAATTTGATGTGTTGATTTATAGGATGTCATGCCTAGCCTATGAACTAGGCACCTTGAAATAACATTATAAATGTATATTATCTTTCAATTTATTTTTTATAAATATCCCTGTCTTGGTTGGATGTAGTTCATATTTTTATCATTTGTGATTGATAGTTATTATTTTTATATAATCATAAATATATAATTTGAATTATAATTATTTTTAAAGGTAAGTTTCAATTATTAAGTTCATTTATCAAATTTATATTTAATACTAATTTAAACTTTTCAACAAGTTGTTGTATATTGCATCAAAGTGTAACATATTTTATTTGTATCTTTTAAAATTGTATTTAAAAATCAAATATCTTAGAATTCATTTTGATCATCACAAAATATCAAATAAAGAAGTTATATTTAATGACTAGTCTTAGTTTATTATGATAATCTCAGAATTATCTAATAAGAACATTCAAGATGCATTCATTAGCATAGTAAGAGCTTTTATTATTACATTACATTATCCATCAATGTCAAGAGCAATCGTATCATGTTTACTTCTTATCTTTGATATCCTTATGAATTTGATGCAAGTGAGACACAATCCCTATATCACATGCAAAATCTCAAACACACAACCAAATTTTAAAGAAGAAATAGATACAAATACTCAAGGTAGACTAAATGTAAACATTTAATGGTTTATAAGGATTAAGTCTATACATATTCAAAAATAGGTGTACATTTGTGTAGGTTGGATTTATTGGTGCAAAATTATTGGACAATCAATTTATAGATTTCATTGTGTTTGTTCAACGTCATTAAACTTTCTACACATTGACATATCACTTCTAACTGTCTATCATTCCACATGTACGTCAAGATTTCCAAATAACTACGATTATTTTATTCACTTATTGTTTTAAGTGATTAATTATGTATATATTTATTAATCACATATCTTTATCTAGGGTTTTATTTTAAATGATGAAAATTTATTCAAACTTATTTTTACTAAATTTATGTAAAATAGAGTTTATTGCTCATCTCATTTCATCATTATATTTGACCTTTATTAGTTATAATATATGTAAAGGTAAAAATTGCATGCCTATGACGTTTCTCCACTACTTTTGGACTCACTTTGACCATTATTCATTGTGCAATAGTTTATTACTCAAGAATTTCTGTGTAATAGATGACATTTAAACTCCACATTGAATAAACTCAAGTTTCTATTCCTAGGTGGTGCCAACGTAGTCCTTAATCTTTTGATTCCTAATTCTAGGTCAAGATTGTGTGGAGACCTTGATCCTAGATTGGTGCTACTCAAGAAATCTTGACACAGGTAGTTTCCTTGAATTCAATTGGACTATAGACTTAAGAGAACTAGTTAGTTAGCTCACACGAATAAATATTTAAGTTTGAATATTATGGTATTAGATAAAAGGATAAAACTCTAAACCATTTTGTCATAGAAATATCAAATCATTATCACATAAAATTAGGAATTTAGAGAAATCATTACATCAACATCTAAAAGCATAAAGATAGATACCTATGCAGTTTGCATTGTGTATGTCATGTCTTCAATCTTGTTTAAACATTGATAAATCAATGCATAATCCCAAACATAATCAAGAGAAGTCATATTAACATATTTAATCACCACCTAATCTAGATATACAAAGGTGGAATATTTTTAGAGTGGAAAATACCAAATTCAAGGCTACACATCTAAACATTTGGCTACAAGAATGGATGGAGCATTTAGTCCATTTTTAATATGTTGGATCCCCTATAATGTATATCTAATAGTTAATGTCTAATTCATGTCATAACTAGTGCACATTAAAATAAATAATTATTTATTATATGTGGAACTTGGAGAACATATCATTCTTTCTAATTTTTAAAAATAATTTTAGTACTTATCTAGAATCAACTATTTTATCCAACTTGATTAATTCTTTATTCATTACATTTAATTATACAAGACGTTTTATGAAGTTTGTAAAAAATAATTCATTGTATGTAACATTTTTTATATTAAAGATGGACATAAAGCCCTCACATTTTGTGTAAACATAAATTTCAAATAAATTGTTTACATCAATAGGGAAAAGGAAAAAAAATCTCACAATAAGAAAATCTAGGAGAGAAGAGGTGAACAAAAACACACCTTTTTTAATATGTGAACAAATAATCGTCTTATTTTCAACTCTAAAACTTTTGATGGAGGGTACCCTCTGCATTTTTCTTTCTACTATGATCCACTTGGAGTTATCAAATTATAACATCCCCAATAATCTCACTACTGGTTTGACTAAAGAATTTTCTAATCTATTTTGCACTAGTTATCTGGTGGGCAAGCACATAATAGTATTTTCTTAAGGAGATAACTCACGTTCAACAAAGATTTTCAGCCATGGGAAGTTACAATTTTCAATAGGTGAAGATTACTTTGTGATCTCTAGAAGGGAAACCAAAGGATATTGAAATCTAAGGTGCCTTTTGAGAGATCATCTTCAAAATTATTTGGTTTGATTAAACAATGGTATAGTTCAACCTCTTTCCAAAGGTAGTATTCTTTAGAGAGGAAAATTAAGGAGACCAGTGAGAAGACTTAAAAAATTGACCATGTTTGAACCTTCGTACATTAATTTGACTAAATACATATTTTGCATAATTTTTGAAGCTACACATTCTAGTTTTTAAATGTATTTAGTTAAATAAATATTTTGGGCATTTAGATAGCACAATGTATCTCTCATTTTAAACCATAAAATGAGCTATCAATAGTGACTCACTTGGATTTGACTTGCGCTAAAAGAATTAATAAATTTGCATATACCATTCTAATGACCCCGCTTTCTTTCTTCAAACTTGTGTACACATAATTAGGGGGTCGAGCTGGGATGATGTGCATTTCCTTGCAACATAATGGAAACACTTCCAAGAACAAATATAAATATTAATAGCCCTCAAATACCATAAAAATAAAAGGTAATAAATACAACTTGAGTGAGTAATAGGTAGAAAGGAATATAATATGGGGTTGTGTCTAAATATGTAAAAGATCATGGACCTAATTTAGATCCTAATGCATTTTATTGATAAGAATGTACAAACTATGATGTGAGATTATCCAGGTGGACTTGTAATCCACCTTGCCCAAAACAAATTGTTTTGAATTTTGGTTATTTGTTCATATAAGCTAGCTTGATTTTTTTGAGAATTATCAAAACAATGTTCAAACAATTCTAAAATTTAAACCCTTTGTTATTTTTTCCTTCAACGAATATAAAATGAAATAAAAACTTATAGCCAAGCCAAATAGATGATTGGCAGTGGACACTTTTTTTAAAATTTTTGTACACTAGAGAGAGTTTCTTAAAGGCTCAAGCAAAGATAACAACTCAATCTTGGAAAATAACACCATACAATAAATTACTAGATAAAAATCTTTGAGGCAACATAGCATAAGTTGGCATGAAAATCACAATACATGTTGACGCATAGGACGTAGATGCCTAGCCAAAAGGTGCAAAGTAGAAGTAAGGGTATGTTGCATAGAGAGGAGAAAATGTGTCTACATGTGTAGAAGAAGGGGTTTTGGACATAAATGATAGGGTAAACTATGACTCAGATAGAAACATAAAGGGGAAGGTAATCTGTACTTGAGAATGAAGAGGTGTGTGAAACATAATCTCTTGAGAAATGATAGAGAGAAGCACCATAACAATAATAAGGGGGCATAAAATAAGTATTGGACAAACCACTGGACCAAAAAGGGTGAGGGGTGAATCAATCTTGAATAAAACTTAAAACTTTCTATCACAAACACTCATCAATTAACTTAATCCAACTAACCATCAATGGAAGATATTGAAATGACAACACATACACATGAACACCATATTTTTACAAAGAAAAAACAAACGTGGGAAAAAAATACGATGAAATTTACACACTCACTATATCAATAAAATTTTACAATGTTTTATGCCAGAGGCCAAGGAGCTCATTTCTCCTGAAAAGGACTTGCAAGCTAAAGTGCACAGCCTTAGGGAAAGATACAAAGGACTTGCAAAATTGAGATGTGTGATCCCTAGGCATGATACAAGATTGTAAAAGCTACAAAAGGACTCACTATCTTCTAGAAAGCACAAAGAATTGATGAATTAAGAATATGTAGGATCTCCTATAAATCAATGTAACAAACTATGTAAATCTCAGATACTCACACATTTTCTCTTTCACATTTGCATCACATCAACTTCATTTTCAATCCACACTAAATCCATATCCAATTTACACAACCACACACCAGTATATATCAACTTGATCATTGAAAACCACAAATAGGTTGGCCATGGTAGAGATAAACATTATTTACACAAATTCAACCACCTTGAACACTTATACTCAATTTGGTCTACCCTAAGAGATAAAGGGGACCCAAATACATCATAATATGCCTCCCACAATTTTACTAATCAAAGTGCATACAACACAACATCATCCAAATTTGGCACCAACATAACGTGTAGCAAGTCATTAGAACACATTCACTAGTCATCCTAAAAATATTCTCCAATGCTCATAGCTCAATGAAAATCTAACCACAACACAATAGGATCCATATTAACCTCTTAACAATTCCATCAATTCATATTTGGACAAAAAGATCAAAAATCCAATCAACATTATCTATTGAGTAGAATAGAAACCAACATAGCTAATGATGTCGAACACAAATCAACATATATACCCTTAAGGAGAAAACCGACATAAGATATTTGAATTAGAATACTAAAAAAATATTTTTGAACATGTCCACCAAAATGCATACCTAGAAACATCAATGTGGAGCATTTTTTAAAATAGTCTTGATAGGTAGCCTCACTATCAACAAACAACCAAACATAACTTAAAATATAATATTCTATAGACCTACTAAAAAGACAGTGCAACATTCATAGACCATACATATTAACTCTAGAATTGTAAGCCACCAAATTATTATGTACAGAAATGTAGAGCATTCTCCTATAAGAAATTCAAATACTCTCTCCTGCATATTCCATCTTTGCATACTGTCAAATCTAAAATTACCACATATTGACTAACTATCATCACCATAAATTAGAAGAGCATCTAAATATCCAATATCAAACCTTTATCATACTTCAAATACTATTTATTTCACATCTTGGCTTCTCATACAACAAACAACACAAATATTCATTAGTTTGACATTAATACAAACAACTACTTGACATCAATGACAACACTATGTTGGTATAACCGATGAGATTGTTGGCATAACTATTGTAGAAATAAGATGAATATGTTATGGTATGTGTATAATGCAGATATGTTGTTAGGTTGATCAGTTATGATGTTGTCATTGATGTCAACTTAGTATTTATTGGTTGACAATGTACTTGTTATGTTAATGTATGATCAAGAGGTTGGATCTAGAGCTATGGAAAGATTTGGAGTGTACGATCGTGATGGAAGATTAAGTGATGTCTCTAGATGCCATATCTATGACCACACAAGTTTATCATATGTATGTTGTGACTTATGATTGTTTGAAGGTTAACAGATCAACAGGAAGAACATGATGAAGCCAAGGAATGATGATTTGATGATTGTGTCAAATTGGTTTGGATTCAAGTGTTGTGATTCAGAATGTGTTATCCTAACTGTGTTATGGAGTTTCTAGTGCGACATTGTCATGTTTAGTGACATGAAGACAAAGTTACAATAGATAGAAGATCACCTAATGAAAATTAAAGGAAGTTTTTAGAATAATCAGTCTGATCCTTAACCGAAGATGTTGCACCATGTTGCGATAAGTGGTTATGTATTTGAAGCATCTTAGTGGCATGGAAGATTGACATGGAATTGATGAGTTGGCATTTTCATGATTGCGCTGATTGGATTTCTTAGAGTTGTGCAAGAAAATTCAGAAGTGTGATTTGGTTTGACTTTCCTTTGTCAAATTGATTGTGTGATGGATCTAGAGGTTGACATGAATTTGAAATTGTAATTGTTAATTGATAATACATTTTAGGGTTCAAGGATTGAGTGAGAATGAATAGTAATGATGTTGTTGGTGTAATTAAATATTCCTAATTACACTTTACTTAATCTTACTTAGGATAATGCATTGCATAGTAGTTAGTGATTGAGACACCTAGGAGTGTGCACATCTATTAAGCACATAGTGTAGGCGAAATTCCACTTTAGGTGTGATAGTTGTCATCACATACCTCTTTGTGTGTGAGATCCACCTTTCGTGCTCTTATCACATTATCATCCTAATCCATTGCACATACTTTATTGCATATTGGAGGATGATCCACATTTGGTGGACATGTGATTACACCTAGCATAGGTGATAGCTTATCAACTCCTTATCATTCTCTCTTATTGTCTTTCCTATATAAGGAGGCCTATTATGTAATCATTCATATTGGTGAACATCATTAATTCATTGGATCTATTCAATCCATCCTTGCATTCATATTTTCTCTCTTGTGCTTTTCTTCAACCTCTAGATCCTTGGTTCAATATTTGCTATTTGCAAATTCTTACATGGTATCAGAGCCATTGGAGCATTTTAGATCAGCTGATTTGAAGAGAGCTTGATGCAAGCTTTGAAGGTCCAAATCTCAAATCTAAGAACCAGCATGCGATAGAGGCATCTTGGAGTAGATTTGACCTCACCATTGCATTCAGAAGGCTGTTTCGATTAAAATTGACTATAAACTCACCCATATTCAGCGAAAGTCCAATCTGAAGCAAAAAAAAATTTGCAAATTAGACCGTACGGCCCGATCTGGCTCACTGGTACGAATTTATTAAAAAAATATATTTTTTTTAAATTTCTGTTCATATTTCAAAAAAAAAATTATGCAAAAAAATTTGCATTCATGGGGTTGGTACAGCCCCTAAGCATGAGAATATTCCTTTATCATTCCGAGTCCGTATAGCTTCAACAACACAGAGCACTCAACCTGGCATCAAACCAACGCACAAGCCTAGCGGGACTTCACTTTTGTTATAGCGAGCGGGCTTTGTATATTATAAACGGCTGAAAAGCCCGCACAACACTGCATGTGGGACTAAAAGTCCCAAGTCTCGCCACCATAGTGCGCAACCCCAACGGTGCTCTTCCGGCTGATCCGCTCCTCCGACCACCTCTGCAGACAGCGACACCGGCTGCTCCCCAGCAGATCCTCCCGGAAGCCTTTCCAGCGCGTAACCAGCCCAGAACTCCTCTGCAGTGGTGCCACTGCAGATCCATACTGCCGCCCGAAGCGGCTCCACCAATTTTCTACGCCACCCCCAGCGAGTCCTCTGCACCTCCGCCCTTGGTAGCGGCCCCATTATCTACCACGCTGCCTTTTGTAGCACTGACGTGGGAACCCACGTGGCAGACACAGCATCTACCCATGGGCCACATCGGTCGAACACGTGGTCGCCATGCAGACAAATCAGGTGAACGCCCAGTTAGCAGCGCGGGCCCTTGCAAACTTGCCACGCCGACGGACACCTCAACAGCCCGCACACGAACCAGATCATGACACACGGATCCCACCACATCAACCACCATGCAAGTTTATGGTACAATACGGCCCATCAGGTCACCATACACGTCATCATTGGGTGAAATTTTCTGCTGACGTCACCCTTCAGACGAGCTTAAATTTGACAGTCGTCTTGCCGTCACGACAGGGAAAATTGGCTTTTGGCAACGGTCATCCAATCATAAAATTTAAGATAGTAGTTTTTTGACATCAGCAGGGTTTGAAAGTTTGTAGCCTTCACCATTGGAGATTTCATTTTGACAGTCTGACTTCAAAGGGCCATAACTTGCTCATTTTTGCTCCTTTTTTTGAGCAATTTTTTTTGAAATTGGCTAAAATTTCATCAAGAATCCAGTGGTGGTATTATTTTGGTGTTTTGGTAGCCTCATTTGTCAGAAATTTCAGATCTTGATGACTGTACCTTTCTGTTCCTGATTTCTACAACTTCCAGGGCTTCGTTTGGGCACATACGGTAACATTTTGAGGTGAATTTTTTTTTGAAAGTGCATGATTTTTTGTCTACTTTCCAGATCTACAATCAGATTTGAGTGATTTTTTGTATACATATAACTTTCAGCAATAGGCTATTTTGGGGCTATAATTGCACTTGGTTAATCCTTGGATTTCAGTTTTCTGATTTGCATTAGTCATTTGAAGGAGTTATCAATAGTTATCAGTCATTATTTGGTTGCAATATGGATAATTCAAAGGTTAAAATCCTCACTCCATATAACTACCATGAATGGAAAGTATCTTTAAGTGATCATTTGTTGAGTCTTGGATTGCTTAGAATGACTCTTGGGCAGGATCAAGAACCTCAAACAGGTGCTATAGAAAGGAGAAAATGGTTTGATAGAAGGGATAAAGCACTTGGCTCTCTTGGATCATCCATCTCTCGTGACTTGCACTTTCATATTGCATCTTGCACACATCCTCATGATGCTTGGATCACATTGGAAGGAATCTTTGGTAAACCTGATAGAATGAGAAAATTTAGATTAGAGAATGATCTCATAGGTCTTAATCCTAGGGATTTTGACAATATTCAAGGTTTTTTCTCTAAGTTCAATACTATTAGATTGGAGCTTTCTTCATGTGGCATTGTTAAAGGGGATGAACAATTGATCTTTTCTATTCTTTCCAAGCTTGGTCCTGATTATTCTATCTTTGTTTCTACATTCTATGCTGCTATGGATGCTCTTGGTAGTGCATACAAATTGCCCTCTCTTGATGAATTTGCAGCGCAGCTCACAAGGGAACAAGCAAAGTTGGCACACATGGGTCAGTGGAAGCCTTCCACACATCAATCATTGATTGCAAGTGAGTCTACATCAAAGGCTTCTAATGGCAAAGGAAAGAAACACAATAAGGATCCTAAGCCTCATGACAAAGGTAATGAATCTTCTTCACCAAAAAGTACTAAATCCAAGTCCTCTTCAAGAGAGGAATCATCTAGAAGAAAGAGAGATAAATGTGCATATTGTCAAAAGTTAGGACATGATGAACATAAGTGTTTTCAAAAGAAGATTGATGAGCTAACTCACATTATTCAGAAACACAACATTAAGTTGCCCTCATCAGTGTCTGCTCCTTCTTCTACACATTTGGCAGCTTCTACGTCTACATCATCATCCAAAGATAAAGGTAAAGGACAAGCACTCATGGCTTCCATACATCCTGAGCAAGGTAAATGGCTTCTTGATTCAGGTGCATCACATCATATGGCATCTTCTATGGATATGTTTTCTTCTATTGAGCCTTGTAATTCTCCTAATATTTTGATGGGTAACAACACATTCATGAGAGTTTGTGGAAAAGGTTCTATTCCTATGGGAGAGGGGACATTTAATGATGTTCTTTGTGTACCATCCTTGACCACTAATCTCCTCTCTATTTATCAAATTACACATGGGGCACAAGGTAAAATTGTTGAGTTTACTCTTGATTATGTCTCCATTAGGGACATGGAGACTAGAGATGTCATAGCTATGGGAGTTGTTGATCATACATCACGCTTGTATTCTTTTTCTACTTTTGTTGATAATGATGATGATATTCATGATGTACCCATCCCTTTGGCAAGGGATAATTATGAGGAGAACTTTGGGCACTTGAATCATTTTGTTGTTGAGAAAAGTGTTGATCTTCCTACTCCTCCACTTCCTGCTTCTTCAGACATGGGCTCTACAATTCAGCAGGATGATCATATTGTTTCAGATCTTGCAGAGTGTGATGACTACTTGGATGCATCTTCAGCATTTTTTGATTCTCATGATGCAGATTTGGAAGACATACATAAGGGGTTTTCTCTTTCCCTTGATGACAGTTTCATCATAGATGGGGACACTTCTTCACCTTCTTTGGAGATTGGTGTACTTGATTCTTCTCCTTCTTCACTTGATTTGTCACATGAGGTGATAGATTCTTTGAGCTTGGAGATTGCTACTTAGTCTTCAGAGATTCATTCATGGAGACCTACATCTTCTTCCTCCTTCCATTTGCACAAAGATTGGCTTCTTCGTCATTTGATGTATCTATTTCTTCCTAAGGGGAGACATGTTTCTTGTAAGCATTGGTTAATCTATTGTTTGCAGGTACTCTTCATGAACATGGGAGCTTCTACATTATGGGGGGGATATCATGTCTCCAACTATCCTTCTTATGGGGGGATACTTCTTTGTATAAACATGATGTATGTAGTTCTTGGGGGGTCTTGAGCACTCCATCCATGAATCTTGTTTTCTTCTCTCTTTTGGGGGGAGGGTTTTTCCCATGAGGTTTTCCCTCTTTCTCCACTTTATGAGAGTTATGCATTTCATGTATTGCATTTTGTACATGGGTGCCTAACATGGCCTAGTTGCCGGGACCCATCTTGCATTGTGAGTTTAAGTGCATTCCCCTAAGTTTCACTTAAGGGGGGGTGTTGGTGTAATTAAATATTCCTAATTACACTTTACTTAATCTTACTTAGGATAATGCATTGCATAGTAGTTAGTGATTGAGACACCTAGGAGTGTGCACATCTATTAAGCACATGGTGTAGGAGAAATTCCACTTTAGGTGTGATAGTTGTCATCACATACCTCTTTGTGTGTGAGATCCACCTTTTGTGCTCTTATCACATTATCATCCTAATCCATTGCACATACTTTATTTCATATTGGAGGATGATCCACATTTGGTGGACATGTGATTACACCTAGCATAGGTGATAGCTTATCAGCTCCTTATCATTCTCTCTTATTTCCTTTCCTATATAAGGAGACCTATTATGTAATCATTCATATTGGTGAACATCATTAATTCATTGGATCTATTCAATCCATCCTTGCATTCATATTTTCTCTCTTGTTCTTTTCTTCAACCTCTAGATCCTTGGTTCAATATTTGTTATTTGCAAATTCTTACAGATGTATTAGGGATTTTTTGCTGCCTTAAGTTGAAAAACATTTTATATATCATTTTTGATGTATTATGAAGATATATCTAGGAGTAAGTGTGATAAGAAGATATTACGATTGCAGTTGTGCGATTGTAGTGTCTTGGATGTTCTGCATGTGAAGAAAATATTGAGCTTTAATTGGATCTGTCATGCATTGAGTGAAAATATCATATCACTCTTTACTCAAGTTTATTTTAGCAAGTTGACAAGAGAAATCCCTTAACCAAGTTACTCCTAAAAGGGAAAAAAGGATCCTAATAGGCCTGAAGATCAAAATCCTCTAACAAGGTGACTCTCAGAAGGAGTTCTAAATCCCTTAATTGGGTAGATCCTAACAGGTCTTTGTTGTAAGCTCCTAACATGGATAAATACTCTTAACCATGTATACCCTTATTTGGGTGGATGTTGTATGGTGAAAAAGTGACCACACTTCTATGAACCATTACATGCAAGGTTTCTCAACAATGAGGCCACACAAAGCGACTCATAGCTCTTTATGCATGGAGTTGCAAGGGACTTTGATAGATTTGCTCTCAGGTAGAGCTACAAACTAGTGACCTTGCTAGTACACCATACAATGAGAGATTCACAATGAAGACAAGGGAAATAATGCCAATATCCCCAAATGGAATCAAGGTATGCAAATGCATTGCAAACTAATATGAATATGCAAGATTAATCTACCAAAATGAAAGTACAATGCAACTATGAAAGGAAATAGCAATGGATTACAAATCCCCTAATTAAGCTATGTGAAGCTAATCTATTGCATAAAAGGAAACTAATCTAATATGCCATGATTATGTAACTAAAAAAAGGAAATATGCAACTAAATGAGATGCAACAATGAAAAGCAAGTCTTCAAAGCTTGATGTAGAATGTCTTCAATAAACTCCAAATAACCTAGAAAACCTGCAACATAACATTAGCATAAAAGAGATGGATGCAAATGAAGGAGAGAGCTCTCCTTTTATAAGAAGTGAGGTGAAATGGACCATTGAGATTAAGAGGCAAAAGACTTAATCAACGGTGGAGAAAAATGGAAGCTTGATCCTTGTGCACAAATATCCTCCAATGAGAAAATAGGAGTTGACTTTTGTGTCCATATGAGACAAAAAGTGTTTTTTCTCTTTTTATAAAATAACAATAATGCTTTATTTGTGCAACATAGGATAAGAAGAAAAGGTGGGGCTTTTTATTTAATAAAAGGAGAGAAAATATTCCTTTTAAATAAATAAAAACTTAGGATAAAATGGTTAGCCCATACGATAAAAATCCAATATACGATCGATTTGATTAAGAAATTGATAATGTTGAAAATATTGATTATTGATAAAAATGATTCAGGGTTGATAAATCAAATAAATCGAGCCCAAAGTCTAGGCGACCATTTTTGGGTGCATACATTTGCCCCTCTTTGACTAATGTGTGATCGATTTGGGAACACATGTAGTCAAAGAATGAAGTTGAAATGTGAGATCGATCTGGGATCACAAAACAACTCAGATGTGAGGTCGATTCGGGATCACACCCGGACAAACATAAACAAAGGCCTTTGAACATGAGGTCGATTCGGGATCACATTCAAAGTAAGAGATAAGAATCTCAAATTTGAGCAAAAAGCTCACAAAAGATGTCTGAATCAAGAAAATCAAGAGAATCAGGGATGAGAATCCCATAGGTACTGTCCCCTCGGAATCGAAATTGAAATCAAATAGAGGAGAACAATGAATTGATAAAAGATTATCAAATCATAATCAATCATAATTTAAGATAACTGATAACAGGATAACCATTAACCAATGAAACATGCCCCAGTGAGGAAGTAGAAGAAAAAAATGGGGTGAATGGAAGACTAGAAGTTTGAAAGACATGAAAAGGAAGAAATTCCATCAAAGATTGAAGAATTATGCCTCAAAAGGTCAATCAACTGTGCAAAAGAAGGAGAAGAGTTTGAAACATGATTTTGACAATCAAGATGACCTCAGATTTTGATTTCAAGTCCAAAAATGGATCCAGGACGTCGAAATTAGCTAGGGGTGCAATTTTTGCGCAATTCTGAGGTGTTTTGAAAATTGGTCAAAAAGTCAAAATGCTATATAAGGGGTGAAAATATCATTTTCAAAATCATTTTACTTTTAACTATTTGAAAATCTAGAGCTCTGAGAGATAGCGATGGCTCAACTAGCAGGAGTTCCCATCCACAGACACCGATTTGAGCGCTCCTGGTTGCACAACCAGCCTCCACATTATGGTGCCCCGGTATGTATCCGAAAACTAGCCGTTGTTTGAGTCATTTATAGCATTTAATGCAAATTTTAGCACGTTTTGAAATTTTCAAATTTTCAAATTTCTAGGTTTAGGCAAACTATTGCGTGATACTATAGAAGTATTGCGCCCTTTGGGAAGAAATATCGTGCGATACTTCATGGGTCCCCAAAGTATCGCACACATATAGACACCAGTATCGCACGATAGCTGGTGAAATATCACATGATACCGGGCAAAGTATCACACGGCCAAAGGTGTATTGCACTGATATAGAGAGAAGTATCGCACGATACTTCTCCGTAAAACTTGAAATTTGGATCATTTTGAGCAAAGTAAGACATGGGTCTAGACAATAGTTGTGCTTTAAGTGTCTTGTACTGATTTTCATCATAGTATGCACTGACATATGGCTTGGTTGAATGATTTACAGGAGGTCTTTTCGGTGTTGATCATCAGAGCCCCGAAGGTGGTGGGATTGAGATGTGTCCAGAACCTAGATGATCCGGGTGAGGACGACATCAGAGCGATGGGATTTTAGTACCTGTTGAGGTTGCCCTACATTAGAGTTGATCACGGGCTACTGATAGCCTTGGTAGAGCGATGGCATAGTGAGCACAACACATTTCACTTACCGACAGGAGAGGCATCCATCACATTAGAGGATGTCTACAGGATTCTGCGGGTACCATGCCATGGCAAGCCTATGAGTAAAATCATGTTTTGAGATATAATTGTGTAAGTGTAAAGTTTTCATATGATGAAAACTAACATGATTTGTGTGTTGGCACAGGTGTATTATGACTAGGATGCCACCGAGGGGCGACGATTGATACAGGAGATGTTCTAGGATGTCACCATTCTAGATAGGCATGCCAGCTGGGAGAGGCTAATAGACAATTTTGGTAGAGACTTCCCAGTGCCATGCATTGTGGCATCATTTATCTCACAGATCCTGATGACTAACCGTAGTCAGAAGGGATTCCCTCTCGGCTAGGGCAGGTTACTAGTGGACTTGGTAGGGAGACCACGACATATGGCGTGGGGTCCTGCCATACTAGCAAAGATGTATCATGAGCTGCACGAGGTTGTCTACAGGGACGGTCAAACATGGGCATGCGGGGCCATCCTAGCATAGGTGTGGGCATGGGAGCACATTTTTATGATGCGCCCTAGGGTTCAGCCGAGAGAGAGGAGATACCCATATATTTATATATATGTAGGTTTCATATCACATGATCATACAGGGGATGTGACGCATTACCAGCAAATTTTGGATGAGATGACCTCATTCACATGGAGGCCATATAGAGATGTTGAGGCATGGGGTGATGTAGAGGATGAGCTGAGCTACATGCTATGTACCCAGCCATTGGTAGGCTGACACTCAGAGATTGTTGAGAGGTTCTGCGTCACTCAGGTATGGTGATAGTTTGGGAGGCAGCAGCGAGTCTCTATAGAGACCACTACATATGTGAGGGCCAGAGATGAGAAGGGACATGGGTGGCTACCCATGTTAGACTATTAGTGGGCTATCAAGGAGACAGCTGGGATCAGGAGGGAGCCCTAGGAGTATCTCCCAGACATGGCTGATGCAGGAGCTGATGTAGCGTACAGGGCAGAGCGACAGAGGGCACCATTCCCTCGATTTACTTTACCAGATGCAGCACAGGTTTGCCTAGGAGGAGGAGATGGAGGAGATGATGAGGATAGAGGGGGAGGCTAGATCAGAGAGGTGGGAGAGGGATCTAGAGCTAGTGGCCAGAAATAGCCATAAGGTCAGAGCTCGAGGAGTGAGGAGGTACAGAGACCTTCTTAGGAGCAGGTACAGGGACAGGTGGATCTAGCTACAGGGGATGATTTGAGAGCCCACATTTAGACTCTTGAGGAAGAGATTCAATAGCTGAGGGTTACTATAGCAGTATGAGAGTAATAGCTAACAGATTTGAGATCAGAGAGAGATCAGCAGATGAGAGATCTCAGGGCAGAGATAGCATGCCGCAAGATGGCCATACAAGTAGCTACACTAGAGATCCAATGGGAGACAGCCAGAGCTTCATATTATCATGAACTCTATCTCCAGGCAGTGCCAAAGGGTTAGAGAGCACCGTCCTACTCTCAGAGGGCAAGGGCATCAGACATGGTGCCAGACAGGGCAGCAACACCCCCTCCACCACCACCACGTGATGGGGAGAGTCAGACCTAGGGTTAGGGCTTAGGTTTAAATTTATGTCAAATGATGCTATTGAGACTTTTGATCCAGTTGGGATCTCATTTGTATGGTTTTATATTAGTGATGACATTGTACCATGACTTTGCTTTTATATATGAGATATACTGGATGTTTGATGTATCATATTTGATTGTCTCACTTGGATGTGTATCAGTTTTCATATGTATTGTCTTGTCTTACTTCATTCAAAATGTTTATGTATGTGCTTATGTATGTTATCTCTCATAGATGTATGTTTGATTCTCATATATATGATATAGGCTCATGTTTCTGAAAATGACATTTTTTGAAAGATAGACATGATGATATGATTAACCCCTTTTTTATGACAAGAATAGGTTCGAGATGAAAAAGACAAGGAGTGAAAGATGTGATCAAGAAGAAGGAAAGATGAGTGCCGTCGACTGACAGGTCCGTGTGAGATGAAAAGGAGAGCTCTCTCCATATGCAAAGTGCAAAACTAGACTAATCATGAACCTAGAAATGCAAGCTACTATGAAAGTGGTTGACTGGCAAGGTCACAATGCCTATAGACATCTAATTATCATCATCGAGCATTATTGGTAGCGTCATAAGATCATACAATGCACACTAGCATAACTATGTGGATATGAATATGATCTTTATCAGATAGAATGTGGAAATCCCACCTAGGCATCAAAGACATGGAGGTCAAGATGACTAATGCAGTGAGATTACCTAAGTTTGATATGGTGAGATTATGCTTGTATCAAGACACATGAAAGTCAGGATAACTAGAAGCATGCACTCGCAAAACAATCAAGGATAATACCTTGTCAATCCCTAGTGTCAAGTAAGACCAGCATAAAATGCTCATGATAGTTAGGATCAACAAAATATACCCACAAGCAGATAAAGAAATAAAACATGTTCTCATACCCTCAGTCTTCTAGCTATGCATCATCAAAAACTTCTCAGGGAGAGACCACTCATCAAAGAAATCCTCATAGACAGCACACAAAGAAAAAATAAAGCCAAGCAAGTCTCAGCGAGTTGAGTGTTTAAGTGCATGTGTTGGTCATAGAGTCAGACTCTGGTTAGCACATCTACCAATGAGAAATATCACATCATACTAGACTGGTGGGTAAGACATTTGATAAGTGTTAAGAAACACTCGACGCAAGGGTAGTGTTGAAAAACACTGTTGGGGTGGTGTTGAAAAACACCTGTTGTGAAATGCCCCAAGAGACAAACGCACCTAAAGGACCTATGCGAACAGTTATGCCCCCTAGACAAAAATAAAGACCAATTCCAGACTTAGCCAAATAAGGTCAAGGTATGATGGAAAGGCTCAATGTCGAGGATGCATGCTAAAGGACAAGGGTGAAAAGGCCTCAAGTAGCACCTATTTCTAGGTTTTCACCAAGGCACTTTTTCTATTTTTTTCTTTTTTTCTTTTTTTTTTTGTAAATTTTTCAGGACTTTTTATGCTTTTTAGGATTTTTTAGCATCATATATCAATTTTTTTGAAATTTTTTCAGGATCAATAAAATATGTACAAAGGATGCCCCTAGACAGAAATGGGCATCAAGGATAGAACTTCTTTAGGTGCAAAATGTTGAGAGGCTCAGGGAGCTGTTCTCCATCTTCATTCGATAGTAAATATGCACCTGTACCAAAAGCTGATGTAATAATGTATGGTCCAAGCCAATTAGGTTCGAACTTGCCCTTTTGTTCTCTGTTCTGTTGATTCTTAGGGTTCTCTCTCAAAACAAGATCACCTATCTGAAATTCCCTAGGGCGAACCTTCTTGTTAAATGCTTTGGACATATGCTTCTGATATACTCTCATGTGATCAAAGGAAGCCTTACGCTTCTCATCTAGAAGTTCTAGTTCTTGTAACCTCATGGCATGGTAATCCTCATCTGTAATCAAACCTTTGAGAGAGATTCTAAGTGAAGGTATCTCTACTTCTAAAGGCAACACTCCTTCAGTGCCATAGGTAAGAGCAAAAGAAGTAGCTCCTGTAGGTGTACGGATGCTAGTTCTATAGGCCCATAGTGCCAGATTAATTTGTAAGTGCCAATCCCTACCATTCTTGTGTACTATCCTATGAAGAATCTTGAGAATGGTCTTATTAGAGGCTTTTGCTTGTCCATTTCCCTGTGGAAAATAGATAGAGGACCAATGTTGTTTGATTTTAAACGTTTTGCATAAATGCTTTAGGTCCTTGTTCTTGAATTGACCTCCATTATTAGTAATAATCTCAGAAGGCACTCCAAACTGGCAAATGATATGATTTAGGATAAATAGTGAGACAGTCTTGCCCGAGGCAACAGAAAGAGGGACTGCCTCTACCCATTTCGTGAAATAATCAGTAGATGTGATGATAAACTTATGCCCACCTGATGAATTGGGGTGAATTTGCCCCACAAGGTCAAAGGCCCAACGTTGAAATGGCCAATGAGAAATAGAAGGAATTAGCTCCCTACCTGGAGCATGAATCAGGTTTCCATGTTTTTGACATTTCTCACAAGACTTAGAGAAAGCTGCTGCATCTATTTGCATTGTGGGCCAGTAATACCCCACCCTAAGCAACCTTCAGGCCATGGCAAGACCATTGGAATGTCCACCACAAATGCCCTCGTGGATCTCTGCTAACACTTGGTTGGATTCCTCCTTTTTCAAGCACCTAAGAAGTGTCCCATCTAAACCCCTCCTATATAAATCACTAGAGACAAGGGTGTGGTGAGAGGCATTACGGACAATATTTTGACATTCAAAATAGTTGAATGTGTCAGGGATGATGCCATCACAAAGATATGAATAGATAGCACCATATCGGGAAGACTCGTGAGTGACCAGGGTACAAATGACATGGCTTTCAAATGAGTCAAATATGGGATGGTGTAGCTCTTCCACCAGGAATTCAAATCTTGATTCATGTTGTTCCAACTGAAGGAGTGAAGCTAATGTGGCCATAGAATCTGCAGCTTTGTTCTCTATCCTAGGGTTCTATTGAAATGTCACAAATGTAAAGTAACATCTCAATGCTTCAACCATCTTTTTGTAAGGTACCAATTTATCATCCTTGGTTTGATACTCCTCATTGACTTGGTTGATAATTAACTGTGAATCCCCAAAGACATGTAACTCTGTTATGTTCCATTCTATAGCCATTTTCAATCCATTGGTCAAAGCTTCATATTCGGCAATATTATTTGTACATGGGAATAAAAGTTTGTAAAATTTTGGAATGTTGTACCCATGTGGAGAGATAAATAATACTCCAGCCCCTGATCCATTTTGCATGTGGGAACCATCAAAGAACATCTTCCAAGTGCGGGTAGTCATATACAGTATGTGTTCATCTGGGAATTCTACCTGAATAGGCACACTATCCTTAATTGGAAAATCAGCTAACTGATCAGCAATAGCTTGCCCTTTTATGGCCTTTCTCTCAATGTACTCTATATCAAACTCAGATAAAACCATCATCCACTTAGCAAGTCTACATGTGAGGGCAGCCTTACTAAGCAAGTACTTAAGAGGATCAATTTTTGCAACCAAATGTATAGTATGAGCAAGCATATAGTGTCGCAACTTTTGGGAAGCAAACACTACTGCAAGACAAGACTTCTCAATGTTATTATAATTGATCTCATAAGATACTAGAGTACGACTGATGTAGTATATGGCCCTTTCTTTCCCAGTGTCATCTAATTGAGCCAACAATGCCCCAAGGAAGACTCTGTTGCTGAAACGTACAAAATCAATGGTTTCCCTGGAATAGGAGGCATCAAGATTGGAGGATTAGCCAAATACTATTTTATTTGATCAAGGCTCTTTTGGTAATCCTCATTCCACACACATGTGACTCCCTTATGCAATGTTTTATTGAAAGGTTGTGCTCTATCTACAAGTTGTGAAATAAACCTCCATATAGATTGGAGTCATCCTTGAAGACTTCTCATCTGACTAACATTTCTTGGAGGTGGCATATCTAATATAGCTTGGACCTTTTCAGGATCAACCTCTATTCCTTTTGCTGAAATTATGAATCCTAGGAGTTTACCTGAGGCAACTCCAAATGCAAACTTTTTTGGATTCAATCTAAGCTGAAACTGTGCCATGCAATCTAGAATTACTTCCAGATCATCGAGGTGTGTATCCCATTTTCTAGATTTAGCCAAGGTATCATCCACATAATCTTCCATGTTCTTATGCATCATATCATGAAAAATTGTGGTCATAGCTCATTGGTATGTTGCTCCTGCATTCTTTAGGCCAAATGGCATGACGTTCCAACAATAGGTTCCCCATGCACATGTGAAAGATGTTTTCTCTTGATCTTCGGGAGCTATTTTTATTTGGTTATAGCTAGAAAAACCATCCATTAAAGAGTATATCTCATAGCCCATAGTCATATCCACTATCATGTCTATGTTAGGGAGTGGGAAGTCATCCTTTGGGTACGCTTTGTTAAGGTCTCTAAAGTCTATGCATACATGAATGGATCCATCATGCTTTGAAACTGGAACAATGTTTGAGATCCACTCGGCATAATCGATGGCTCTAATAAATCCTGCACTGAGGAGTTTTTCTAATTCGGCTTTAACAAGGAGAGCTATGTGAGGATGCATTTTCCTCAACTTTTGTTTAACCAATTTTATTCCTAGAGCTATAGATAGATGGTGCATAGTAAGATTAGTGTCAAGTCCTGGCATATCTAAATATGTCCAAACAAAGTTGATTTTCTTCTTTTGCAAAAACTTTGTATATACTTCTTTTTCTTCAGCTGATAGAGACTGAGCTAGGTGCACTATTTGGGGAACCTCTTATGTATTCAAATTCACTAGTTGTGTGGGCTCAATAAGAACTGATGACCTGTCTTGGAAGTAACTTGGAAAGTTATCAAGTACCCCATCCTTACTTAGGTGCCTCAAAGAGGTTTTCACCCTCGGATACGCCTTTTCTTTTTACTATTTTTGGTTCTGACACCGCCACAAAGTGGTCTTCGCCATCAGACCTATTTTTCTTTTTTTCATTTTCTTTTATTTTTAGACTGAGGTACTTAATATCAAGCTCCATCATACTTGTTGTCAGTTCACTGGGGAAAGAGACTACAGGTTCAAGAGCATTCAGATAGTAGGCAATTTTGTAGTCATTCTGAAAAGTGAGGAGTATAGGCTCTTGATGTCACTAAGACCAGTCAATTAGGTCATAGTGAACAAGGGGTAAGTCAATGACTAGTTCAACATTGTTTATGTGGAAGGTGTTATCTTTGGTGACCATACAATTGGGATTCATCAAGTCCCCTCCTAAGATACCCAAGTCGGGATTTTTCCTACCAAACAAAGCATCGTCCACTGAGGCAATTCGAGGAGTCCAATCCTCTAGTCCTACACTAGGCTCATTGGTCACATCAGGTTGGGTACTATAAGTATGGACAACGTCCATGTCCAAGTCAACTATTGCATCTGAAAGTGAGTCCCATTCGAACTCATGTGAGTCTATTTTTGAATCATTATTTGGGCATTGTGATGTAGAAGCCTCAAGATTGGGAAGAGTTTCCCCTTCTCTAACACTAGCATTGTTACTATCTATCACAGCTAGGATAGGAGTACTGTCTGTTGTCAAATCTTTTGAATCTCCCCAAAGGAGATTTTTTGAAGGCACTCAATCATCAGACATGTCTTTTTTATTAGAAAGATTAGGTGTGTAGTCTGAGTCATTGTCACTGTCCGTCGCAGCTAAGATAGGGACACTTTTTTGTTTCTTATTTTCAAAACCTAAGCCAATTGTTGACGTATCCCTTCATCCAAAAAGGGAATGGTTAAGAGGTTCAGCCTTAGCAACCAACCTATGACTAAGGGGACCATATCCTGGATAACCCATATTCTTGACCAATGTATACCCTCTCCCATAAGCTCTAGGGGAAGGTGCAAAATTCTCATTATGTAGGTATTTCTCTTCTCAGTAAATCCAGTCCCTAATGGAAACCTCTTATTTTTCCTCTTGAATCAGAACTAAGGATTCTACAAATTTATCAAACAATGTCATGGCTGAAGACGAGGGCTTCATTTCTTGAGAAGGTTTTCCATAAGACCTAGGGGAAATTGGCAATTTTGTGAATGAATCCATTTTGTAATCCCCCATACCAAGATCTATGGTCTTGAATTTATTCTTGCATTGTTCAAATGTAGTATCAAAAGTGTTAGCCTCCCTATTTAAAGGAATGTGAGACCCTGCTGAGATTGTGTTGACTGACAGTGTGTTGTCCCCAGGTATGCAGACTTCTATTCCATTGTAAAGGAACTTTACACACTGATGATAAGTAGATGGGACCACTTGAATCTCATGTATCCATGGTCTACCTAACAAAATATTGTAAGCCAAAGGACCCGCATCAACAATCTGAAACAAAATATCTTTCTCTACAGGACCAATTCGGATAGGAAGAACAACCAATCCTTTGGAACTGCATTCTGCTTCATCATAAGCCTTGATAGTTATCTTCTTCCTTGTATCAATGACTTCTTCTAAATAACCCAAGGCCTTTAATAAGCTCAAAGAACAAATATTAAGCCCAGCACCCCCATCTATCAACACGCACCTCACACAGGTTTTGTGGATCATAACCTCTGTATGAAGGGCCAAATTGTGTGGGTGGCTTAATGACTTGTCATCTTCTTCTAAGAATGTAAGGTAGTGAGGTCTGGCCAAGTGGTTGACCATATTTTGGAATTGATCTACATCTATATCATTAGGGACATTAGCTGCTCGCAAAGCATCCTCAAGGACATGCTTATGCCTGGGGGACAATTCCAAAAGCTCAAAAATAAGATTTGCACTGGTGTGCATTGTAATTGATCAATAAGGTTATAGTTCGAATCAAGACCAATGGTAGATTTAGGGAGAGCACCTTTTGACACGGGCTGCTTAGATTTACTAGAGCTAGGACCTCTAATAACAATGGGAGCTTGAGACTGACCCCTAGTGATGGCATTGAGGGGTTGAGACATCCTTCATGAGTGAGGACTTCTTAGGACCACAACGGGTCCTTCATCAGGTATAGGAGTTGAATCCTCATCATATTCATGAGGGTCTTTCCCTCTCATCATGTTAACATTATCATCAGCAACTTCGAGCATGTTAATAACATTCTCCGCATTTGTGTAGGTGTAGTTAATAGCAGCCTTGCCATTCTTATTGCTAGAATTCTCTCCTTTCTCATATTTGGGCAAGGGTTCTTTAAAAGCTTTGTGATCCGCATTAGTGGTTAAACCATCAACTTGTAATCATCCACTTTCAATAAGATCTTGGACAAGATGCTTAAGTTTAAAACAATTTTCTATATCATGTCCAATTCCATTGTGAAAGACACAAAAAGCCTTCTCATCCCACCAATGAGGTTTAGGATCTGGTATGTGGTGCTTTGCAAGATCTTGGGGGTGCACCAAATTATGAGCAATTAACATCTTGAAAATGTCTGCATAGGAGTCCCCAAGTTTGGTAAATTGCCTCTTTTCTATTTTAGGTCTCGCTTGATACTTGGGTTTATTCTCTTATTGTGTTGAAGATGTTTGTAGCTTCATGGCTTGGACTGCATTGGAGAGATTAAGAACTCCTTCATTCTTAGGTTGAGATGAGTCAACAACTCCATCATTGACCACTTGCTTATTCTTGTTCCAATAAGGGTTCTTTTTGTCCTTATTACCATTAGTGTTGTTGTTTTGGCCATTGTTGTTATTAGTTGGTCTAGCCAAAATTCCTTGTTCTTTTAGGACATCCTCTATGCGACATGCCACTTCTACCATGGTATCAAAATAATTAAATGGGATCTTCCTGACCTCATACCTTAGCTCTGGTATTAAATTGCTCACAATGATGTCTATTCTTTCTTCCTCAGGAATTGTCCTAGGATACTTTGAGCATAACCATCTCCATCTTTGCAAGACGGTGACAAAAGATTCTCCCTAATTTTGTTTGAGTTTGCACAAATCAAGCATTGTGACTGACCTAGATAGATTGTAAGCAAAATGTTGGACAAGTTCTTTAAACATCTTCACTGGAGAAGTAAGGTTCGTGAACCACTCCATAGCTTGATCTTTTAGACTCCTTGGGAATAATCTCATTAAATAGGAGTCTTCATGATGAAAAGCAAAGCTCATTATATAAAATTGTCTAACATGGTCATGAGGATCACCAATGCCATCATATTTGTCATAAGTTGGGAACTCAACCTTCTTAGGAAATTCAATCATCACCACACTTTTGTCTATAGGGTTGGGACATATGGAGTCCAAATTAAATGTGCACTTAGGAGCCCTTATCCTTTCTATATCCTTTTGCATTTGCATGATCACCTCATTGGTTGAAGGATTATGTTTCTTAATCTTTTGGTGGACATCAAAATTATATGGGACCTTAGCACCTTTGTTGATGAGACTTTCTAGGAATTGGTCCTTGTTTTGTTCCACATATCTTTCCACGTATGCTTGAAAAGATGGTTCTTGTTGCATAGTCATAAAATCCATTTTATCAAAGTTGGCATAACTTCCTCCATGTTGTGAACCATGATGTGCTCATTGGGAGGGTTGTTTTGAAATTCTATGAGGTGACCATCTCCTATGGTGATCATATCTTGAAGTCCTTCTTCCTCTAGGACTCAGGGACCTTGAGGGCATCCTTGACCTTCTTCTAGGACTTGGTGAAGGGGCAGATGGGGGTGAGTTAGTCCCACTATTGGTACCCCTCCCATTAAATTGATTTTGGAGTTGTTGTGCATAGAGCCTATCTTCTTCTTCTTGGGCGACTCTTTTTCTTATGTCTAATAATGCACGTTCCTCTTCCTCTAGTTGTCTAAATTTCTCCTTTTTGGCAACTTGTTCATCTAGATAGGCTTTCTTCTCCCTTTCAATGCTTTTCAATCTTGTATGTGCATATCGAGAGGTATCTTTAAGTGGAGAATATTGTCTTAAATGCCTTATTGCGTTGGCTGCGTTGATGTGGTGTTCACTAGACTCGTTGTTCTGGTCCTCGTGTTGTGACCCTGAATCTGAGTGAGTTTACCTGTAATGTCTCTCGGCTCATTGATGAGCATCAAAATACCTTATGTTTTTGGGGGGTGACCTGGGTGGACTAGCATGAGAAGAACCGCCATACACTCTGGTACTCCTATGTCGTTGAAAAATATCCTCAAGAGTTTGATTCATGGCTTCTCTTTATTGTCGAGTGAAAGTGTAACTCATGTCCATACTTGATGAAAGTGGTACTAAAGAGGTTCTCACTTCACTAGGATTACCTTTTGGATTAAATCAAACCTCATATTCACTTCTAGGAGACTGATCGAAAAGGGGTTCTTTTCCCTTGTGCTGTTGACGAGTCTTAACTAGTGGTAACTGGCTAAAGACAACAGGGGGTCACTTCCCTTGATTGAATTGGTACCTTGTTGTAACTGACATGAAAGAAAGAGATTCTTAATGATGGGTCAATCTCTCAAAGTGTCAATTCCAACCTAGGATAATTGAGATTCTCTATTGTCCAAAGAGAAAATGAAAAGATAGAAAATAAAAGGCGTCACCAACACTGTCAAAGAGGTGCTTCAAATCAAAGGGTGAATACCCTTGCACTTTTGAATCAGGAGGTTGGACTTAGCCAAAATTCAAATTGAAATTGAGATATATGAAAAATGATTTGGACAATAGTAGGATCAGAATTCCCCAAGGGTGTAATCAACAATTCTAAAGACAAACTGTTCACTAGGAATATCTTTCTAACTTGACAAATTATTTTCAAGATAACCTTATAAATCAATTGAGATGATCCCTAGAAGGCTAAAATCAAAAATTTGTAGTCAAAACAAGTCTCTAACAGCAAGGTCAGATAACCTACTCAAAGGTCGGGTCGTACTAAAAGCAACTTAATGACTGAAACTAAAAATACTGCTGAAAACTTCCAGGTGATAGACTCCAGGCAGGCTGGGTGATACACCTAGGACCGGGCAATACTTTGCACAATACTAGGTGATATACCTCAATACTGGTAGGCGACAAACCTAACAACTATCAGGCGATACTGATGCAATTTTTGACCAAATGTGTGCAAAATTTCAAGTTTTTAAGGTCTGATTTCAAGTTTCCAAATCTGAGGGTGAAAATGTCTGATTTCAATCACAAATTTAATAGAAATTGGACAGGTTTGCAAATAGTAGGTGATCGAACATGTCTTCAAACACTTGAAACAAGGGCAAAAGAAACCTCACCAAGACAAACACTTGTGATATCAAAAATAAAATTGCACCCTATGGAAGCTACCGATTGTTTGTATGTTGAGAACGTTTACATTAGTATCACACAATCGAAGACACTTCAAGCAATATCTACCTATAAGACAAGGCTCAATACTTACCAACTTAGCCCACAACTTGATGTCCCCTTGCTTGACACCAAGTGGTTTCCCACAAGAGATATTGGCTTCTTTGTGGAAGTGTCAAACAACACAACCAAAGGGACACATATGGTGAGTATCTTGAGGTGATCTAGGTTAGTCCACTTGGATCAATCCTTGCACTAAGAAGATAAGCGACTAAAATAGGTGGCCTCTAACCTATGGTTCTTAGTAAGGGCTTCTGTTCATAACACCCCTCTTGCTCCTCATAGAGGACTCGGACCTCGCGGCCTCAAGAGTACCTTAAGCATTCTTGCTCATTGCTTTCCCCATGGTCGCAATCCCATAAGCTACTCACATCAAGCGAAGATAAGTGTTATGTCTACCAAGGTTTTTAGTGTCTGAGGTAGCCTTGAGATTATAGTGAGTTGGAATAGCCGTCAAAAAGGCTTGTCCCCACTTGGGTCATTCCTCTTGATTGCTCAAGAGCAGGCTCGCTAAAGGATCCTAAACTAAACAAAGAATGGATGATTTTTGAGGTTCAAGGTTTTTGGTTCACCACAAGGGTGAAGAGCATACTCCCCTATCTCAAAAAATTCTCCCAAACACCCCAAGAAAATTCAATTACCCCCTTGCTTCCAAAACCTTAAGATGGGTCAAGATTTTCTGGTTCACCTAAAGGTGAAGAGCATACTTCTCCTACCACCTCAAAATCTCTTCCACAAGGTATTAAGATTCCTAAAACAATTAGTAGATGCCACACTTGGAAAGGAAATAAATCACAAACACTTGAAAAAAAAAAATTCTTTTTGCTTTTGATTATGCTTTGGGCAGCCCTGCAAAAACTATTAGTAGCCCTTTAGTATGCAATTTATGGAAATCTCCTTCAAGCAAAGCCCCTACAACCACAACTTGTTAGACAATTATGGTTAGGGAAATCCAAAATCTAAATGGAAATGATGCAAAAAAATTGACTAATCTAGGCTAAGAAATACAAGCTAGATCTATCTAAATGCAATAAAGTAAACCAGCAAACTAAATATGATCAAATTCAGATGGTAAAACTCAAATTGTAACTCTCTGTCAAATCAGGCGATATACCTTAGACTTCACCAGAATCACACAACATAGTTTCCTGTAACCGGGTGATATACCTCAGTCTGGGTGATACACTTCAGAACATGCGGGTGATACTTCGCGTGATGCTAGGTGATAGACCTTAATACTGGTGGGCGATTCTTCCTTTGCATGAAGTGTCACACCCGTATTATAAGGTCTATCATGTGATATATCTGAGAAGTGTCGCACGATACTCTGAGATAGAAAATAGAGAATGCAAAATATCCAAAAATTAATCCAAAAAATGATGAAAATGCAAGAAACTAAAGGACAAAATCTATCTGACTCTCCCCATCATGTGGTGGTGGTGGAGGTGGTGCTTCTACCCTGTCTGGCACCATGTCTAATGCCCCTGCCCTCTGAGAGTAGGACAGTGCTCTCTGACCCTCTGGCACTACCTGGAGATAGAGTCTGTGATAATATGCAGCTCTGGCTGTCTCCCGTCGGATCTCTAGTGTAGCTACCCGTACTATCATCTCGCGGTGTGCTATCTCTGCCCTAAGATCTCTCATCTGCTGATCTCTCTCTGATCTCAGATCTACTAGCTATTGATCCTGTACTACTATAGTCATCCTCAGCTACTAGATCTCTGCCTCAAGAGTCTAAATGCGAGCTCTCAAATCATCCCCTGCAGCTGGATCCACCTATCCCTATACCTACTCCTGAGAAGGTCTTTGTACCTCCTCACTCCCCGAGCCCTGACCTCATGGTCATTTTTGGCCACCAGCTCTGGATCCCTCTCCCACCTCTCTGACTTGGCCTCCCCCTCTATCCTCATTGTATCCTCCATCTCCTCCTCCTGGGGAAACCTGTGCTGCATCTGGTACAGTAAATCAAGGGAATGGTGCCCTCCATCACTCTACCCTGTACGTTGCATCAACTCCTACATCAGCCATGTATGGGAGATACTCCCAGGGCTCCCTCCTGATCCTAGCTATCTCCTTGATAGCCCGCTAATAGTCTAACATGGGTAGCCAGAAATGTATGGTGCAAAAGTGACCACACTTCTATGAACCATTACATGCAAGGTTGCTCAACAATGAGGCCACACAAAGTGACTCATAGCTCTCTATGCATAGAGTTGCTAGGGACTTTGATAGATTTTCTCTCAGGTAGAGCTACAAACTAGTGACTTTGCTAGTCAACCATACAATGAGAGATTCACAATGAAGACAAGGGCAACAATGCCAATATCCCCAAATGGAATCGAGGTATGCAAATGCAATGCAAACTAATATGAATATGCAAGATTAATCTACCAAAATGAAAGTACAATGCAACTATGAAAGGAAATAGCAATGGATTACAAATCTCCTAATTAAGCTATGTGAAGCTAATCTATTGCATAAAAGGAAACTAAGCTAATATGCCATGATTATGCAACTAAATAAAGGAAATATGCAACTAAATGAGATGCAACAATGAAAAGCAAGTCTTCAAAGCTTGATGTAGAATGTCTTCAATAAACTCCAAATAACCTAGAAAACCTGCAACATAACATTAGCATAAAAGAGATGGATGCAAATGAAGGAGAGAGCTCTCCTTTTATAAGAAGTGAGGTGAAATGAACCATTGAGATTAAGAGGCAAAAGACTTAATCAACGGTGGAGAAAAATGGAAGCTTGATCCTTGTGCACAAATATCCTCCAATGAGAAAATAGGAGTTGACTTTTGTGTCCATATGAGACAAAAAGTGTTTTTTTCTCTTTTTATAAAATAACAATAATGCTTTATTTGTGCAACATAGGATAAGAAAAAAAGGTGGGGCTTTTTATTTAATAAAAGGAGAGGAAATATTTCTTTTAAATAAATAAAAATTTAGGATAAAATGGTTAGCCCATAGGATAAAAATCCAATATACGATCGATTTGATTAGGAAATTGATAATGTTGAAAATATTGATTATTGATAAAAATGATTCAGGGTTGATAAATCAAATAAATGGGGCCCAAAGTCTAGGCGACCATTTTTGGGTGCATACAGATGTAATGCTCCTAACATGACAACTTATTACTATAGTAGTGATGATTTGTGGGTACTAATTCCCACATGTGGTTTTTCCCTCTAACCAAGGGATTCCATGAGAAAAATATTTGTGTCACAGTTTTGCACGTATTGATGTTTGATTTACTTTATTACTACTTCACTATTTGTATTTCATGCTATATCTTGAGGAAGTTTGTGGTGAGAATAGTTAGAATTTTTGGTTACACTGATTCACCCCCCCTCTCAATGGCATCTAGCATTAACACATTGAATACACATTCCTAACAATCTCCCCCTTCGTCATTGATGGAAACACTAATGAAAAACACAAATTATCTCTTTGTGAAAGGTGTCAACATCAACAAGTTCGACATCAATGACAACACACAATCAATTAGTGACAATCTCCCCCTTTTTCATTAATGGAAAATAATTATACTACATCTCTCCCTATTGTATCTGTCTCCATCTATAACTCTCTCCCCCTTTGACATAAAGGATAATGGGTACAATTTAAGAAGCACCAAATAATTCCAAATATCTATATCCCTTTTTTGTGTATTTATAATAACTACAAAACTTCCACTAACAAAAATAAATCATCTCCATAATATTTCCCTGCAAGTAGTTAACCACCACCTTCACTTCTCCCACTAAGAGTAGAAACCACATCAATCCAAGAGACAAAAGATGCACATTAAGTCTCCACCTGGAAGGATGCACCACTTGTAATGCCATGCCAGGGAACCTAGGATAATTTAACCTTAGACATGTTACTACGTTTGCAGAATATTTTTTTCTTAAATATTTACAAACAGTAATGATAACAGTGTGCAAGTAATACAATCATAGATATAAACAAGTACATAAGTACAACTCAATTATAGTTAATAATTCTCAAGGGTCCCATGACGTAGAACTACATATTACTAAATAAATATTTTAGATTAAGAATAATTACAAATATCTCATGTACAAATGAATAAGAAGTGTACATCCAATACCATAAGGTATAAATACAATGAAACAACATCCTCTTCACTAGTTGTAGGGTATGGCATACAACCAAATACAAAGTATAGTACAATATCTTAAAGGAATCATATGTGAAGGATTGATATAAGATACAAATATAAACATCATAAGATAAATATGAACAAGCCTACAATGAAGAACAAGAAGAAGGTAAAAATAACAAGAATCCTCCAGCACCGCTGTAAGAACATTTGAATCTCAAATGGTAAAAGAAAATACTACCACCCGACCTCATAGAACCAAAGGTCCACTCCCACCATGTTGAGGATATAACAACAAAATCCACTCGGATAATAGACCAAGTCACAACAAAACCACTGACCAAAGGTCCTGAAGGATTTCTATCTCAAAAGGTACCACCAACTAATGATTAAAAAAAAAGATAATAAGTATCAACATGTCAACAAGTACCAAAACTCCAAAATACTAGAATATCAAACAAATACTAATCACCAAAAATATACCACCAGGTAATACTGAAATAACAAAGACTCACCACCAGAGGAAAATGCACAAAACTACCGAGGAGACTTAGGCTACATACTGTGGGAGTTTCATCACATGGCCATCTGCTTGAGTTATCTTGGAATAGTCACTCTGAACCCTAGATCCTCAAGCATTGAGTTACCCTTGTTAGAAATTATAAAAAATAAGTAGAGCAAAGGAAAGAACCTAAGTGTGAGTGCATGAAAGGAAATTACCAAGATCACAAAGAGAGAGAGAGAGAGAGAGAGAGGGTAAATACTTCAAAGAATCAAGCCAAAAGATCACCAAAGTGCTCCAAGAACAACAAGAACTCAAATATTTTTGAAAGGGGAAAGCAAAGAAATTTTTTTGGGCCCTATTTTTCTAGCTACTTTTTCGGCTAATATTTTTGGTTATTTTTCTAGCCGACATGTTGTAACCCTAAAGCAACAAAATATGTATAATATTGCTTAGGATTAGGGATTTCATTATGATGTATGTTTTAGTAGCTTCTGTTAATATGATTTAGAACAACAAAGAGGGGGGGTGAATCAGTTGTTCTCAGGTCCAGATGTATAAATAAACTTTCAAAACTCTTAAACAACTCAGCTCTAACAACCAATAGGTACTTGGTCATTACAAGATGCATATCAGAAACATATAACAATGCAGTCCACTATCCAATAGTATTTAACTTGCAAAACACAGAAATATTCAAACCAAAACATTCACACAAGCATTGACACTAGGAACTATAGTGGAAACCCAATTTGGGAAAAACCACTTTGTAACATGCTACTAATATTTTCACTCTTCTGAAGTGAGCTCTATGAAAAGCCAACCTTGTCAAAGGTTTACAAACACACTGCTAGGTGTGACCCGGTTAAAGGATTTCAACCACCCTGTTAGGAGTGCACCTTTTTAAAGGACTTAAGTACATTCCATTAGAATGAAACCTTGATTAAAGGATTTATACAATGGTTGTTAGGTCAACCTTGATTAAAGGATTTAAACTGATACAAGGGTTAGAAAGTAACAGTAGTGTTTGATCTGAAAACATACAACTCACTTTGCAAATAACAGATCCAATTCTTACATATATATGTTGGCTTACTGACTAAGATCCATTTCCATCTTCATCACTTATCTTCTTGGAAATCCATTCAAGCAATCATAACTCCTTCTCCTTCAACCTTTTCTGCTTATTCAGTCAATAACAACAACAACTTGTTACAAGCAGCAGTTGTCGTTGCACCAAAAGATCGATCTATTAATGCCCGATACAACCACTAGACTTATAGAAGACATGAGAGGCAGTTAATCCATGTCATGAACCCCACGAGGGATACTGGCCCACTACCAACAATCCTCCTCCCAATGTCACTCACCATGGCTTGTGTGGATTCAAACCTATGACCAAGCTCTGATACCACTTGTTAGGAATAAGAGTCCACAATACAACTGAGAGGGGGGGTGAATCAGTTGTATGATAGAATATTAAACTTTAAACTTTAAGCTCAACAATATCATATTCAATGAACACAATGAATGCCAACAAAATAACACAATATTTTGGTTACGGGGAAACCTTGTTAAAGGTAAAAACCCCACTGGGAATTAGCACCCACTAATGATGTACTGAGAGTATAGTAATCCTTGTTAGAAGATATAGCCTTGTTAGGAGCTTATTGAAACATTATAGTACATAGTCCTTGTTAGAGGACAGACCCTATTAGGAGTCAAGAACAATAGAGATCTCACTACCCAAGGCTCACTACCCCAAGAAGGTTAAATCCACCTCTAGAACTCACTAGTTTGCAACAGGTGCATATAAAGAAATACACAATCTTTTGAACTATTTGCCAGCAACTATCTTTTCTTGATCAATTCCAATGAAGTCCACCAATAAACCTATGCTCTACATGTAGTAGACACAAGCTCACAGATTTCACAACCTCTCTATATCACATATATTCCATCCATGTCTTTTCCAAAGAAAAGACCATTCATTTATACCTTATTACATTTTACTAAGATCAGGTTGGCCCATAAGGCTTTCCTAATTACAAACAATTGCATAAACCCTTGCTAAGATACTCACGGTATCTAAAACAATTTTACAATGATTACATTACAATAAATAAGGACCGACATCCTTGATTTATGCTTGCCAAAAAAAACACACGCTTCATTCCCTGAGTCGGCTTCAAAATAAGCCATTTCCAGAGCACATGCCACAGATGATGTCACCAATCACTCCATACCTTGCGCTGACCAATGAACATCCATCAGTACCTTTTCCATCATCCTTCAAGTTCACATACCTTGAATCCAATCCCTCTAAAAGATATATAAAAAACTCAGAGACTAACTCTGTCAATTCTTACTATCACAGTCCAGTGACCAGTCTTTACAAAAATAGTTGTAACTCTCTTAATATGCAATGCTTAATGATTTGAGCATAGATATAAGATCAAAACATCCACTTGAACTCTCATCTAACTTCCCAGCATCTGAAACATACATACACTATGATTACCATTCTGGTTCCTTCATAAAAGCATATGTTGACATCAGTGACAAAACACAAATGACAACAGTATGAGTGCCCATTCAATAACATAGTGATTAAACATCTTACATGTCTCAATCACCACCCATGCATTAGCAATATCCAACAATCTCCCCCTTTGGCATTGATGTCAACATATGGGAAAATCTTATCCCAAAGCTATATTAATCCAAAGTCCTTCAACTAAAAAATCTCCCCAAATAGTAGAGATTTTCTCATAGCAACACTCCCCCTTTGACAGCAATGGAAAAGGGTTCCATGAGCCTTCAACTACCTTCACATATAAACCTTTTTCCATGATCACTCCCCCTGAGGAGTAGATCCCTACATCCAGTCCAAAAAATGATGAGGCTCTAAACACTTCTGGACTGATGCATCTCTGCATCATTTAGTTCTGACTAGGAGGGGCCTGAACCCCTAGCATACCTCTGATATATTCAAAGGTATCTTTCAGTAGTGGCTTTGTAAAAATGTATGCAATCTTCTCTTTTGTACGAATATATTCTAGCTTGATTTCTTTTTCTGCCACCTTGTCTCTCAAGAAGTGATACTTGATAGAAATGTGTTTAGTTTTAGAGTGCATCACCAGATTCTTTGACATGTTTACTGTGTTGGTGTTATCACAATGGATAACCACAGGCTCATTAAAAGTTATTCCTATGTCTATTAGCATTTGTTTCATCCAAACAATCTGAGTGCAATTTATAGCAGCAACAACATATTCTGATTCACCAATAGATTGTGCTATACAATCTTGTTTATTACTTAGCCAAAAAACCAAATTTTTCCCAAGGAAAAATGCACCACCATTGGTACTTTTTCTGTCATCAATAGTTCCTACCCAATCAACATCAGTATAAGCATGAAGTTCAAAGCTATCATTCCTGTCATACCATAAACCATAGTCTATGGTTCCTCTGAGATACCTCAGTATTCTTTTCACATCAG
Organism: Chamaecyparis obtusa; assembly: GCA_027943335.1. Classification (NCBI taxonomy): domain Eukaryota; kingdom Viridiplantae; phylum Streptophyta; class Pinopsida; order Cupressales; family Cupressaceae; genus Chamaecyparis; species Chamaecyparis obtusa. The sequence continues at coordinate 114,402 of BSBK01005877.1, read as the reverse complement.
CTAGATGAGTCTCTTTGGGTTTTGCCTGATATCTAGCCACAATTCCAACAGCATTAGCAATATCTGGTCTGGTGTGAGCCAAATATTGTAGCCCTCCAACCATTGATTATACAAAGTCTGAAAAACACATTTTGATTCATCATCAATTGTTAGCTTTTTTCCAATCACCATATGTGTTCCTACTAGTTTACAATCTTCCATACCGAATTTCTTAAGCAATTCTTTGAGATACTTGATCTGAGAAATGAAAATACCATTCTCATTCTGAGTTATTTGCAATCTAAGAAAGAATTTCATTTCACCTATCATGGACATCTCAAATTTACTTTCCATTTCTTTAGCAAACTTCTTACATAGATCATCATTACCTCCAAAGATAATGTCATCCACAAATACTTCTACTATCAAGATTCCATCTTCAGTAGTTCTTAAATACAAATTATTGTCTGTATTACCTTTTCTGAATCCAAGTCCAAGTAGATATGTGTCCAACCTTGCATACCAAGCCTTAGGAGCTTGCTTCAACCCATACAGTACTTTCTTCAATTTTCACACCATGTCTTTGTCTTCGCATAGAGGAAATCCATCTGGTTGTTCTATATATACTTCTTCTTCAAGATCTCCATTTAGAAATGCAGATTTAACATCCATCTAATACAATTTGAATTTTTTGTGTGCAGCATAAGATAGAAATAATCTTACTGCCTCTATTCTAGCAACAAGAGCAAATGTTTCTTCAAAGTCTATGCCTTCTTGTTGTGAGTATCCCTTACACACTAGTCTTGCTTTGTTGCTTACAATTGTTCCTTCTTCATCTATTTTGTTCCTAAAGACCCATTTTGTTCCTATGAAAAAATTTATTTTTAGGTCTTGGAACCAATTTCCAAGTATTATTTTTCTTTATCTTATCCAATTCTTCTTTCATGGTATTTATCCAAGATTCATCTTTAAAGGCTTCATCTGTAGTTTTTGGCTCAATTTGAGAAATCAAACAAATTTCTTCTCTAACTTTAGATCTAGTTAGCACTCCCTGACTAGTATTGCCAATAATTTGATTTTCAAGATGGTTATTTTTTACATACCTTGGAGTTTTAGGAATTTCACTAGTCTTGCTTGTATCATCACAAGCCTCTTTTTCACTTTCTTCCTCAACAAGTTCTTCTTCGGCAGCAGTAGTGGTTTCTTTCACTTCTGATATATGACTGATGTCATACATTCTTTCTTGTATCTGAAATTTCTCATCTATTCTTACATTGTTACTTTCAACCATCTTCCTTAATCTCAGATTGAAACATTTGTATGCCTTTCTTTTAATAGAGTAACCAAGGAAGATACCTTCATCACTTCTAGCATCAAAATTCCCTATCTTATCATCCCTCTTGATATAACATTTTCTACCAAAAATTCTAAAATATTTTACAGTAGGAGTGTGATCAAACCATAGTTCATAGGGAGTTTTACTTGTGCCATCTCTGATTTGAATTATGTTTAATGTGTACACTGTTGTTCCAACAACCTCTCTCCAATGTACATGAGATACATTTCCTTCAATCAGCATTGTCCTGGCAGCATCAAGTATAGTTATGTTTCTTCTCTTTGCTATCTCATTATGTTGTGGAGTCCTAGGAGTAGATGTTTGTCTTTTTATCCCATGCTCTTCACAGTATGAATTAAATAAATCTAATGTAAACTCTCCACCTCTGTCTGATCTTAAACACTTTATTTTTCAGTCCTGATTCATTTTCTACTTTTACTTTAAACAACTTGAATTTGTCAAATGCTTCTGATTTCTCTCTCAAATAAGTAACCCACATAATTCTAGAAAATTCATCAACAAAGAGTATAAAATACCTTTCACCATAGTATGACTTTGTTCTTGTAGGCCCACATAGATCTGTACGTACCAGATCCAACTTTCCTTTTGATGTAAATGTTTTTCTTTTATGACTGCTTTTAGTTTGCTTTCCCATAACACATTCTCTGCACAGTGTTAGAAAGTTTCTCAATCTTCAGTAGATCTCTTACTGCATTAGCCATACTTGCCTTCACAATGTTATCAAAGTTAACATGACAAAATCTTTTATGCCATAACCAACTATCATCTACCTTCGCAACAAAACAAGAGGCTCCAAATGTGTTTAGTTCAAATACATTACCTCTAGATTTTGAACTGGTAGCAATCAGTTTCCCTTCCTTGCTTCTAATAAAGAATTTACCATTAACAAAACTTAATTGAGAGTCTTTATCCTTTAACTATCCGACACTCAACAAATTGTGTTTCAGTCCTTCAACAAGTAGTACATTGTCTGTATTAGTCTTTCCATCTAGAGTGATGGATCCATCTCCTATGATGGACTTTGGGAGATTGTCCCCAAACCTTACAACACCTCCATCATAATTTACTAATTTAACAAACTTGTTCTTATCACCATTCATGTGATGAGAACATCCACTGTCAATTATCCATTCAGTTTTCTTGTCAACATGAGATACTAAGGCTTTTTCTTCATGAATAGGTTCATCTTTAATAGAAACAAATCCAATCTCTTCATCATCTAAATCATCATCAGAGATTCCTTCACTAGCATAATAACATTCTTTGTCTCTTCTAATATTTGCATAATCAGGTTTGTACTTAGGAACTCTTGTAGGACATCTAGATGCAAAATGACCTATCTTATTGCATGAAAAACATTTCAAAGGTAATTTGCCTTCAAATTTTCCCTTACCTCTTTTCTCTCTTCTAGAAATCAGTGCAAAATTTATTCCATCTTTTTTTCTTCTTCCATTATCTTCTCCCATTCCTCAGCATACTCACCAAGCTCTTCTTTCAAGTCTTCTTTGCTTGTGCTCAATAGTGTAAATACTTTCTTGTTTGTGAATGCCCTAAATGTAGATTCAACTTTAGGTGCAGCTTCTCCTAATTCCGTAGCTTCAAAGGTATTTAACTTTGCAATCAACATCTCTCTGCTAAAGTTTGGAGTTAGGGGTATAGTTTCTTGAATTTACATTTCCTTGAATTTATAAGTAGGAGTTAGAGATCTAAGAATCTTTGCAATAACTTCATCTTCATCATAAGTGCCTCCACATTTTTTTATTCCAACTACGGTTTATGTAACCCTTTGAACATAGGCCCTAATACTTTCATCTTCATTCATTTGCAGCTTCTCCATCTTCATCTTCCAGTTTTGCAACTTCGCTTGTTTGGTATACTTGTCTCCTTCATAGAGTGCCTCTAGTCTATTCCAAATTTCATGTGCTAAATCTAGGTCTTTAATTTCAGTAAACTCACCCTCAGATAGTGCACTGATCAATGCTTCTCTTGTGACCATGTTACATGAAAATAACTTATTTTCATCCTCATCGGTTGTTTCCAAGTCATTCTTAGCCTTCAGAGATTCCTTCTTCTTCACAATCATCCAGTAGTCTATGCCCATACATAGCAGATGTGTTCGCATCTTGTTTTTCCAACTGTCAAAGTTTTCAGGATCAAACTTAGGACTTTCCTTCCTATAGAATGCCATCTCCAAGATCACCTAAAGCTATTAAGCTTTCTCTCTGAGGATCACAAGCTCTGATACCACTTGTTACAAGCAGCAGTTGTCGTTGCACCAAAAGATCAATTTGTTAATGCCCGATACAACCACTAGACTTATAGAAGACACAGGAGGTGGTTAAGCCATGTTTTGAACCTTGTGAGGGATGTTGGCCCACTGCCAACACAAATCTAGCATCCTTCTTCAACCTCACACTTAGGTTTCCTTAATACCTCTTTGATAGATCGATCCAACTTTTTCCACTTAATCTCTTTCGTAGATCTTAGGGTTAGGTCAGATTCATTGAATCCTTCCAACATTATATTCTTCATCCATCCTTCTAGAAACATCTCTAATCTCTTTATGGAATTACAATAAAATGGTTTACAATGCATTAAATACTTCCATACATTCAATAAATAAAGTCAACATGATTTACATAATCCAAGAATTCAACTATGTCGGCTAGGAATCTGAATTCTTCCTCAAATGTAAATTATTGACACTCAGTCAATACTATGTTCAACTCCTCGGTCATCACTGGGTAGCCTAGTCACCACTAAAATTGTTTCCTCATCTAATATTGTCTTCCTCGGCAATAAACTGATGTTCGGTCAACATTGAATTTACTTGGCATATATTGGCTCGGTCGACACTAACATCACTCAACTTAAACTAGATTTCTTCACTTTTGTTCGGTTAAGCCTACTTGTTTAGTCTTACTTCTTACTTAGATAAGCAATACATTATCTTATCATTGTGCCACATAATCAAGTACCCATTGAAGTATCAAGATAAATCAACCTTTCCTTAGGTGCTATTGTTATCAACCTTTCCCTAATCCTTCTCAACAATCAAATAGATATAGTACTTTCTTAGATAGAAACAGTCTTACCAGTTAAGGTTTGACATCAATGACAATACAACAATTGCTTCAATTGTAGTTTCCAACAGCTTCTTGCGGTGGTATTGAGCTGTAAGGGATTACAAATTGTAATCAGGTTGCAATCACTGAATAATAATAATATTGGACTCCTTGTTGGTGGACGTAGCCTAGGGATTGGGTGAACCATGTTAAATCTTTGTGTCTTTTATTGTTTTCTGATATTGGTTATATTTGCGTGTAACTGTTATTTCTATCTTGTTAATCCTAACAAATGTCGCATGTCAGAAACCCCCGATTTGATGAATATATTGCCCATATGGGATTGACCATATTGCCATGCATTTATTAAAATTGGGTCCAATGCCCGAGCCCATCACCCTTCAGTTTATTTAATTTTGTCTATTTCTTTCACATTATTGCCAATGGCATATAATTTTTGGGCAGGATATATTTTAAACATTCGCCTATAATTTCAAAGTGGCCCCAAATGGATGGCCTATATTCACCAATAGTTTTATATATATGTTTATAGGTGGCCCCAAATTTGCCTAGTATTTTATGGGCTCATGTCTCAAACTGATGCCTTTTTGCCAACTTTATTAATCATAGCAAGGTATTGGAGGACCCATAATCACCTCAGAAATAACACAAGACATGTTATAATTACTCGAGCTTCACCAAATATTTGTACACCTAATACCTCCCGCCCAATTTTCCAAAAAAGGATTAGTATAAATACATTCATAGATTAGTGTTATTGTACACAACTTGGCTCAGTTCAATTTGATCAATAGGGAAGTTCAGAGACTTCAGACTGTTGAGTCTTGACTGTATTGGCAATTCGTGATTACAATTGAATTTGAGGCAAAGGTAAGTGATTATTATTCTACGACTATGTAAATTTGAGTTCATTCTTATACAATCATAGATTTAAAAGGATTTTGACTGATACAAGGGTTAGAAAGTAACGATAGTATTGATCTGAAAAACATACAGCTCACTTTGCTAATATTAGATCCAATTTCATACACATATGTTGGCTTACTGACTATGAACCTTTACCATCTGCATCACTGATCTGCTCAAAAATCTCTTCAAGCAATCACAACACTTCTCCTTCAACCTTTTCTGCTTAGATAGTCAATAACATCAACAACACTTCCAATATCCTCTCCTCTTTTCAACCTCATGCTTAGGTTTCCTTAATACTTCCTCAATTAGGTCAATACATCTTTTGCCGCGTAATCTACTTCATAGATCTTAGGGTTAGGTTAGATTCATTGAATCCTTCCAACTTTATGTTCTTCATCTATCCTTCTAGAAATATCTCAAATCTCTTAATAGATTTACAATAAAACATTTTATAGTGCATTAAATGCTTTCATACAATCAATAAATAAAGTCAACATGTTTTACATAATCCAAGAATTCAACTATGTCGGTTGGAAATCTGAATTCTTCCTCAAATGTAAATTACTAACGCTCGGTCAATATAGTGTTCAACTCCTTGGTCTTCATTAGAAAGCTCGGTCACCTCAAAAACTATTTCCTTGGCTAATATTGTCTTCCTCAACAATTAACTGATGTTCGGTCAACACTGAATTTACTCGGCATATACTAGCTCGGTCGACACTAACATCACTTGGCTTAAACTAGATTTCTTCACTTTTGCTTAGTTAAGCCTACCAGTTTAGTCTTCATTCTTACTTTGATAAACAATACATTATCTTATCATTGTGCCACATAATCAAGTACCCATTGAAGTGTCAAGATAACTCAACCTTTCCTTAGGTGTTATTGTTACCAACCTTGTCTATCCCCTTCACAACAATCAAATAGATATAGTACTTTCTTAGATAGCAACAGTCTTACCAGTTAAGGTTCGACATCAATGAAAATACAACAATTACTTCAATTGTAGTTTCCAACAATAATTACTCAGGCTTCGCCAAATATTTGTACACCTAATACCTCCTGCCCAATTTGCCAAAAAAGGATTAGTGTAAATACATTCATAGATCAGTGTTATCGTACACAATTTGGCTTAGTTCAATTTGATCAATAGCAAAGTTCAGAGACTTTAGACTGTTGAGTCTTGACTGTATTGGTGATTCATGATTGCAATTGAATTTGAGGCAAAGGTAAGTGATTATTATTCTACGACTATGTAAATTGGAGTTCATTCTTATTTAGTGGGGACTAGTTAGTGAACAATGGTGACCTGGGAGACCTCAGACATGATTTAAGGGTGAATGAATCATATTTATATATATTATAGTTCTATTGTCACCTCTTCAACAAGTAACTATTTTTTTTCACTAGTAGGCCGGTAGCCTGGTAGCCATTATTTCATTGAAGAATTGAGATGTCAAACAAGAATAAGCGTAAAGCTCCCACATATGGGGAAAGCCAAGAGAGGGCAGAAAAATGTAAAACCTTATCATCATACTTTGCTCATGGTGTTGGAAATGTTTCTGGCCAAAATCAAGAAGCTACTTCATCACTAGAAGATTTTCAAGATTCACAACCTGAACCTACATGACATATTGAACAAGTTAGCGAACCTAATATCTCAGATCATGATAAACTTGAAGAAAATTTTTAGTTAAATACCCAGAGTAGCCATAATGATATAATCAACTTGGATGAGACTAAGAATGTCAGACAAGATGATGGTGCAAGGAAGAAGAAAAGAAAATACAATTCAAAAAATGATAGAGAATCAAAAAAAGATTAGATGTGGGATCTGTCAAGGAATTTTCAAGTAGAATGGGTTTGAAAGTATCCATTCATTAAACCAGTGGAAAATCAAATTGAAGGTGAGCCTTTGGAAAAATGCAGATGTAAGATTTGCAGCAAGATAAATAAGAAGGAAAAGAGGTTGCAACTAAAAATTGACACCATAGAGAAGCATATGGGTAAAGTTTACGAAAAGAAAACCATAGATGGAGTTCAAAAATTAGTGATAAGATGGAAAACAAAGGAGGAATCTCAACATGTTAGGAATGCAGAATTATATGAATTTAGCATAATATAAAGATGAAGCCTGGTGAAGTTAAAGGCTCTATTGAAGCTTGTTTTGGAAAAGCATTGGAAGTAGAACTAATGGGAAAAGTTGTTCAGCTAAGTGTTGTGTTTAATATTTTGAGTAGAGGGCATCCTATGATAGACTACCCATCATTGAGTACTTTATTACACTTTTTGAAAGTTTGTAATTATCATAACAGTCACTGGTCAATGAACAGTGGATGGGAATGGGCAAGTTGTCTTGTCGAGGTTGAAAAAGAGGATATAAAGGAAAAAATTAAAGAGTCAAATTTTATTGCATTATCTTTAGATGAGGTTACAACAGTAGACAATACTTCCTGGGTATGCATGCATGTTTATACTGTACACAATTTTATTCGCCAACCTCATCTACTAACTATTGCTAAAATGAAGGATAATGCGACAGCGGAAAATTTATTTGAACTAGTAAAGAGTTCTCTAATTGAATATGGAAGTATAAATGGCATGATGATTGCCAAAAAATGGATGTGTGTTGGAGCAGATGGAGCTTCAGTAATGCAAGGCCATAGGGGCAGTCTTTACACAAAGATACAATCTTCTTATGCACCCTACATTACTCCCATTCACTGCATGGCCCACATAATGAATCTAGCTTTTGGAGTTGTCAACAAGCATGCTTCAGTATAAAAAAATTGAAGTTTTAATCAAAGAGCTCTACCAATACTTCTATCGAAGTCCGAAATTATTGAGGGAATTTCAACACTTTGTTGAAGGACTAACCAACGAGAACAAGCTTCTTAAGGATAATGATACCAGATGGACCTCTTTGGATGGACTAGCACATCAAGTTTTTCAGAATATCAATCATTTCTTGGTCTAATGAACTCAAGTCGTGACGAAGTAGGGCAACCAAAATTTTCTGTGCTACTGCGAATGTTAAGTAATGTAGAGACACTCTTAACATTAGTAGGTCTTCTCCCCATGCTTGAGGAAATGAGAAATTTAATGAAAAAGCCAAGCAAAGAGCGATGTATATTGCAGAATATGTTGTGCTGCATAAATTGACATGCTTGATGCTCGATAATCTCTATCGATTATTTGATGATGTAAAATTTTCTAGCTGGCTGTCATAGATTTGGACAATCCTGATAACTTTTTAAAAATTAGTGCAAATGGGGAGTTATGTGCAGAATTTTGTGGAGTTGAGATACCAATGCACTACTTTGCCAGGATCGAGTCTGAGGAACTAGGAAAGAACCCCAGGAAGCGAGTATCAAGTATTAAAAGGGAAGACTTTACCAAGATCGTTGAGTCTCTAACAGCTTCTGTGAAGCACATTGCCTATGATCTTTTTGCACAGGTTAGAGAAAGATTCCCTCCAGTCAAACTAATTGAATCCATGGCTATTGTGTTTCCTCGATATTAGAGTCTGAACATTTTGAAAGATTTTAAAACTAAGCTACTAACTCTGATAGATCATTTTTGCAAAACCAAAGAGTTAAATGGAGTAACTCTAAATGGAATTTTATATGAATCTCATTTGAGATACCAATTAGGTCATTTTCCACTGACCATGAGGGAACAATATAATATTATGCAGAACCCTCTCGAAGATGGATCGGTATCAAGGCTTTGGAAAAATCTAGCTAAGAGTGAAATGTTGATTGATTCAATATTAGAATATTTCAAGCTTGATGACTTATCTTTGACCATGATATTGAGGTCAGTGAAGGATGAGAGAGTTTTCAGTGCTTTGGGATTCCTAAAGTCAAAGCTAAGAAACAAACTAGACAAGAATCTAGAAAATTGCTTGAGGCTCTATACATCCAAGTATGAAGTCAATATTTTTCCTTACAAAATGGAACTGAAATTGTGGAGGAAGAAATGTCATAGAAGAGGGTTGGGAAACATTTCAAACCAAAGTGGGAGTGCCAGAGATAATGATGTCATTGACTCATGTACTGGTCCTAGTACTGCTAGCGGTGAACATCAGTTAAGCAAAAGTATGCAGAGTGAAGAAAACATATCAAAGAACCAAGGAAGCTATGAAGTTGATGACAATGAATTCAAGGATCCCAATAATGATATGATGTGGCAACTTGAACCGTTGTAGAAGTAGCAAGTCCTAGGTATTTATTAAACTTTTTCCTGAAATCTACTATCAGTTTTTGTATCTCATCATCAATCATGCATAATAGCATATTCCAATGTCAAAAACATGAATGTGGTTGATAATGTCATCAAGATTCAATTCCATAATTAATAATGGTTTTCATTTGCATTATTCAGCTCATATGGTACAATTCTTGTTGATTTTTCTTTTTTTTTTTGACAACATAGAAATTCATATATTACAATTCTTAGAAATATTGATTCTCATTAATTTAATAAAAAATATGATACAATGTAACAATTCATTCATTAATATTAGTAAGAACACAACTCCGTGATTCTATTTACAAAAGTCAATGACTCAATACCCATTAGCAATTTGGCATATTTCCCAATTTCAATTTCATTACCCTAAGCCAATGCCCCTAAATTCCCTTTTATAGAAACAAGGGAGCAACAACAGCTTCAGGTCGATTTGCCTAATGTGAAGTCTCAAAATCTAAATTAGTAAGACAGCTACAAGTCTACAACATCTCTACAACTATACATTTTGCATTTGACAGGCCAGTTTAGTAAATTAGCATTGGCAATAACATCTACAATATTGATCATGTTCAAAAAACAAAGTTCAGACTTGTTACTTTAAACTCAATTCTAGTATTTAGGATACTATCAAATATATAAACTAAAGATAAAGAGATGATTGAAACTGGAAGTACTTTCACATACTATGATTGATTAGATCAAGATGATTCTGTCAATTTCTTTAGTATGCTCCATTCTTCGTTGGTTGGAAGGGAAAAATTTGTGATGTTATAGTAAATGACCTGCAACCTCATCAGCCATCCATACTTGGAAGACTGAGTTGAAAGCAATGTTCCTTCCAATAATGCATTCAAATTTGTCAATATTTTTATGTAGTTTGCAATGCCTTCATGAGTTATGTCCCGAGGAAGCTTGCCTAAATCAGACATCGTTGTGTCCTCCAACTTTTTTTTGTAAGCTTCTCTTCCAACAAAATGCATTGATGAGTAATCAAGAACAAGACTCGGAAAACCAAGAGTTATCAATTTGGTTGTTTTACTATTCATCTTGGCAAGCTTTGGCCCAAATAAGGTAAGAGTTTCATCTGTTTCTGTTAGTTTCTGACATTTTTGAAAGACAGAGTTCTCCTTTATTGATGCACCAATGCGGTCCTGAATTCCCTTGCTTGCCAAATGCCTGTCACGGGTTGTGTTGATTTTTTGAAAAATCTACTTTGCATTTTTCTGTCTCTAACAAAAAAAATTGTTCTTCTCAATGTTCTCTTTCAGATTCCCAAAAACATATGTAAGACTTTCATTCAGTTCAAACCAATCACACAACCTATCAACAGACACCTTTATTTGCCCCCAGAAGAATTTTTTTATTTTCTTGATTGTATTATTTGCATGGTCATTCAATTTTTTTTCATAATTTTTAATTGTATTATTTGCCTTCTTTAGGTCTTCTCTTATTTCGGAGAACTGGTGTTCACTATGTTGTTTTATTTTCTATGCTTTCTCTTCCCATTGTTTTTCTTTCTCTTCCCACTGTTTTGTTTTTACCCTCTCATTCTCCAATTCTTTTCTTAAGTTATTATTTTCATGTCCCACATTCTCCATGATTTTGTATATACTTAATGAAGAGGCTTTTTCATCCTCAAGTTTTTTTTCTCTATGTTCCAATTTTTCCCTCAGAGTTTTCAGTTTTGCATCCATATGTTCTTGTTGTCCAATTGCTTCTTTAGAGGATGAATTTTTTATCCTTCTCTCTAATTATTTGCATCTTTTTTCTGTTGCTTTCTCCTTTGCCTTTTCATTTGCCAGTTCTACCTTCAACTTATCTATTGTGCCCTTAAGCTTTACTTTCTCTCTCTCCAACTTCATCACTGAACTATAGACCACTTGGTTGGTCATTTTCGACACATTTATCTTGTCCACATTTTTTATTTTGGATAAATCCATTTGGAGGGTGCTAACTTGAAATTGAGATGGATCTGGCTGACTCTCTAGTGGATTTTTATCTCTAGCTGGGGGCATAACAACCATGAATTCCATCATATCTTTCTTTGGGTCATATGTGGGAAATAACCCGTTGGATGCAGGTTCTGCATCATGAGCTACAGCAACTACTTCCATCTTCAATGTCTTACTATTTTGTCTATTCCTATTTTTTGATTGTTCGTAGTTAGTTACAAAATCATTGTAACGAAAATCAGATTTTTCTGACACAATTGAATGTTTGAATGGTGAAATAGCACAAGTGCACTGATGTACGAGCTTCCACCTATGTTGCCCGTGGTTCTCCTAATTCCACCATGAGGATTACCAACACCCTGACCCATTAGAAGTGGATTTTTTGGACTATTCTGAGGGTTTTCTCCTAAAGGCTGGGCAATTGTTGGACTCGCGGTCACCATTGCCATTGTTGTACTACTACTTGTCGTAACCTTTTTCTTCTTTACACTACCTTGATCTCTGGGACCCATTGATCTCATGTCTAGCTCTAATGTCCTTTTCAGACCACTAGTTGAAGTTGTACCCATGATATCCACAGCTTTGGGACTGGCAATTGATTCAGATTGAATCTGAGTGCTTGGAACGGCTGGAGCTAGATTTGAAGCTAGAACAAATAAAATTGACTGAGTAGTATTTTTTGTTGATGAACATGATGATTGAACTCCAAGCCCAAGGCCTAGTTTCTAACCATATTTTGGTGGATCTGGTGGGTCAAGTGCAAACCAAGGCCCTTGTCTACTGGGACCCAAACCACCAAAACCTGGGTAGCCCATTTTTTCTACAATATCTGCCCCTTTGGTATATTGCTCTTTTGTGGACACATCAACTCCTCTACTAATTGAATATACTTTACTAGATGTGGGATTCACAGAATGGATGAATATACAATTTTCTATTTAACATTTTATCATACATTAGGTCATTTAGAATAGATTTTGTAGATGGTTGAGCAACTTTCTGGTAGAAATTGTATGATGTCATAGCCTGCACTTTTCCTTTTTGTTTGTGCAATGCCATAATTTGTGATGACAATTCTTGTATTGAAATAATTTTTTCAACAGCATATTTCTCCATCTCTTTTTTAACCTCGTCCTAGGACTCTATGTTTTTAAAATTTTCTATCAATGGCATACTTTCATGTTGACATTTTCTTGCAAATTTCCCATTCTCTCTAAGCTTTGTTCCAATTATTTTGAGTGGATCATATTGCCAGTGACTGTCAACATCAAAGCGAAAAATTGAAAAAAAGGTTTGTCCCACTTTGAATCCTCTTCTCTCAAATGTGAACCCTCCAAATGAGAAAGGCAAGGAAGGAAATATCATTTTCTTTTGCTGACCATTAAAGAGTACATTTGTGCTCTCCATCTGCCGTACATATTCCAATGCAAATAGCCTCTATGTTACATGTATTGGAAGTTTTTAGGGCTCTACCACTTAACCGTAAAACCTTAACACATTGTACTCTTCCATTAAGTACCAGTCAGCCAATTGTATTTGACTTCTGAGTTGAATGGAATCTCTACAAGTAATAGGCAATCTAGGCATTGGAGTGCCTATAATTTTATGGTACATTGGTGCCAAAAAGAAGCCTACAAAATTGTTGTAGTTCCTTCTCTTATCAATCATCCTTATCTGAGGTGTCCACTCATACATTGGATTTTGGCCCTGACTGCAAAGCTTGTTTGTCTGAAATATTGCACAATGCTTTGCTAAGAGAAGATAGCACAAGTAGTTTGGGAATCTAAATGTCTTGTGTGAACCTCTTTTAATCATTAGTAATTGTTCTTGCATGCAACAAACAATGTGCTCAATAAAATAATATTTTACTGGTTCCTTTTCAAAATGAATATGAAAAAGTATTTTAGGAATGTTGGCACCCACTTGTTTGTTACTATCCAATCCCAAACAAAATTCTAGCAAGGAAATATTGTCATGTGCCCATGGCACAAAAATATCATAATCATAAGGAGGCTTATGATCTAGACTCAGACTAGAACCACTTGTTAATCCTCTGATATAAGAATCTCTCTGTGTTGCATCTAATTTATCATAATCCACTGCCAGCTTTCCCAAATCAATGTGCACGTTTGAGTTTTGATGTTCAAACCCTAGGTTCAACAGACTAGAAAATTCACTCTCGATTATGGACAAAATTTCCTCCTGAGTATTTTTATTCACAATTGCTTTTCTATTTTCATCATAATTTTTGGTGCAGACTATGACAATTTTTGGGCAAGGGAATACTTGATGTAACACCATGCATGCCGACCCAGCAACCCACACTGCAATTTTATTTACCGATGCATTTATCATGTTGTTAAATGAATAAAATTTTAAACCCTTATTTGGATCATTCCACTTGTTTTCAAGTGCAAATCTGATTACCATTATTCCCTTATTTCCATGAATAATAGGATCATAAATATCATGGAATAAATCAGTGAAACCTGGTGTTTTAAGTAGATTGTGGCCTTTTACTAGGTCTTATTCTTGATATTTGTTTTGCCCATCATGGTAAGTTGGTAATCGGTATCACTATTTACTCATAGGAAAATTCAAATATTTATACACAACTACAAGCCTACAATTTATAGGGGTGATTCAAAATTAAACCCTAGCAGGCTAATTTTTCTATAATATAAACAGTAAAGTTGTAAATCAAGAGATTTGAAAAATTTAAAATGCGGGATGTAGGTGTTCAAGATTTTAGTAGTTACCCGTTACCCTTAGTTTCAATTTTTGCAGACTATGACTGGGAAGAGAGTTGAGAGACTTTGTTGCTTTCCTCGGACCTCAATCCTCAACCTAGAAATTTAGAATCTGTAACCCCTTTATAAATATGTAGACTACTTATACTTATAAATGAAAAATTAGATTGGAAACTTAAAGCGCAAAAATTGTACAATCTATAGTTGTCACACTTGTCACTGACCATGTGAGTGGACACGCATCATGAATCCGGAATGGGTTTGCAAAAATGGGTTTTCTATTTCTCTTTCGGCCCGAAATACAGCTTTGGTCGTTGATCTACAATCATCCAACGGTCATAATGTCATTGTTAGTCACTATTTGGTGTGGTAGCCCCGTGGGTCCCATTAACTCACCTAGTCACCTAACGAATGACTCACCTCACAAGTCAGATGTGTCACGTCATCATCAAATGACATTGTTGGTAGACTGTGCAAGACTGCAAATGGAACATGTTTAGTAACACGTGTCATGATTCTGAAACGGGTTTAAAAAGATGGGGTTGCTTTTCCCTTTCGGCCTGAAATATAACTTCGGTCATTGATCTACAATCATCCAGCGGTCATAATGTCATGGTTAGTCACTATCTGGTGAGTGGTGTGGTGGCCCCGTGGGTCCCATTAACTCACCTAGTCACCTAACGACTGACTCACCTCACGAGTCAGATGTGTCACGTCATCATCAAATGACATTGTTGGTAGACCGTGCAAGACTACGAGTGGAATGTGTTTAGTGACACGTGTCATGATTCCATAATGGGTTTGAAAAGATGGGGTTGCTTTTCCCTTTCATCCTGAAGTCCATCATACATCGTTGATCTGTGCGCATCCAACGGTACTTATTTGCAACGGACATTGTTAAATGTTATACTGTTATTTTTCCTTTATAGAAATTAATTAATAATAGATAATAACATTTAAAGTTATTTAATTGAATAGTAACAATTTTAGCCAATCAAATTCAAAATGCACTATTTTTTTAATAATATTACATTCTAATAAATTTCAGAGGTCGGAGTTAAGGTTACTTAGGTTAGTGTTTAGAGATTACGAGATTTATGTGGTCGTTGACTCGCTAGGTCTCCCAAACATGAGTTAAAGTAATATTTTTTATTGATTATATAGTATACTTAAAGTTAAAATGATATTTTTTATTGATTATAACTTTAACGTTGATAATTATAATCACATATAATTCTCATACCTTATAATTAGAAAACTATAAATTCTTTCTCTAACCTTATTAATTCATTTGTCCTTCAAATTGATTATATAGTATACTTAAAGTTAAAATGATATTTTTTTATTATTTATAACTTTAACATTGATCATTATAATCACATATAATTCTCATACCTTATAATTAGAAAATCATAAATTCTTTCTCTAACCTTATTAATTCATTTGTCCTTCAAAATTTTGTAAATATTTCATATTAAATGTATGAGTGTGTGAAATTAGAAAAAATGTCATGACAGGTAACATTACCCAAACTTAATGTCAGTGATACTTGACATTTCTTTTATTAACTACAACTATCTACATTGTACAACTATGATACATTTTAAATATTCAGATTTAAAAATGGAAATACCATCGACGTCGTTTGAACGTTTCCTTATTTCTATTGATACATACTTACAAGTTACATCATACATGTCTAATACACAGATAAAGCAGCTCATTAAAATATTGCAATCATAGTGACATAGAAATCTAAGAACCATTTTGTGTACCCATAAAACACAAATTGAAATAATCTTGTGAAATTTATTTATTTTTCATAAAATTATAATTACATTGTCCACTTCCAATACAAAGAGAAACCTACTATAAACAAAAAACCCAAAAATGCGGTATGTTTTTATTAAAAAAAAACACTAATAGTCCACTCCTGATTTTTCCCTCTAGCTCCATCTAAGTAGAATTTTGTAGAGAGAATTAACTGCGAGAATTCATCGAGCCACCTGTATTGCCCCACTTGAGCCTCCACTTCATCAAGCAGAAACCACTTTCAGAGAAAATCCCGAGCTATCAGCACCCATTTCCTATGGCGCTTCAACTGCCCAGCATTCAAGCCCAATAGAAAAGGTTGCATGGCCACATTTTGGCCTAGGAGGAGAAGCTTGGGTATTTCACTTGCCCAAGGGATCCCCACCCCTATTTCTGTGAACACGACAACATGAATGTTGTCCCCCAGGTATTCTTCTTTAAAAACCCTCCTCAGAAGCATTAACATGTCCACCTTCTCTCCTCTGAGGTTGAGAAGAGATGCCAAAAAATAGGACGTAATGTCTGTGTTGACCCGGTGCCTATCTTCATTGTGTAGAAACTCTCTGCCCAGCACCATTTTAACAACCTCTATTAGGAAAGGCCCACCCTCCTTACAAATTGATTGTAAGGTTTCATCTGAAAAGGAACCCAGAAAGGCCTTCTAGGCCTTCTCAGATGTGCATCTAAGCCTAATTGGAGTGTCCATCTAAAACTTTAGAAACCTTAAAAATAAATTATTTGCAGAGTCCAGACTAATGACCTAAACAAACAATTTATCTAACAAAGACGAATCGAGGAATAAAGAACCTAGATCGTCTATAAATAGCCATTGAATCCTTGATCGTTACTTAGCAATAAATTATTCTGTCTTTAATTGTATTAAATCCATTCTCCTTAATATGCCTCTAAATATTTTATGTAAATCTTTCCCCTAAATGCATGTGTGTGAGAAATTAAAATTTTGTCCTTAATCTTTCATATCTGGTAGTAAATCTTTCCCATAAATGCAAAAATGTCAAAAATTAGTTATATCGTCTGTATGAATTTGGAAGTGGTGCATGACAATTAAAGAATGTCATGTGTCACTGACAAGGCATTTATTTCTTACCGAGTTAAGAGGTTACAAGTTGCACTATAGGACTGTGATTATCGATACCAACATGTGTACACTGTGGTCTGCAAACAAGTTGACAACCCTAATTTGATACATGTCAACATTCTGGTGACTTCCTGGACAACTTTGTTTCCTTCAAGAAATTGGGGCCAAAATTAAACTTCAGCCATTGATCTTGGATCATCAGATGGTCTCAAATAATATGTATTTAACATTATAAAATAATGTATGTATGTTAGGTATGTTAGGTTAGGTTACATGTCCATGTTATGTCCCATCTTTTGAAAATCGCCAATAAAATATTTTTTCCCATAATTAACGAATGATTAGCCAATAAAATAAATAAATTTTCAAACGGTACATAAAATTCACCAATACAATTATTATTTTTTTATGTAGGAGCATCCTAGGATTCTTGGCAATCCTGTATCAACCAAAAATATATTTGTCTTTGAAGGTAGATTGTTAGTTTTGGTCTTGGTTTGGAGAGTTCTTGCTCGATTTAGGGGACTGGTTGCTCAGTTTATATGGTTACCGGGGTGCTCGGTCTCTAAAGAACGCTTGGTGACTGAAGGCGTCAATTCACTGGCACTTGGCAATAACTATGTTCCTCAGTCATGCCTGGCATGGTCAGTCGACTGGTGCTCGATTATTTCTTCTATTGCTCGGTGTTCTTGCTTACCGACTGGATTGTTTTGTTAGATCGGCTTGGCCAACTGGTGCATTTAATTTGGGTCGCACTCATCATGTTATGGATTGACCGTTGGACGTGTGGGGGCCTAGATATGGCATGTTGCATTCTTCTATGCAGATCTGATGACCGTTTGGGGGGCCATCTTTGAGAGTTTATCTATTTTGTAAGGCTTTGTGAGAGTCGACTCATATTTTAGCATTTAATATTTGTTTGTAGGGATTTATTGTTTCATCAGCTGACTTGTGGCTGGGAATCAGTATTTATAGGATGCTTGGGTAGTTGTTTAGGCATCATATGGTTGGAAGGGAGGTTAGTAGCCTGCGATCTTAGAAGGAAGACTGCTTGGAAGTTGGAGTACAAGTTTAGATCTTTCTTGGGTGCCTACCAGTGTGCTACATGTTGCAGATCTGGACTAGCTGGTTGTTGATGTTGGGGAAAATATTTAGATCCTGTGAGATCTTGTAGACTGTTACTTGCATTGTAATTGGTTGTAACCAGAAAGGCCTTACAGCCCGGCACATTGAATGTAATCAGTGTTTTCATGAATATAGACTTCTGTTTCATTACAGATCTATTGTTGTTACTGTGTATTTCTGCTGCATATTGGTTTGGTTGCAAGGTCGGTTAGTCCTTAATTGGATCCACCCACCTTGACTGCATTAGGTGGTATCAGATCAAGTTTGTTCCTGTTTGAGAAAATTTTGTTCTTGTTGGATCTGAGTGGATCTTGTGTATATATATCTTGATTTGAAGATGCCTCCAAGGAGAAATCATGAGATCTCTGAAGAAGAGGAAGCTACTGGTGAATTCTATCTTGATGATTTTAGGGCTTTGCAGAAACAAGTGCAAGACCTACAAGAGGAATTGAGAAAGAAGAAGCCTACCTTGAAGGAGGATAGTGATGATGAATCTGAGGAAGATCATTTTGAAGAAGTTGTTGAGGAAGCTAGAGATTCAAAGGAGAATCGAATTCTGAAAGCTATGTCTAAGATTGGGAAGAGACCTAAGATTGAAGTTTCTGCATTTGTTGGAAGCCTTAGGCTTGAAGAATTGATTGATTGGATCAATGAGATTGATGAATACTTTGAGTATGAAGAAATAGAAGATCCTGATAGGGTTAGATTTGCAAAGACTAAGTTAAAGGGTCATGCAAATATTTGGTGGAGAGAAGTTCAGTTGGAAAGAGGTAGAAGAGGAAAAGAAAAGATCACTAAGTGGAACTGAATGGTTGACAAGTTGAGGAAGAAATTCATTTCGATGGATTATGAATTGGATATGTTCAAGAAGATGCAAGCTTTGAAACAGACTAACAAATTGGTACAGGAGTATACTGAGGAGTTTTATAGAATCTTGATTAGGACTGATCATTTTGAAGCTAATAAACAGAAGGTTGCTAGGTATGTCTATGGTTTGAGACCTAGTATTCAGGAAGAGTTACTTAATGTACGGATGACAACAATCGGTGATGCTTATCAAATGGCATTGAAGATTGAAGAGAAGTTGAATAGGAAGTATGAAGGAAAATAAAAAAATAGGAACCGAGGTGGTAAAAATGGTGAAGCAGTTGCTGAGAGTAATGTGACAGAGAATCCTAAGCCTGATGTGGGATCTAGCAGTGGTCAAGTTACTAAGAATGTTGGATAGAGAGGAAAGTGGAAGAGTGAGCTCACTGACACTTGTTATAACTGTGGTGAAGTTGGTCATAGAAGTTGGCAGTGTCCTAAGAAAAGGGTTGCATTAGCTACCATAGAAGACATTGAGAATGTTCCTAAGAAAGGTGAATGTCTTGTCACTAGGAGATTGCCTGCATGTGTTCCTGAACCAGTGCAAAGAAGGAATTTGTTCAGAACCATATGTAAGTGCAAGAATAAGGTTTTTAATGTCATAGTTGATGGTGGCAGTTCTGAGAACTTTGTTTCAAATGAAATGGTTAGTAAATTGAATTTGGAAAGAAGGAAACATCCTAATCCTTATCAGATTAGTTGGATACAAGATGTTTCTAAGGTTAAAGTTGAAGAACAATGCTTGATTAAGTCTCAGATTGGATATTACCATGATGATATATTGTGTGATGTATTGCCTATGGATTATTGTCATCTGTTGCTCAGTAGACCCTGGCAATTTGACAGGAATGTTTTGTTTGATGGTCGTGCTAATACATATGTGGTTAGGCATGAAGGAGCTCGGCATAAGCTGACACCTTTACAGGAGACTGGGGTTAAGGGATGTGGAGTTATCAGGTGTTGTCCTTATGGAAAACCTCAGGATCAGAAGGTTGATGAACCTATTCCTGTTAAATCTAGTTTGAAGGAGAAGGAGAATGATGCCTTTGAAGAGTTTGTTGAGATTAAGAGACAGATGGTTTTGCTGGCAGAGATGGTTCAACAGATGGTGACATTTATGACATAGAGAGGTGCAGATGATACTGAGTTGGTTAAGGAGTCTGGAAAGGATGAACCTTACCGAGGCACTAAGGTGGTTGGTAGTGGTCAGAGTCAGTTTCTATCTATTGCCGACCGAAGGGATCAACAAAGTGGAAGACAGAAGGACTTTCTGCATGAGACAGTGAATGAAGTGAAGACTACTTGGGATGAAGGACAAGAAGAGATATGGGTGAAGAACAGATTTGGCATACCTATTCTGATTCCCTTGAGGCATTCTTGATTTCCTTATGAGAAAATATTTCTTACATGGGGTGTCTAATGTAGGAGCATCCTAGGATTCTTGGCAATCCTGTATCAACCAAAAATATATTTGTCTTTGAAGGTAGATTGTTAGTTTTGGCCTTGGTTTGGAGAGTTCTTGCTCGATTTAGGAGACTGGTTGCTCGGTTTATATGGTTACCAGGGTGCTCGGTCTCTGAAGAACGCTCGATGACTGAAGGTTTCAGTTCACTGGTGCTCGGCAATTACTGTGTTCATCGGTCATGCCTGGCATGATCAGTCGACTGGTGCTCAGTTATTTCTTCTGTTGCTCGGTGTTCTTGCTTACTGACTAGATTGTTTTGTTAGATCGGCTTGGCCGACTGGTGCATTTAATTTTGTGAATTTTGGAGATATTCAACAAGAAAAGTGATTGGTCCATATTGAAGAACAAATTTTGCATAACTGAAGAACTTTGTATGAGAACTTTTGTATTCAAATTAAAGCTAATACAAAAAAACACAATGTATTATTTACAATTGTTCCTTTTAAGTAAACAAATCAAAGGTTTCTAAGTTTATCTATAAATATTTGTTGTATGATATATATTGTTTGTTGCTTGTATTCAAGTAATGGACTAGGGCAATCTTTAAGCAAGATATTGAGGGATATGTGTTGTGTTGAGGGATTACTAAGTAGAATTGGAAATTATACACTTTTGTGGATATATCATTGTGAGATAGTGGTAAGTTAAAATCATTTGAGAATGAAAGTCTGATGGTAGAAGAAAATGGTTGCATGTGATTGTTTTACTCTATAGACCTGGGTAAGTACCAATCTTAGATTGTTCCTTATTTAAAACCTATATTCTAAAACCCTAAAAATGCAAAACAACATTTTATTTTCTTTTAATGTGTTCAAGTTGCTCCATGTTCTCAAGGTGTTGAAATGAAAATATATTAAGGATCTAGCTAACTTGATAAAAAAAAATCATTCAAACCTCAATAAAGTGGTGAGAACATTTCTACTTTGATCAATACGTTGAGATACAAGAACTATTATATATTATAATTATGCCCTAGATCTATTAGAACCTAAAGTGCAAAGAAGAAAAAAATGATCTTGTTTGTGACATTGATTTAAGAGTCTCAAGGACTAAAAATAGTTATTTTATAGAGATAATTAGGCAATCATTTGGAAACACCACCAACCTCTTAAAAAAATGTACTCTTACGTAAAACTTCACAGGCATATTTGAAACAATATCTAAACCAGACTACCATTGTCTAAAGCAAACTACCATTGACATATCACAATTCATTCACAAAATAATGGAAACACTTTTCTATTATGATCATTTGTCAATCTAAAATAAATAAAACTATAAAATATAAACTATAAGCTTTGGTAAAATGTCTCCATAGTGAATTCCCCTTCCTCCTTTTACATTTGTAATTTTTTAGATATTAGTTTCATTTACTTTTTGTACTCTTTTAATTAGTAATTATGAACATTGGAAAAACTTCCACATTAATATTTTGTGAAACTTATTATTAATTTTTAAACTCCTATGGAATTTTTTTTCAAAAAGTGTATTCACCATTAGCAGACACCGTAGAGCTCATACTTTCTTTTAGACATCAAAATCATTGAGCAATTGCATGCCAATTCATGAATAAATGTGCATCTTAACATTCGTTGAATGACATACTTCATCACAAGGTGTAAAAAGCTTTATTTGACTTTTAAGACATTCAATTTATTTGACTTAACTCTGGTTATCGGACATATTGATTAAGACATTTGATATATGCATATGTGGATATTACAATATAAGGCGAAGTCAATAGTGAATCACCCTTTTTTTTCACTATTGCAAACTTTATTGATGAGAGAAATCTACGTACACATCAATATTAGTGAGCAGCTGCATGCTGATTATGAATAAACAGGCCTATTAATGTTTCCTAATGTCATACCTCAACTAGGTTGCAAAATATGATTTACATTTTAAGACATTGACTTGATTTTTTATATGGTAAAATATTCACTTCTACGACATTGATTTGATTTTCACGATGGGATATATATAGTAGAATTCGTTAATTTATAATATTTATAATAAGAATAAGTTCAGTGATCAATTATATATTTTAACGTTACAAATTATATTGATGAAAAATTTATCAACATAATTGATTAATATTTCAAATATATTGTTTCTCTTTTTCTTATCTACTTTCTTATTCTGATAATAGATCACAGAACATGATCCAACTCATTGATACAAAAAAATTCTTATGCAGGTGAAATCAGAAACAGCAAAGTTAACATAATAGATTGTGAAAATCTAATATCATTAATGTTATAGTGAAGTTCATTATAAATCTATTATATATAATCTAATCGTTTGGACTGACTGTTAGCTGATTTTTTTCTTCCTCATGACAATATATTTGCTCTTTTAAGATATATGCTTTGTTTCAATAACAAAAATAATTGAAACAATTTACATTTCCTACACTACAATATCTACCTTAAAAACAACTAATAAACATCACTCCACTAAGAGTAAATAGATTCATTTTATTTGAAAGCTGCAATAAAAGGGAAGGCTAAAATTTTAATAGTGCATCAGAGGACTGGCTCTCATCATCTGAGGTGTGAAACGGGTACTACCCGTAAAGAAAAGTGGAAGCAAAGAACTAGTGTCTTTTGTAGCAAAGACATGGTTGATATCGAGTGACACTTTGTCATTGAGTGTGCAGCATATGAGGATTTCCATGAGCAGTTTGAAAATTCTTTGAAGGTGGACAGTCTAAACAAACTCATTGAAAAGACAAGACTTCACAAGTTAGCAAACTTCTTAGTCGAGATTCATAATAGAAGAGCTAATATAGTAAGAAATATAAAAATGTGTTAATGTTGTGGCTTTTGATCCTTTAGACCACTTAATCACGTAGTCATAGATGTCATTAAAATTACTTCATTCATTCATTCCATATGGAGCAAACCGATATTCCATTTAAAAACTTGTCATGTTTTGATTACGTAAAAACAGGTTTTGAAAGGACCCGAAACCTTATACAAGAGCAGTTAGGAACACTGGTTTGTTCCTTCTGTTTGTTTAGTGGGGCACCACAGTTGTTTTGGTTCTTAATTGCAAAAACTTGTCATGTTATTCCTACTGTCACAACAGTAATTTGCCACGTCTATCATTCTTACACTGCTTTATCTCATTTTCTGTATTGCCTAATAATCTTTACCAAAACAATGCAGTGACAGTAATATAGAAGAGCTGACATAGAAAGAAATATGAAAATGTGTTAATGTTATGACTTTTGATCCTTTAGACCACTTGTTCTCATAGATTTCATTAAAATTTCTTCAATCATTCATTCCATATGTAACAAACCAATGTCTCATTTAAAAACTTGTATTTCCATTGCAACTAACTATCACAACATTAATTTGTCACATCTTTCATTCTTACCTGGTACTGATTTGTGCCATCTTCTGTATTGGCCAATGATCTTCAACAAAACAATACAATAACAGTAACATAGAAGAGCTGTCATAAATAAAAATGTGTTAATGTTGCAGTTTTTGATCTTTTAAGCTGCTCGATCTCATAAATATCATTAAAATTCTTCTATTCAGTCAAAGGACATCTGATATAATGACAAAGTCCACATTATAAACACCTAAATAATACTGAATTCAAATCTCTTCCAATACCTTTTTAAAAAAAAAATCCTCCACTTTATTCATTCCATTCATAACATAACAAACCAATGTACCATTTAAAAACCTACCATGCCATTGCTACTAACTATCATAACAGTGATTTGCCACATCTATCATTCTTACACTGCTGATTTGTGTCATCTTAAGTTCTACCCGACGAGTTTTCAACAGAATAATGCAGCCCATATTAACAATACAGTACATTCCCATAAGTGTCATTCATGTTAATAAATCTTTCACCGACACCATGTGAACAGTGTTTCCCAGAACAAAACTAGGAAAACTCCATTGGGGACCCAAAATATTTACCACCGTCCAAATGTAGTGAAAGGCCTGTCCTTTCCATAAACCACGCTATTATTGAGACATGTGTACCTCATTTATTATGCAGAGCACTGTTACAATGTCAGTTATGATATTACAGAGCTCTCGTACAAACCAAAATGAGTGGACCATATTCACAGAAGATTTAACATGGTCCTCAAATTTAGTATCATATTCACAGAAGATTTAATATGGTCCTCAAATTTAGTATCATATTTCACACGAGAGAGAAATGAGGGCCCATTTCATCAGAGGGAAGACTGGTGATGTCTGGTTACTCTAGTGTCGGTATGAATGGGACCCTCAATCCCTGCTGAAGTCAATTATATTCCTTTGTCTTTGGAGCCATTGTGACGCAATAACATGGAATTTTTTTTAAAAACTGACTATATTTGTACTGGATGTACAAAAAGTCTTTTTGTGAAAAGAAATTTGTGTATATTTGTTTGTGTTTACAGGGAAACGAGGCATAATATGAAATGGTTGAATGTCTGCTCCTTCTGGGTTAGGTTCAATTATTAAGAAAATTCTTGCTGATCTTGCGAAAAGTAGCTGGATTGTTCATATATAATTGAATTGAAAAAGTTGGATTATTATAATTTATAACTAAGTAGGGATAGATCAGATTATCTGCACATAGTTGAGGTGGATTGATAAAGGCACGGGCTAAGCTCTCACAAAAAGTATCATAGATAAAATATATATATATATAAAATCAGATTTGCAAAATACAGTGATTTTTTTCAATTTTTTTGTGGTTTTCGACTACAAAATATGCAGATCATGAAGAACAGATGTTGAAAATTTTACAAAATCTGTTGTGTTTACTGATTTTTGAAATTTGGTCAATAGTACATTTTGTAGGGAGATTAGCCCGTCCTATTAATAATCTGTATGTTGTTGTGAAGTAGATTGATTATTAGTACGTTAGATGCCATTCGATGGACTTTTTTTAATCGTATACTGCAATTTACTCGGTCAAGAAAAAAATTTCAGAAATCTTTTAGTTTAAGAGACCTGTTGGGAAGTGCAAAGATAAGATCAAGCCAACTTGCACCTATTATATTACTAACGAACCCAAACCATTGAATTACAAGAATTTCAATTATGGAAATCCATCTTATTAAATATTTTCCAGCGATAATCAAGAATTACAGTTTTAAACATAAATATATATAAAGTACAATTGTAAAAATAAAGAGAGAGAGTACAATTGAAACAATACAAATTTTCATATTTTTTATAATTTTACTGTATTGTAGAAGCATATTAATAAAATCAGACCACTGAAAATCCCATCAAAAATCTATTTTAGTATTCAAAAATTCTGTATAGATAATAGCACATCTAAGAATTAGTATTTTTTAAAATTAGAATTTTGATGTGTAAACTTAGTGATTTGTTTTTGGCTTGACTAAAAGTTTTATGTTTGTTTTTATATCATTTGTATGGGATAATTTAATCATTTCTATATTGATTTTGTTTTATGTATATTATTATCTTTTGTAATTTCTATTATTAAAGAAATATAAAAAAAAATATTTAAGATATAAAAGGAGATAAGATGTTGAATTATTATAAATATTTTTTTAATATGTTACGAATTTCATTTGTTGGTGGAATTTTAGTTCAATGGGGTATTGTGTGAATATTACTAATATTGTCTTGTTATACTATTTTAGGTCTCTAAACAAGCATCTCTCAACCTTTGAAATCAAGTTTTTAAGACAAAAACATATCAAGAGAGCTTATGATAGATTACAACTCCTAAGAATCTCCTAAATTTTATAAGGTTTATAAAAATTCTATTATAACATTGTCATGATTTTTTAAAAACTTGTATTCAATCCCTCTTCCAAAATAATATGTTAATATTACTTTAATTTTAAACTTTCCAAGCGTAAAAGCTTCAAATAAAATTACTTTCCCTTGAGAAGTGAGAATCAAGCTATATGATGGATATGGTTCATATGTTTTCCATAGATTAATATATCATCGAAGAACACTACCACAAATTTCAAGAAAGTTTCAAATGTAAAATTTGTGTAGAATCTGCTAGACCCTATAATATATAACCTATGCATTTCCAATATCAAAAATCATAGCCATGAACCCGTGACAAACTACACATATTTTATTTTGAAATATCTTCATTTTCATCAATATAATTCATATACAAAATCATGAAAAACTATAATAAGTAACATATTGGAATTTGGGTAGAGCACTTTAAGTTTTTGAGCATGACTGACATTGTCGTTTCTCCCACGCGTGAGTGCTCTGCGGAAGTTTTTCAAAATGGGTCTTCCGCTTCGGCTTTGGTTTCAGCTGCTCCCACGAGCGCTCAGCTCGTGGAAGGATTACAAAATGTGTCTCATGCCCAGGTTCGTAGATCTTCTATGCTGTCTGGCGGTAGGGTTTCTACGGCGGGTGGTTCTGGGTCTGGTGCCTCCGAATCTTATGCAAATGTTGCCACCTTTGAGGCTGGCCTCTATGGGACTGTTCCTTCTCGCTCTTCAGGGATTAAGAGGACCCGGGTGGCTTCCCCTGTGACTGTGAGTAGTCCCATTTGGGTGCAGTTAGATGTTGATGTAGTAGATAAAATTTTTGATACTGCAGAGGATTTCTCTTCACATGCTACTATTTTTAGATTTAGGGGCTTTTGGTCTTCTCTTTCTACTCTTCATGCTTGGATTACCAATCACTGGGAGCCACTCTTATCTAAAGATATTCAAATTTACCCGGCTACTAGGGGTTTTTTTATTATAAAATTCGGTAATGCTAAAGATAGGAAGTCTATCTTGTATGATTATAGCTTCTCTTGGGATAACCGATTCCCCCTGATGGCCAAACCTTGGCATAAGGATTTTAACCCGCTTTCAGAATCCTTTAACATGATCCCTATTTGGGTTACACTTCTGAATCTTCCCATGCATCTATGGTTGGATTTTGTTTTGGAAACTGTGGGGAATGCTCTTGGGGATTTCCAGATTGTGGATTCGGCAACCTCTGATGTCCTCCATTCAACTTTTGCTCGCATCCTTGTTGAGATGGACGTTTCGAAGGATCTCCCTGACATTACACTGTGAATAAATATGTTGTTGTGGGTTCTTCTCAAGAGGTTCTTGCTCCTAAGGGTTGTGGTGCTTTGATGGGTGATATTTTGGCTCAGCTAGTTTTGGTTGTTCCTGCAAGATCTAATGATGCTATGGCTGCTGCTGTTGTCCAGACAGTTGACTTTGTTGTCCAGCCTACTACTGTTGTCCAAACTGATGTTACTTTGGCTGTTGTTGATGTCCAGACTGTTGACTCTGTTGTCCAGCCTGCTTCTGCTTTAGGTGCGCCCAAACAGGTTTCTCCTAGGGAGAATGTGTTGTTTGGGGCTGATTCTTCTCGGGTCGGCCATTCTTCCAGTTCTTCGGGGGTTTGGTTGAATGATGCTGCTAAGTTGGAGGACGGTTGGACAACTGTGAAAGGAAACAAACCAAAGCCTTATGTTCCTCCTTTGGATATGAATCTTTGGTCGTACAAGGGTGGCTCAAAATTTAAATCTTAAGGTCCCTTGTTGAGGAATGTTGTACCTTGGTGGGGGTTTTTGTTGGTAGTTCCCTCTATTGTGTTTGTGGTCTCCACTATTGTATTTGGGCCTTTTATGGCTATATATGTCGGGTTATTGTACAAGGTTTCGGGTCCTTTCAAAACCTGCTTTTACTTAATCAAAACATATTGGAATTTGTGTTTATGGCATGCTTCATGAACCTTCTCTGACATGAAATCAAACACCAGATTTCATCCTTTTTTGAACCATCAAAACTTTGTAAAAAACTAAATAAATAATTTTGTCAATCTATGAATACCTCAAAGGCTTTATGTTAGTTGATTGGAGGTTCAAAACGAGTTGTATCATATAATCATTATAATTTTTAGTTCATATATTTTAGGAATATATACAAGGAGCATGGAGTGTATCTTAAGGATATAGGAGTGATTTATTGGTGGTGATGTATGTGACTAACTATTAATAAGCTTTTAGTGAAAATTTATGTAACAAAATATAAAGACCGCTTTTTAGTAATTTTCTCATTTAGTGAGGGACTAATAATTTGTGGAACCTTTGATTACAAGATGCAAATTTAAAATCATTTCCTCTTAAAAACAATCACTTGAAGATTTTTGCAAACTTGTCAGTACCAAATCTAATCTACATGTGAGAGTAAAAAACTATAGAATACATAATATATAATAAGCCAATTTATTTCAATGTCATGCATTTTTCCTACAAACATAATCATGACCAAAAAATCCAATAGCAATCACACAAATAGCTTGCTGGTATTGCCAATTAGGCCTTAATTGAATTGTTATTGATAAATGAATCAACATTTCTTTTTTATACATCATCTCTCCAAATTGAGTAATCTTGCCTCGCCTAAGAAGTTTTTTGTTACCCTTATTTTTTGAGCTTTTTTATTCCAACAATTTATCTTTTCTCTCCTAATGGCATCCATGTGGCAATGCAAAGGGGAAGTTTGAAGCTTTCCAAAATAATTTTGGATTGTTGAAAAAAAAAATCCTCACTAAAAGGGAGTGGTAAATTGTTACCTTGGGTTAGGAATTTTTGTGCCATTTCAATATGCATTTTTGGAAAGGTTTAAGTGATACGAGTCAGTCTATTTTGCATTTCACTTTAAAGGCCTAAAGTGAAAGACTTAAATTATTTAGTTGAGAAGTGTGATAGTGTTTTAGACTTTCTTTAATCTCATCCTTATAAGTGATAAGGATCTTTAAAGGAAATATTTGGAAGACAACATTTTTAGTCGAATTAGTCTAAAGGTAGGAGCAAGATAGAAGTTGAATATACATATTATCTTTTTAAGGAATGGAGGATTGTGTTTCTTAAAGGACTTAAAATCCGTTGGTGGCATACAAAGATTAATAATGTGCATGCCAAGAAGAATAGATAAAGGCATGTTTTGATTCAATTAAGAGAGGAAGAGGATAAGCACAAACATAGGAATCATTTGGTTATGTACTTTAACAAACATGAATTGGCTTCTAAAGGAAAGGAAAAGGTACATGTCAAAAGTCAATATGAAGTTCAAAAAGTCCCAATAATCAAGAACGTCATCAATGTGAAAGAGGTAATGAGAAAATTTTCATACAGCGAATGTAAAACTAAAGTTTGCAATGTCGTAAGTCGATGACAAAGTAAAGGTAATAGTAGAAAAGGTTTTGGTAAATTATAAAACGAAAATGTTATAAGCTTATAGGAGCACAAAAAGACGAGTGCCTCAAAGGTGACAAATTTAAATAAGAAAAAGAAGAAATATAACTAAGGGTAATTAAAATAGAAATGGAGTAAAGCACTCGTTGAACATGGAGAAACAAATCCTTTAAGGAACCTAAAAGTAGTGAATATGGAACAGAACCTAGTAGAAGATGTATTATTATTATTATTGCAAAAATAGAAAATGTAATATGTAGTATTTGTGCTCTATGGAATCTGTTTTGATTTTCTTTTTAAATGTTTTCAAATGACAAGTACAATGTAAAAACTAGGTACTATTGCAGCACTTACAATGCAAGAAAAAATAGATAATACTCGGAAATTACACGACTAGAAATTAAAGAATTTATTTCTGATCAAGAGATACAATTTCTTTCAAAATAACAAACCAATTCAAAAAAATACACAACGTAGATCTAAATCCAACATACCCAGACAATGTTACACTAGTTTTGTTTGAATTACTCACAAAAATCACCAAAATATCACTCCAAAAGTGAACCCCATATCTCACAATCTGCTCCAGAGGCTGCGTTGAATGTATACAAGGAAATGCAGGTCCAAAATACCCCAAAACTACAAGTGCAACCTCTACAAAACCTTAAGCGTCCAAGAAGGTGCACAACCAGCTCTGGAAGTGTACGGACAGCTTGGAGGAAGAAACCAGCAATGAACAATTAAACCTTACCTCAATCTCCTCCTACTTCATCCTTCACAAAACTAATGTTCAACACTTCTATAATATAATGAATATCCCGACAAATAAGCACAATTGTATTTCCTATGTGAAAACACCAAAAAAATCTCCAAATAGTGTCTTTTAACTACAAAGAGTATTATCTACAACGCTTCAATCCTCGCAAACCTGAAAAAACAATCTCCTCAAACATAATTAGCAATATCAATTCCTTTATCTCGATATATCGCAATGAGATCCAAAATCCTCCTTTAATAACTTTTAGAGCTTTTTTAAGGGAAAAAGGTTTTTTTCCTTTTTGGTTTGTTTTTTATTTATTTAAGAAAAGGCATTTTTTTTTGTTGCTTTTAAAAAAACACTTTTAAACTACTTTTTTGGAATTATATGTTTTAGCTTTTTAACTACTTTTTCGATTTTGTCTTTTATTTAATAAAAGTCACTTTCTTTTTGTCTCTAAATGTACCATTAAATAATAAAGGCCCACCCCTTAAAATAAATCACCTTTAATTTGATCATAATCCCTTCATTTAGGGCCCGTTTGTTTGCTGGAAGATGGCAGGAATTTGAGAATAGGAATTTGACTTTTTGTACGGTCAAATTCTCATTTTGACCCAAAATGAGAATTTGCCATCTTCCACCTCAAGAGGTGGAATTTGCTAAATTCTCATTTTGGACCAAAATGAGAATTTGACCGTACAAAAAGTCAAATTCCTATTCTCAAATTCCTGCCATCTTCCGGCAAACAAACAGGGCCTTAATGAATTAAAATAACAATAAAGTTAAATCTTTTATTTAACTTTATTAATTAATAACTTTAATTATTTAATATAAAACCCCTGGACTTTATAAAATGAGGAGATAGTCATCAAAATTAAACCCACCGAAAATAGTGAAAATAGTAACCATGCCAACTGGCTCAATTGGTGCTCAAACTGACTTTTAAAAATAATAATATGTATTGAAAAACTATCCCAAAACAACTCCAAAATATGGCATTTTGTTTGTAATCTTGATGAAAACTCAACTGACCACTCAAAACTACCAAATTGTGCCTCCATAGTTCCCTAACCCTAACTCAATAGCCTACGAGAACCAACTGAACAAACTAAAGGTCCACCAACTTCGCTGATTAGGAAAGGGAGATAACAAAATAAAGGAGAAACAATTAGAGGATTGTTACCCCAAATCCGAAACTGACTAATTTTAAAACTTACAAAACTGCCACATTAATGACTTGATCGACGGATTAAAAGATAACTCGTGAATTCAAAGTTTTATTGTTGAGTTGAGTTATCGAACGTTCTCTGAAGTCCAAAAACATGAGAATCCTCAATCTTGTTCAAAGGTTCCAATTTTATGCAACCCTCTGACTGAACGACTCAAAATACCGTAGGGCACTTTGTGACTTTAACCAATATGGATTGGTGTGCAATATATCTTCTCGATCACTCCTCCAGCCAAGAGAATTGGGACCAATACTAGGAACATGGTATGGCACATTATTCAAGGAAACATAAAACCTAGTCGACTAATGAGAAGATCAAGTTACCTAGGAATTAAGTGGGCATTTAATGTTTCATTGGGATTGTTATGCTTTGGGAGCAAGGGGTAGAGTTGATTGAAGATCTGTCACCTAAAAGAGAACCTAGTCAACTAATGAGAAGATACAAGTTCTTAAGTCATGATAATTCTATATGGATTGGTGTGCGCCATGTCTACTCAATCACTCCTCCAACCAAGAGCATTGGGACCATTAATAGGAACATGGTATGGCACATTATTCAAGGAAACATAAAACCTAGTTGACTAATGAGAAGATTGTTGGAATCATTTGCCGTTGCACCAAAAGCTCGAACTGTCAATGCCCGATACAAATGTCAAATTTAACCCGATCCACGGGAGGCGGTTAAGCCATGTCACGAATCTCCAAAGAGGTGTTGACCACCAAGTCAACAATCTCCCCCTAAGCACCAACTGAGCCTTCAACACCCACTGAAGGGAGACTTGAACCCATGACCCAAGGCTCTGATACCAATTGTTGGAATCATTTGTCGTTGCACCAAAAGCTCGAACTGTCAATGCCCGATACAAATGTCAGATTTAACCCGATCCACAGGAGGCAGTTAAGCCATGTCACGAATCTCCAAGGAGGTGCTGACCACCAAGTCAACAAAGATGAAGTTGCCTAGGAATTAAGTGGACCATTTAATTGATAAGTAGCAGATGTTTTCCACAGCAAGTCAAATTGTGATATTGCTATCAAGATTTAACTGTGTAGTTTTTTTGAGTCAAACTCATTGACCCATGATTCATGAGTAGTGGTTCACCGAACCCATCTCTCATGAGAATGAAATGGAACACTTAGCACTCATGGGCCATTTAATGAATGGGCCATTTAATGTTTCATTGGGATATGTTATGCTTTGGGAGCAAGGGGTAGAGATGATCGAAGATCTTTCACTAAAAAGAGAGTGCAAGGTAAAGCAAAACCTAGAGCAGCTGGTTTGTAAGTTATGATACTTTAGTCATGTTTAAATGACAGAACATGCAGCCAAACATTGGATTTTAAATCTATCCCCCGTCACCCTGAATTTCCCTTCCCCACTCCCCAAATTATTGTGGACCAACTTTTTGATATTCATTTGTATTTAAAAGTGGGCATGTTTGCAATGAATGTGTAGAGAAAATCACAGCCACCATGTGTCGAGGCTTGGCACATATCTCATTACCAACTTACTACTAATTTGCCAATTATGCAAGACTCGTTTCTTAAAAGTTTTTTGAATCCTATTTGAAAAACAATCTTAGCTATCTCCATTTCAGTTTTTCCTTGACATTATTGCTTACAAGTTGCAACGGTTGATAGAATTCAAAGGGATCTTGCTTTATCATTGCACATCAGGTGGGGAATCCCCATATGCAATGTTCTTTCTAATCACCACCTGCACAATGCTCTCTATATCCCAAATGAGATGACTGCAAATTTCATAAAGATGTTTTCAGAGAAGCAAACCTTGCAAACGCTAGAGCTCTTCACATTCAGACTTCCATTTTTGCAAACTTTGATACCAAATTGATTTCACACATTTCAGACTTTGTGGCCTTCCAATTAATTGAGTACGGTTGATTGTGTAGGGATCTAACTGTGATTCAGGCTCTCTAACTAGGAATTTTACCCCCATTTTCTCACAACAAACTGAAGAGATTGTCAAACTCAGGTTTCCAAGTCACTATTGAAGAGGTGTTTGGATATGACCCTATTTTGTCAGGACCTAGCTGTATATGTTGATAATCTGAGGTTATTTTAAGGGATGTGTAGCTGGAAATATTGAATACCTTCACCCTCCCTTCTCTATCTGTAGTAAGAGCTAAAGGTCACTCCTTTTTGGAGACTAGGTTTATTGTCAACCCCAATTTTTTGTCCGATCCAAGATCTTAATATGGTTTTTTGTTTGTTTGTCTAAAGTTCTTGCTGGTTTCTCCTTTTGGTGGTGGTTGTCAGATGGCTTCATTTCTTACTTCCAATTCTTGTGCACCCATGAGATTTTCTTTACAGGATTTTCTCAAAGGCACTGGGCCCTGATAGAATCCACACTTAACCAAGCAAAAAAGTCATATATATTATATACCAGTTATACAATTCCAAAAAAAAAAAGGTTACCTATCAAACATGTTAAAAGGTAATATTTTAGCGCTCTAGTGTCACCATTACAAGTGAATAGAATCACAGTAGTGCTTTGTCTGCTAGAAAGAAATACAGAAAAATAATCTCAATTATTTATGGCCCTTTCAATACCATTTAAGAAAAAGAATTACTGTAATTTATCTTCATCCAATTGATAAATTAATGTTTTCCTCAGACAACAAAAGACAAACGTGAGTAACAATGACAGAAGAATATTACCATGGTTTACACATAATTAAAACGCTTCTTCCTAGTGCTTACCCTCAGACATCAAGGAGAAAATTATTATATTACACATTTGAGTTTCTGCCATTGCCAGCTGAAAGAACTGTGCTTTCTAAACAACTTGAAAAGGCATTTCAAGTAGAATACATAGCCGATATTTGCATGGATTACATAAATAGAATACAAATGGTATGGTAAAGTTTTAGTTCCTAATATCAATTCCTGAGAAAATTACTTCTTAAATAAAATGCATTCCCTAATTGCATTCATATAAAACAATATTACCAATACAATGCTCTAATGCTTCCATAACAACACAGCTCAAATTCCTGCTGAAGCCTTTTGTGACAGAGCTTCTCCTGCTCTAATCTTCTCTGGCACAAAGTCTGCATATGTGAAGTGTGAGCTCCCGTAAATATAAGAAAGCAATGTAACATTTAATGACAAATATACAAACACAGTTACCCTATCCATTGCCAAAAAGGCTTTACTAAAACAAAATATTTAAATGGAATCACAAAAAGATGAGCAAAGATTTAAAGAGTTCTTTGGATCTGCATGGATAAAGTAAATTCCCCCTTGGCAAGCCTAGAACCACTATTACACAAGATTTAGTGATACCGCAGAACAACATAAAGGCAGAAAACTAAAAGATAGCCTACAAAGCTAATGGCACTGAAACAGAGAGTAAAGCATCAAGGTAAAACTAATAACTAACCTGCCAGAAACTCGTATCTTTTTTGGTTGGCCACAACTAAAGCTGAAAAGCACAACATATATAAAATAGTAAAAAATGATTAGCCGAATTTTATCCAAAATCACAATTACAAGAAGATCAAACATTACATACACTGAATAAAATCTAAAAGTATAAGGTAAAGGCAGCAGAAAAATAACTGCCCACATATCATAATTTACTAAATACAAGTTTCCTGTGCATCACTTTTGCCCTTCATGCTCCTCTAACCCCCATCCCATCTGAAATATAAGGCACAACCAATACGCCCATGTTGACAGCTCTATATGAAATTATTTTCTGAAGGCCATACTACTATTAATATTTTTAACAATGATCTCTAGGCAGATTAATTTCCATGCTCATTTTTCCAAGCTTCACCTGCCCTTGTTAGATTTCTAAGGTCATGGTTTTCAACACTTCCAAAATTGCTCTTTCCAAGATTATGTCCCCGTCACCAAATGAGTAATAAAATTATTGTATTTGGGTCCCGGTTGATTTAGTTTATCTCGGGCCCATTTTTATTTGTTGGCGTAGGTGTAGTTGTCACCATTGGCTCTTTTGTGCACTCTTGGGAGATTTCCCGATGGGTATTTATGCGCGACGTGTAGGTTAGATTTGATATGTTGAGTTTTGATATTTGATTTGTATTTGCGAATTCCTGTTGGGATTCTATTGTTCGCCATTTTGGAGGTGAAAGATCCTCCCTATTTGGTTTGTTGCAATTTCGGTGGGATTCAACCCTCACCCTACTCTGCTTGTTCTGCTTGTATCAGATCTGGCAAATCCGAAGTACCATCAATAAATTCAATAAGATCTTTCTGCCAACATTTTTGGCGTGCGTATTGTTTTGTCTCGACGAAAGTCATATTTAATTATCGGCGAAGGGAAAGGGAATATCATACAATCATCTCGAAGGCATCATAATCTGTCGTGCACCCTTCAAACTTTCCATACGGCCTCCTCCATGTCCTCACTCCGCACGAACTTTGCCACTGTCAAACCGTACGGCTGTCATAAAATCACGTACGGCCTTCTGTGTTGCCGTACAGCCTTCTGCATAGTACCATATAGCCACCTTTGTTGCATCATATGGCATGCACTTCATACCATACGGCCCATCCTCCCCACCGTACGGCTTGCATCATAACACCATACAGCCTGCAGACTTACTACAACATACGACACTTACCTCCGTACAGCCCAAACCATCGTACCATACAGCATCCCAAGCTTCCACCCCGTACAGACTCTAGCCTCCGTATGGTTCAGGCCACAATCTCGTACGGACTCACCACCGTACGGTCTAGGAGACATACCGTATGGCCATCTAATCTGTACGGTCCTGGCAATTTTCTCACCGTACGAACTTAGCATTACCGTACGGCCTGCAGTTGCTCAATTACGCCTTACTCTCAAACACTTGGTCATTATTCTTTCGACGGAAGAG
Organism: Chamaecyparis obtusa; assembly: GCA_027943335.1. Taxonomy (NCBI): domain Eukaryota; kingdom Viridiplantae; phylum Streptophyta; class Pinopsida; order Cupressales; family Cupressaceae; genus Chamaecyparis; species Chamaecyparis obtusa. The sequence goes on along the minus strand of BSBK01005877.1, from coordinate 77,699 downwards.
ACCCGCCAGGGGTTGGGGACACTACAGTGGTATCAGAGCTGGTGATCCTGCTAGCTTGTAGGTATTGAATGAGAGTTTATTCAAGGAAAAGGAGGAGATATCACCTAGTCGGTGGAATGGCGGACCCCCAAGATCCTTCCACTAAAGTCATGACTCTTCTAAGAGAGCTCACTAGGAACCAAGCACAGATAAAAGACACTCAACACCTCATGGAAGAGACACTGCGAAAATTGGCTTAAGGCAAGATATCTGCTGAACAAAGTGACAATTATGTCTCAGGAAGGGCAAATCCTCAAACCGTACACTCTCGACCATCAATGCCAACTTTCCCTCCATGGGTGGAAGAATAGCGCAGAGAGCAACCAACCTTCCAGGAAATACAAGATCAACTTCGAGAAGACTGGAGGAACGCAAATATGGAAGGAGATATATCCTACAAAGATTATGTTGAGCTCAAAATGAGATACTCTAGCGGAAACAAGCATGGCTATTATAATGATGATCTCAGACGGAAGATTGGCAAAGTTAATCTGTCATCATTTGATGGGTCTGGAACTATCACAGCTAGAGCATGGGTGCAAAAAGCAGACACATTTCCAACTCAACCCTATGCCGAAGGATGAGGCCATCAAATTTGTTGCATCATGGCATGGTTACTCTCGGCCACAATCAAATAAATTCCTACGCTAAACTCACTGAGAGACTAATAGACCGTTTTGATGGAAGGGATCCAGAACTAAATTTCAAAGAATTGGCTCAGCTAAAGCAATCTAGGACAGTCGATGGTTACATAACAGAATTTTCAAAGAATGTCTATCTTGGTAACAGATATTTCAAAAAGACGATTGGTGGTGTTGTTTATGGATGGACTGGTGGAACCCTTAAAGGGCTGGGTGAAGGGATTCAACCCCATCACACTCACAGAGGCAATTAAGAAGGCATGCGATATGGTGACATCTTCTTCCACCAAATATTACTCACAGTCCAAACCACCTCTCGCTCCAAGGGAAAAAGACAGCAGACCCCCACCTAGGAGGCCCTCCTTGGATGAGGCAACTAGGCAGGAACTCAGAAGGAAGAAACTTTGTTTCAACTATAAGGAGCCATGGGTACCGGGACATCAATGCCTTGGCAAAGGAAAAATCCATTACATTGAGGTATTGTCCAACGGTGAGGAGGAACAAGCACCGGAAGCCGAAGAGGATGAACAACAAGCTTCCGGGGAGGTAAACCTCAATCGCGCAGAAAGAATAGCCACACTCTTGAAGAGAGGAGGCGCCATTGCTACTCTGGCGGGAACTTCAAGGTGTATTGTATTCCGGGTCCGGAGTACCCTCCAAGGGCAACGGGTTGTGGTCACGCTTGACAGCGGAGCCACACTCAACTTCATTAACTCATCGCTGGTGAGTCGACGGAGTTTGTGTATGGAGGCACACCATGGGGAACCACACGGTGACGGATGATTTCTTCGTGGTCAATCTAGACGACATGGAAGTCATTCTGGGCATTCAGTGGATGGAAACATTGGATGGAATACACACAGAGTTTCAAACGAATGGAGTTCTCCTTTCAGGTGAACGGCAAAAAAGTTGTGCTAAGAGGGATGTCGAATGGAGGACCGAAGGAAGTTTCAACCCAACGAATGGAAGCAATCTTCAGACACAATGATGTGGTCTGGGCCGCACACTGTTATGCCTCAACAAAACCTATACAAGGACAAAGAACTGACCACTAGGATGAAGAACTTTGAACGGTTATGGATAGACATCACCAAGTCTTCGTCGACATACCACCAGGCATACCACCACACTGGGGATTTGAACACACCATTGAGATGGAAACTAGTGCCATATCGATTATCACTGTGCCCTACCGCCACCCTAAGAGGCTAAAAGATGACATTGAAAAAACAATATAAGAACTTCTTGACAAAGGTTGGATCAGGCCCAACTCCAGTCCTTTTGCATCATCCGTAGTGCTGGTTAAAAAGGACGGAACGCTGCGAATGTGTGTAGACTACCGCGCGCTGAACAAAAAGACCATCAAGAACAAGTATCCAATTCTCAGGATCGATGAATTGCTAGATGAGTTACACGGCGCCATCTATTTCTCCAAAATAGACCTTTGTTCGGGGTATCACCAAATTCGTATGAGGGAACAGGATGTGGAGAAAACAGCATTCCATTGCCATTATGGGCATTACGATTTTTTGGTCATGCCATTCGGATTGACCAATGCTCCAACTACATTCCAATATTGCATGAACCACATTTTTAACAAACAACTGCGTAAGTTCCTATTGATATTCTTCGATGATATACTGATCTACAACAAGACATGGGAGGAGCACTTAGGGCATTTGGAAGAAGTGCTCGGGATTATGAAGTCACAAGTTATGTTCGCCAAAAGATCCAAATGTGAATTCAGGATGACAGAGATATTATATTTGGGGCACATTGTCAGTAGCCGAGGAGTTCAGGTATATCAAGAGAAGATTCAGGCTATCTTGGATTGGCCACCTCCAAAGACTATTTCAGAACTATGTGGATTCTTTGGATTGTGTAGTTACTATAGACGGTTCGCGAAGGGGTTCTCACAGCTCAGCGCGCCACTCACCGATCTGACAAAGAAGGGGTCTTTTCAGTGGAATGAACGGGCACATCAAACTTTTGAGAAACTCAAGGAGACTAAGTTCTTGCCCGGTCCTTGCACTACTAGATTTCACTTGACCTTTCATCTTGGAGTGCGATGCCTCTGGAAAGGGTATCGAGGCCGTGTTGATGCAAGACCGCCACCCAATTGCTTTCGAAAGTCGGAAGCTCTCAGGGGTCGAAAAGTTGTATTCCATATACGACAAAGAAATGTTGGCCATCATGCATGCCTTGACAAAATTCCGGCAATACCTTGTCGGAGCCAAGTTCATCGTCCGTACAGACCAGCCTCAAACATTTTCTAGAACAGCGGGAATTGAATGAGCGACAATAGAAATGGGTAAGTAAAGTACAGGCTTTCGACTTTGACATTGACTATGTTAAAGGAAAAAATAATGTAGTGGTTGACACTTTGTCAAGAATGTCGACCATATGTTCCTTATCTCAAATATCAGCGGATTGGAGAGCACATTTGTTGGTCAAATACTCCAAGGACACGTTCACATGCCAACTCCTAGACAAAGAAATACAAGAGGACAGGTATAAGGTGGTTGATGATATTATTTTCTACAAAGGCAGAATTTATCTAGTACCTGAATCCAAGTTGAAGAAAAAAATCTTGAAAGAGATGCACGATTCGCCTCTAGCCAGGCATCAAGGTTACTTGAAGACCTACTGACAGATCAGGGAAAGGTTCTCATGGAAGGGCCTAAAGAGTGATATGTTACAGTACGTCCGGGAATGCTCCACCTATCAACAAAATAAATCCGAACACACTCTACCGGCGGGTTTACTTCAACCATTACCGATTCCAGAGAAGTGGGATAGCATCTCAATGGATTTCATCTCCAAGCTCCCTAAGGCACAGGGGAAGGACTGTATCTTTGTGGTAGTCGACAGATTAACCAAGTATGCACATTTATTTGCTATTCCAGCACAGTTTTCGGCCTCACAAGTGGCAGACTTATTCTTCCGAGAGGTAATCCGCCTGCACGAACTCCCTCGAAACATAGTGAGCAACAAAGAGCCGCTTCCTCAGTAATTTCTGGAAAGAATTGTTTTGACTAGCAGGGACAGAGTTGTCGCCAAGCACCAGTTACCACCCCCAGACCGACGGACAAACAAAGATTGTGAACAAATGGCTGGAAGGTTACCTCAAAAATTATGTTTTAGCACAACAGAGGGCATGGGTAAAATGGCTACACTTGGGAGAGTACTGTTACAATACCACCTACCACATGTCCATTAGAATGGAACCTTTCAAAGCTTTGTACGAGTATGAACCTCCTTCATTTGTGGACTTGGCTCGCAATGACAGTCACGCGCCGAAGGCCAAGGACTGGCTGCAGGAAGGAATAGATACTTTAGATCCCAAAAGGAAAATCTCCAACGGGCTCAGAATCAGCAGAAAATGTACGCTGACAGGCACCAAATCAAGAGGAGTTTTGAAGTAGGGAATTTGGTGTACCTTCAACTTCAACCTTACAGATAATCCTCTCTGAAAGCTTCCGGGAAGGAGAAGCTGAGACCGTGCTTCTACGGACCCTACCATGTGACAAGGAGAGCGAGCGAAGTTGCATACGAATTGGACCTACCTGATGGAAGTCGAATCCACAACGTCTTCCACGTTTCTTGTCTGAAGAAAGTCGTGGGTCGGCAAGTGATGGTCTCCACAGACCTACCACTCGACAACGAAGGGAAATTAGTATTGGAACCAGCGGAAATTGTCGATAGTCAGGAGAAAAGATTGAGGACACGCACTATCAAGGAATTTCTTGTGCGTTGGAAGGATCTACCCCTTGAAGATGCCACCTGGGAAGGCAAAGAGATGTTGGATCACCTCAGCCTGAAATTGCTTGAGGACAAGCAATTATTGGGACAGGAGGACTTTAATGTCCCTGTCATTAAATGAGTAATAAAATTATTGTATTTGGGTCCCGGTAGATTTAGTTTATCTCAGGCCCATTTTTATTTGTTGGTGTAGGTGTAGTCGTCATCGTTGGCTCTTTTGTGCAATTTTGGGAGTTTTCCCAACGGGTATTTATGCGCGGTGTGTAGGTTAGATTTGATATGTTGAGTTTTGATATTTGATTTGTATTTGCGAATTCCTGTTGGGATTCTATTGTTCGCCATTTCGGAGGTGAAAGATCCTCCCTATTTGGTTTGTTGCAGTTTCGGTGGGATTCAACCCTCGCCCTACTCTGCTTGTTTTGCTTGTATCAGATCTGGCAAATCCGAAGTACCATCAATAAATTCAATAAGATCTTTCTGCCAACATTTTTGGCGTGCGTATTGTTCTATCTCAATGAAAGTCATATTTAATTATCGGCGAAGGGAAAGGGAATATCATACAATCATCTCGAAGGCATCATAATCCGTCGTGCACCCTTCAAACTTTCTGTACGGCCTCCTCTACGTCCTCACTCTACACAACCTTTGCCACTGTCATAAAATCCCGTACGGCTGTCATAAAATCTTGTACGCCTATCATAAAATCTCGTACGCCTGTCATAAAATCTCGTACGGCCTTCTGTGTTGTCGTATAGCCTTCCACATAGTACCATATGGCCACCTCTACTGCACCGTACGGCCTACAGCATACACTTCACTACGGCCTACACTTCATACCATACGGCCCATCCTCCCCACCGTACGGCTTGCATCATAACACCATACAACCTGCAAACTTACTACACCGTACGACACTTACCTCCGTACGACCCAGTCCACCATACCATACAGCATCCCAGGCTTCCACCTCGTACAGACTCTGACCTCCGTATGGCTTAGGCCACAATCCCGTACGGAGTCACCATCGTACAGTCCATGAGACATACCATACGGCCATATAATCCGTACGGTCCTGGCAATTTCCTCACCATACGAACTTAGCATTACCATACGGCCTGCAATTGCTCAGTTACACCCTACTCTCGAACACTTGGTCATTATTCTTTCGAGGGAAGAGACCCACCAGGGGTTGGGGACACTATACTGTCAAGAACACAACTTAAGGGTCCTTCACCGACCATTTTTTAGCCTGAAGGCTACCTCTCAGTTGCATCATTGCAAAGAATATGCTTCAATTTCTGCCCTGCATTGTCTGTGCTTTCTAATACACTTAAATAATATCATTTCAAAGATGAGTAAGCACTCATCCTAAAAGAATTCCAAATATCAATAATCAGCATAAGATTCGATGTAAACAAGCAGTACCCCAGTTGACACTGCCACATAAAACCTTCACCTCAAAAGTACCTTCAAACTAAACTTTCATATTGAAAGACTTCAACCTATAGTTTATTTAGCCTCAAACTGCAGAAAGCACCTATAATTGGCACTTTGCACTTCAAAGAGGTGTCAATGATGGGCATTCATAGAATCACCTGTTTATTCAATCTATCAAGATCCTTATTTATCTTCTCCATTCATTTGATACTCCTCGCTTTTTTCCCTTAAAGGTTGCCAATACAGTTGTATACATAATTTGCAGCCTTATCATTCTTGGAACATGTAACTGAATTACTGTTCAGATGATATTATAGAAAGCTTTCCCTGTTACCCAGGCAAGGGGATTGCTAACACTGTAATGTCCCCAATTTAGGAAAAACCCCAATGTGTGCTAGATTATAGAATCTATATAAAAGCAAGTAGGGTTTTTAGGGTATCTTTGCTTTGATTGAAATTCTGCAAGCAAGTTAGGAAACATTATAACCATGCTTCATAATTAGACATTCTTGAGTTAAAATAAACATATATCAGATTAATAGATTGCTTGAATCAGATTTTAAAATGACTCAACCATAGAAGTAATAAGGTAGGGTGATTTGATAAGCTGCCCAAGAGACCCCTACCTGTTGTGAGGTTTTCACACCATCGCCCCATTGCAAATGGGGACCCCCTCTTTTGCTTGTACTCGTTAGGTTTTGGTGGTAAAATTGGCAGTTCAGAGGTTAAAAGGGGTTGAGGAGTGGTTAGGCAACCAAGGTGCAATTTAAAGTGGGGGTTTTAGAATTAAAGTCCTTCGGTTTGAGTTGTAGTGGGTCAAGCCAAAAATCTGAAGTGTATTAATATTTTGGCTGGTCAAAGAGTCCAAAATATATTATAAAAGCATATTTTATGCATAAGGGCCTTGAAATCCTTATAAAAATTGATTTTACATACTTAAAATGGTCAAAATCCTAATAAAAAACAGTTTTTCTTTATAAAAATAAATAAAATCAGGATATGGCATGGATTTCACCACTTAAAATGATGAAAATCCGGACATGGCAGGAATTTCCCCACTTAAAATGATGAAAATCTGGACATGGTGAAGAGCACACGAATATACTGAGAGGGGGGGTGAATCAGTATATTAACAATTTAAAACTTTTATTCAAATGTACCTTTAAATTCACAAATGAACAATTATGCACATGAACACAGATTTTACGTGGAAATCCAATATGGGAGAAAACCACAAAATAATATGCTTTTATATATAATATTGTTCTTTTACAATGTTTTTGTAGACACCAACCTACTAGAGGCTCCAACCCCCATGTTTATGAGCACCGACTCACTGGAAGCACCAACTCCCACACTTTGCAGGCACCGACCTACTGGAAGCACCAACTCCCTGTCCGGATTCTGAGCACCAACTCCCCGTCCAGTTTCTGAGCACCAACTCACTCTTTATAAATTTTCTTTCCACCTTGACGATGTTGCTATCTTCAATTGATGATGGACATTATTAGTTCTCTAAGTCAGCTAAATATCCTTTCTTCCCTTTTTGAATAATGTATTCATAATAACGATCTGAAAGTATGAATATTAATTTTTCTCTATTTTCTTATTCTTTCTCTACTCCTCTTTTTTTCATTTCTTCTTCTTTTATTTGCTGATCTTCACTCTTTTCCTTTTTATTCCTTTCTTCTTATTACATTGCTGACTTCACATATTTTATTTTCAAAAATTTTGACTATATATATACTCATATATTTTTTTGATAAAACATTATGTCTTTTGGAGTGATAACTTTTCAACATGAAAAGGTGTCCTTTATAAACTAAACTTAAAAGTTAATATCCCTTTTTAATAATATATTAAAAAGCTTTAATAAACTCATTTACTAAACCTTCGATGCTTTTATCTTTGCCTTAAAACTTTCATTATTTACTTCCTTCGATATCTGCATATATAGTTGATATCGATTTTTATTTTCACATTATAATCTGACGTCTTTGACCATTGTTTTAGAGATGAACTTTATTAACCTTAATATGTATTTTGTCTTTTGGAGTGCAGTTTCGATTGCTGTTTATAACTCTGCCGCTGCATATGTATTGATTATTGCAAATATATATATCTGACGCTGATATTGTCCTTCGATAATTTGTGCATAAATGTTTTTATCTTTATAAACATCATTCTTCGATTATTTATCGCTGATTATAGTATCTTGTCCGTCAATGATATTAAAATACTTTGATAATCGTTGAAACACTTGCAATGAACGCCTGTCGCTAACATAAACTGCTGCATTTAAATTTTGAATATTCATTCCTTCGAAACTTCATATGAAACTTATCGCATATCACTGCATATAATATTATTCAATCCTTCGATGCATCATTTTCTTTTGCCGTTTTAACGTTTTTGATAGCTGCTTCTTCATATTCGATATGACTCTGCTAAATACGTCTTTGTATGTATTATTTTGCAGCCGCTTCCTATTTCATGGTTATATATTTATTGCAGATTGAATTGGTAATAAGTATCGTATTTGCAAGGTCTCAACTTCGATACTCCATATACCATGACTGCAAGGTAATATTTGAGTATATTTTATTCACTGGCTAATCACAGTCTATAATGTCTCCTTATTTGATGGTTGCCTTCTCTTATCAAATCTGCCCAGGCCTCAATGTAAAATTTGATTTGGACTCTTCAGTGCTGATTGTGTAAATTTATTAATGCTATTCTATTTCAAATTAGGGTCACCTCCTATTCGATCCTTCCTTGGTTCATATATGAATTACTAAGATGAAACACGGCCCTTTCCATATAATTCTATCCACGTTCTTCACTACTTCAAACTAGAATTCTCTGTACTTATTCCTCTGCAACTTCAATTGGTATTGTCTGGAACAATGACTATTATGCTCTGATATATATATCTGAGTATGCATACAAATCTTCATCTATATTAATTGCTGCGTCTTTTATTGTTATTGTAGTTCTTTGTATATATATGCTGTCTGAATATGATGACCTCTGTAAATATATATGTCTGAATACAATGATGTCTATATCAATGCTGTCTGAATATATGCATATGCTGTATTTATACATTTGTCCTTTTGTCAAACATATATTTGACAGTCTTTGTAACTGCGATATGCTTATCTCAAAATATAATATTGTTGTAACATCTGTGTCTTGTATCCTTTCGTATATCAATATGTCTGTATCAATATTTCATATCATTTGTATGCTGTAAGCTATTCAATATGAAATTCTATATGTTGTATCACTGATGGTATCACAAATGCTTAATGTTGTTCTTCTAACACTATATTCATTAACTTCCATTAATGTCATCGGTCTCTGATTTGACATCAATGACAATATGTTCATCACATGGCATGAATTTCCCCACTTGAAATGGTTAAAATCCGGATAAAAAATGAATTTCCCCACTTGAAATGGTTAAAATCCAGGCAAGACATGATTTTCCCCACTAGAAATGGTTATAATATGAACAAGGCATGAATTTCCCCACTTCAAATGGTTAAAATCCAAATAAGGCATGAATTTCCCCACTTGAAATGATGAAAAACCGAACATAGCATGAATTTCCCCACTTGGTGAGATTAAAAATGTAAGTGTTGGGCTATTAATTCAGACATGGGTCAATTTTCCCCTTCTGCATACTAAGAACAAGGAATAAAAGCTAAGAGTCCTGATGCCGAGTGATTCTCCCCTTGGGCTTACACTTAGATGAATTTTTGGGTCCCAAAGTCATGAATATCTCAACAAAAGCATGGATTTATCCAAACATGGGTTGATTTTCCCTTGAGGATACTCAAGGGTGAGCAAGAAATTTTGTATGGGATTGCATTTATCCCTACATGGGTCGAATTTCCCCACTTGGATGAAGGGAAATAACTATGGATATTTCTTATGAAATTTGAATTTCCCCTTTTTGGGAGGGCAAATGGTAGACTTAATAAAAAATTGCAATCCCAAGTTCGATCAATTTCCCCTTAGAGGCAAATAAAATTAAAATTAATTAAGCAAAGGGAAATAAAATAAGTTACACAAACTTCAAGGTGGCAAGCTTTTATCCCACATTGCTTGTGTGGATGAACACTCAACCAAAAACTACTTTGAAAAGACAAGCTACAGCCATGAGAAAGAACAAGGGATTGACTAAGTGGTTAAAGGTGGAGGATTCAAAAAGCTTGAAGGCTGAAGAAGAAGATTGTCCAAGGCCAAGAAGGCTGAAAGTTGAAATTTTGGGATGAAGAACAGCACCAACCTTAGCCAACAAATCTGATATGGTGTGAAGTGCTGATGCAAAATCAGAGTTTCTAGCTTCTAATCCGCAAGGTAAGGTGAAATCCAAACATGTTCAGATTTAAGTCTGAAGTTTTTTCCAAGAAGGGCGATTTTGGCAAGGGCTTTTTAGAAATTTCCTCAAGCATCAAACTTGTTTAAAACTGATTGCAGGCTATACGGAGGGCGATTTCTGATTTTTTGTGACCAATCTGTAGGCAAGAGGGGGCTGTAGGTAAGGGGTCTGCAGACCTGAATCTGAAAATTTTCCATATGAGGCGATTTTTTGAGAAATTCATATAAAATTCCCAAGCCCTCAAACCTTCCCAAACTTGTTTGCAGATCAATTGCAAGTTCAAAACAAAAGTTTTAGGACTGATTCCAAGCATCAAAGAGGCTGAAATATGTGAGTTTTCAGACGAAAACTCTTCCATAAAGTTCGATTTTTTGAAAAAAAAAATCTGAGTTTATTCCTTGCCCTCAAGACTAATGGATCTTCATTGCAGATGTATAGGAGTGATTCTAAGCCCATTCCAAGGCCAAGAAGGGTCTGAAACACGTCTTGCCTTCAGACTAAAATCTGAAAACACCAAAACAGGGGCATGTTTTAGAAAAATCCCCATAATTCACCCACTTGCCAAATCATTGGAGGGGGCTGTTGCTGATTGTTTGGAAGGTATTTTGTGCAAAAGACAACAAGTTTGAAGGTCAAATTCATCCAGAGAAGGTAAGTTTCAGACTTGTCTTTAGAAATCAGATTTACATCTTTTGGTAAGAGGGTTTGTTTTGCACTTCTAATCCTTAAACTTTCATTGGAATATGCTCCAGTCAATTAGTAATATGATTTGGTGAAGTCTAACTCACTAAGTTTGAGAATGGAAGGATGTCTTCAGACTTATTCTTAGAATATGTCTCAAAAACCAGTCTGATCCTAAGACATATTCCTCATTATCAGACTTCACAATGCATGCTTGGGGTGATATTTAGCAAACTGGTGCACTGATTTCTAAGTTTTTGGACACGTTGCAGGTCTTCCCTCAGAAAAATCAGAGTTTATGCAACGGTAAGGGGGTCTGATCTGTGCTTTTGGGAGTTCAAATAAATCAATTTAATTATGATTTTAATGTCCTAACAATTTGATGGCACCTATTTGCAAACTTAATCTCTGGGCTTAGTCCTCAGATTTGATTTCCAGATTTGTCCTCAGACTTTAGGCTCTGAGGACTCTCATACTTGATTTTGGATTCCATTTGCAGCCTTCAAATATGATTTTTCTAAGTCATAAAGTTACAAATTAGTGGTAAAATGAAGGGATTAAGGGGTCTAAAGTTAATTTCCTAATCAGATTTTCTTACAAGATCATTAACTTCATGCCTTCTCTTTTGCAGGGGTGATTGTGTGAGACATTGATAAGCAAGGAGTACAAGGATGGAACACTCTTGAGTAAATCATAAAATCTCTATTCAAGTTGATCTTCCATTTGGAGACTAAGGTGACAAAGTGAAGGACATTTTCTTAAGACTTCATTTTATCCTTGTCCCTATCAGTTTTCCACCAAGAGGATGAGCAAGAATCAAAGCAAGGATTGAACAAGGAGTGTGAAATCAATTAATCCCTATGACAAGCAAATTTCCACCATAGGTAAGCAGATGAGGAAAGAGGAAGGATTCAACAATGCAATTACAATATGGATAATTCGACAACAAGGCAAAGGGAGCTTGATACATTCAAGAAGGAGAGTTAGTGGATTCAAGCTCAAGCCTTCTTCAATCAGGGATGTGGATATGTCCGGATTTAAAACAAGGAGCCCATGGACAAGTTCAAGTTCAAATTCAAGGACATTCATGTGTCCCTATGCAAGGCAACTTTCCACTTGATTAAATGCCTGAAGAATTAAGGACTATCTTATAGGGAGATCAACTTGTCCCTATTCACATCAATTTTCCATAAGGATCAAACAGGATTCAATTCAAGGACAAGTTGTTAGGGATTCCAACTTGCCCCTATGAGTGATCAAGGATAAAGGATTCCAAGCCAAAGAGGTAATAGATAAAGGTATCAAGGATGTCCCAAACAATGGGAGAGGAAGTCTTCACCACAGGGATGATCAAATTATGCAAGGAAGAAAGGTCTCCAAATGAGAAAGATAGCCATCATCAAGGGTTCAAGGACATAAAGATAAAGGGTTGAAAATTGAGATATCAAGAGCAATTTCAAGGATAAGTTCAATAAGAGTATTTCCTAAAGAAAGAGGATGAAGAAACAAATTGAAACAAGGATCAAAGATGAGAAAGCTGGTGGCTTCCAGTCATTATTCAACCATCCAAAGAGCTCCAAGTTGATATCTCCAAGATCATCCAATCATAATCATTCACAAATGGACCTGTGGAACATATTATTTCTTTTCATTGGTTCATCCTCAAGGGGATATGGAATGTAATTTTCTCTTTGGCCCATATGTTGGTGCCTTGTTTTTATTGGCTATTTGTGGTTACCCTAATTAGGGTTTCCTATGAGTTAATATGGGTCATTGATTTCAAATCAATCTTGGATGTTCATTGCATTTGGGGCTCCTATATAAACCCTACTCTCATTTGTAAAAGGGAGAGACTTATTGAAATTGATGCCATAATGATATCAAAGTAATTACTAATTCATTGTTGGTCTTCATGGTGGATTACTTGTGTTGCTTTGAAGCATTGCATGGTTTCTTCATTTCCTCATTTAAAGTAGGGATTTCATTTCATGTTAATTAGAAGTAATGTTTAGTTGAATGGAAGATATTTAGGATGCATCTTTGGAGAACTCGCTTAGACCAAACCACTAGCTGCTTGTTGATTGTAAGTACGCCTTGCATGGTCGAATGGAATATTTATGAACTTAACTTCGATTATTGATATGCACATTGATATGCATCGAAGGATGCTGTTAATGGAATGGTGGTAATTTGAACATCTTACATTTACCTTCGAAGATTGCACTAGCTTGATTGATGTCGATGGCAAAACTAAGTCTAGTAGAGTCACAAAGACATCCACAATTTCTTGCATTCTAGGAGTAGATTAGCTTGTTAAACCCTTTCCCTTGCAAGTTGTTAGGTTGGAAGAAGTTAAAGTCAAGTGTTGATTGTAAGTACGCCTTGCATGGTCGAATGGAATATTTATGAACTTAACTTTGATTATTGATATGCACATTGAGATGCATCGAAGGATGGTGTTAATGGAATGGTGGTAATTTGAACATCTTACATTTACCTTCGAAGATTGCACTAGCTTGGTTGATGTCGATGGCAAAACTAAGTCTAGTAGAGTCACAAAGACATCCACAATTTCTTGCATTCTAGGAGTAGATTAGCTTGTTAAACCCTTTCCCTTGTAAGTTGTTAGGTTGGAAGAAGTTAAAGTCAAGTTGATATCCATTCAATGAACAATGTAAGTCCCTTTGTGATAACTAGCATATCACATCATAAAACTGAGTTAAAGTCCACAACAAAGAAGGAACCTTGAGGTTGTCTCATTTGATCACACAATCTGTATACATTGTTTAGCATATGAGCATCCTTATTCAAGAGAGAGTTGGAAATTTGGTATTTCCAAAACTCACATCAACTCTATCCTAGGCCCAAGTATGAATATACCATCCCTCCTGGCCTCCTGTGGCCGTAGTGGAACAAAACTCACATCAACACTACCCTAGACCCAAGTATGAATATACCATCCCTCCTGGCCTCATGTGGCCCTTGCCATACAAATGAGGTGGCATACCTAGTGTGGTGCTATCATCATTCTCCTCATCCTTGTCACTTCTCACATCTACTAGTTGAGCATCCATATGCATTGGTTCACCATTATAGAGGTTGTGAGGATCATTAAAAGAAAAGTGCCCAGAAAGTCTCTCCTTCCTAAGCCCAAAGGCAATCCCCTTGTCCCCCTTTGGCCCCATGGGACTCTTTAGTCACATAGCATGGAGTGGCATGTTTAGAAGGTGACCTCATCACCATTTTCCCTCCTTTGACTCCCTCATTTCTCCTACCATGGCTAATTGCAGCAGACAGAAAACATACATGATATTCCATACATAAATTCTGTATTAAACAGTCAGCAATGAAATGCATATGACATCACATGTATGCAGATGTATACAACTATGTGTGTATATCTACATATAAGCAATCACATACTAATATCATTAAGAACAGTCATCAATGAATTTATTATGCAATTTATGTGTCATACAATACTCCTACCCAAATCGCAGGTCTTAATGTTATTGTTATAATCTGTTCTTATCTCTTTATGTCCTGAATGAATGATGTTGAATATCTTCTTATAGCCTTCAATTGGCAAGGGATCACATCTCTTCACAACAGATGAGACACCTCCTTTCATAGCAATACCATTTAGCATTTAGCTTATCGATTTGTGATGGTTAGTTAATGATCTTTTAATATGCTGTTTATTATATAATCATTTGTCTTAAGTCAATTTAATAATATCAAGCATTGTCTTAACCACTACATCTTCTAATCTAATTCATACCTCTGCAATATAGTCGATCTTACTCCCATTGATACCTTGATGATTAATATTTATTAATTATAATCGGTAATCATCACTGTCAATTATTATGTTGCCTTCTCATAACTCAATTGTGATTACTGACCATAATATATTGATTATTGATCACTGAAGGGATATGCTTGATGTTAACTATCGATTCAACCAACATCTGCTAAATCGATAATATACAAGTCACTGTTAATTGTCTTCATTAAACTCATTAATGGACTCCACATAACTCCATTCTGTGCATGTGCAATAAAACACAACACCATTTGGTAAGACCTGATAACCTTATTAGGATCCCACCAAGCAAGCATGGATATTGGTACGTATTTGACCGGAAGTAATTCCTGCAATATATAGATCTCCTTCCGCACATCATTTACGCACAGTGGTCAACTTTAATGCCAAAGAAGATTTATATAATCTCCATAATGTTTGGTGTTCATTGTTAAGGCATCATGCTAACTGACATCCTAATATTTTGCAGCTTTGTCCTTTTTCAGAGAGGTCATATGATTGCTCCATATGTCAATTGGCCCTTGCGTAATTTTTTGACCAGTCCATTACAATCGGATCCATGAACATTCTACACAGCAACTGTGAGTTCCCCATACATCTTTAATCGTGATCACTGTCCATTTGATTATTGTTATTATCTGCAATTAATATTAAAACAATTGATTGATTGTATTAAGCTATGTCACAAGGTTTGAGTTTGAGTTCATGTTCGACAACAATAAAATTCGGATGAAGTTCAGCAAGAAAAAAAAATCATGATTAAATTCGCCTTATAGAAATTTAATTTTTTTTAAATATAAATAATATCAAAACAAAATGATCAAAATAGATTAACATTGCTAAATAGCTAGGTTAGTAAATACTAAATTGATACAACATTTTAAATTTTCCCTAGCTAGAGCTAAGTGTTTGTGTGTATATGTATTCATATTTAAAAATATAATATTTATATAATTTGTTTTATATGATATAAATATGTAATTTTATAATTTAATATTTATATTTATTATTTTATATATATTTGTATATCTTTATTAAAATAATATTAAAAAATATAGAAAATAGTATAATACATATTATCTATTAAAATATATAAATATAATATATTTTATACAATACAATATGCAATTTTATTTGTGTATATTAATAATAAAATAATAACTATATTTGTATATCTTTCTTAAAATAATATTAAAAAGATATAAAAATTAGTATAATACATATTATCTATTAAAATATATAAATATAATATATTTTATACAATACAATATGTAATTTTATTTATGTGTATATTAATCATAAAATAATAACTAACATATATAAATAAATAATATAATATTTTATTATTAATAAATAAAACATAATATAAGTTCAAACATAATACAAATAAATAATATCAAATAACATAATACAAATAAATAATACTAAAAATATTTCAAAACATAATAGTAATACAACAAATTCCAAAATATAATACGGTAATAGGATCGAATGGAAGCCATGTTTTTTTAATTCAAAAACAACCATCGAACGGAAGCCACGTTTTTTGTTATTTCAAAAACAACTACTAACATGACCTACATTTTGCAGCGATTTCACTTGCGAATCCCTCCCATAGTCGCTCGCTGCCTCAATGCACAAATACACAGACCCATGCGAGACACAAACAAAATAAAAACACAAAAAGAAACCCTAGAAAATGTTTATTCTTAATAAAAAGGTGGCATTTTTGTCCGTACGAACAATCAGACGAATTTCAATGAATTTAGGTTACTATTAAGTGTATTTCCTACTTCATGAAGATTTATGATCTAAAAGATTAGCTATATGCCATTGAAGTTATAGTTGAAGATAGGCACCTAGTTATGTTGGCAATGAATGGTCTTCTTCAATCTTGGGAGTCCTTTATCCAAGGCATTTGTGGAAGATCTGAAATTCCCAAGTTTGATTGTCTTAGAGCTGATTCCATTCAAGAAGAATCCAAGTTGGCGTCAAGAGGAAATGGAAGAAGTTCTCATAATGAAGAAAATGACATCCTTGCTGCTCAAACATTTAAAAGGAAAGGAAGTGAAGGGAGAAAAGGCAAATTCAAAAGGAATAGAGATAATGGAAATCCTGATTCAACTTCTGAACCAAAGAAAAAAAGGATTTCTCTCACATTCAATGTTTTAGATGTGACAAGTATGGTCACTTTGCTCGAGATTGTGTAAAAAGATCTAAACATCTTGCTGCTTTTGCAAATGTTGATGAGATGTCACCTAAAAAGGAATCCAGTGACAATTCAAAAGGATTTCTATTCATCTCAGCTCTATCAAGCAATGCTCCAACTGATAGCATCATTTTGCTGATTGATAGGTGCCTCGCATCACATTACAGGATATCGAGAGCATCTTTCTGATTTGGTAGAAAGAAAAATCAATTTACAAGTGATAATTGGTGATGATGCAAGTTATTCAATAAAAGGTGTTGAAGCCACTTATCTTCAACTAGATTTTGGCATTCCCCTTCATTTGAGTGAGGTTTTGTTTGTTCTGGGAATCAAAAGAAATCTGATCTCAATTTCAGCATTAGAGGACAAAGGGTATCAAGTTGAATTTTCTAAAGGAAAAGTTCTTGCTTGGCCAAAGAACCAGTGTAACACGGGGACGTGCACCCCCCTCAAAACCCCGGAGTACCGGGGGCAAGAACGTCCCCAGGACGGGTACGTCACGCACCCGAGCACCCCCGCCAGCAACCGGGAGCCACCGCACCCGTCCCCGCACTGCTCGGGTGCAGTGCTTGGGTGCGGGGGTGCGGTGCTTGGGTATCGTAGATCGCAAGACACAAAGGTACAAAGAGAGCCAGTAGCACGATGGGATGTAGAGCCAAAGGATCCAGCACAGATCGATGAGGACGAGATTGCAGCAGAAGCCCACGTAGGGCTAGTTGGTGTTCCTTTGGCAGACCTTGACCATGAGGACTCCGAGTCCAGTAGTTCTAGTGATGAGGACTTTGGCTTTGGGGATGATTAGAGGCCTCTCATTCTTACATTTTGAGTCTTGACATGATTTCAGATTGACATTTTGATTTTGTACTCATTTTAATATTGATGATTGATCATGATTCATTATATCATATCATGCTACTCTGCTCATTGTAATCATGATCATCTTTATGATATATGACATATTGAAATTTCATATTTGAACAATGAATTTTCAATTTTGAATCTTTGTCATTTGATAGTAGAACATGATAGTTCTATGTTTATAAGTATAATTTTAAACTTTAAACTTTATATTACTATGTTTAAATGATTATGTTACTATGTTGAATGTTCAATAGTTCTAGTTCGTGTATTTCAATTTGTTATGTAACTTAGTAGTTCAATTTGGTATGTTAAATTGAAACATCTTTTCATAATTAACACTTCAAGTTATATATGTATAGTATGCAGTCCCCCCCGTACCCCCCCTGTCGTTCCCGCGTCGTCCCAAAATTGAGGCCCTTTTTTTTCCTGCACCTAAAACTCGTCCCGCCGTCCCAACGTACCCCCGCACCCATGTTTCACTGCAAAGAACTCTAGTATCAAATATGCCCGTATGATTGGTCTTCATCAAGAGAATCTACAAAAACTTTATGTCCGTCTAATTGAAGCATTAGTGCATGACTCCATCAATTCAAGTGAGCTATGGCATAGGAGACTTGGTCCCTTACACTTTCAAGCTCTTCCTTCCATGGAGAAGATGGTTAATAGTTTACAAAAGCTCGGTCAAGAACATGAGAGCATTTGCAAAGGATGTGCATTGGGTAAGAATGTTAAAAGTTCTTTTCTAAGTAGTGAAAGTAGATCAAAAGGTATTTTAGATCTGATTCATTCTGATTTATGTGGACCAATGTTTGTAGCTTATTTGAGTGGATTTTGGTATTATGTAATTTTTATTGATGACTATTCTTGAATGACTTGGATTTATTTCTTGAAACCTAAGGAATCTGAAGAAGTACTTTGTAGATTCAAAGAGTTCAAAGCCCAAGTTGAAAACATGTCCGTAAAAAGGATCAAGGTTTTGAGATCCGATAATGAATGAGAATACATTTCTGGAGGCTTCCAAAAATTTTGCATTGAGGCAAGGATTGAGAGGGAGTTTTGTGTCCCTTACAACCCTCAGCAAAATGGAGTTGTTGAAAGGAAAAACAAATCCATAGTTGAGGCAGCCAAAGCAATGATTCATGATCTAAATTTAAAAACTTTCCTTTGGGAAGAAGCTTCCAAAATTGCTATTTATATTCAAAACCGGGGCTCTCATAAAATATTAGAAAATATGACTCCTAAAGAGGCCTTCACATGTGTTAAACACGAAGTTAGTCACTTAAAAATCTTTGGTAGTCTTTTTTATATTCATGTGCCTAAAGACAAAAGATCTAAACTAGAACCTTCAAGCAAGAGAGGTATATTTGTGGGTTATAGTGGGTCTTCTAAGGCCTACAAGATCTATATTCCAAGGCAGAAACAAATTGAGATTAGCAGGGATGTATCTTTTGAAGACGTTGCCTTCAAAAGATCAAACGAGACTTTATCAGAGATTGACAGCGAAGAGCAAGAAACATCTCAGCATATGGACATTTGTCTTGATCATTCTCTTGAGATTCAGAGGGAGTCCATTGAACCAAGAGAGACTTTTGATTTAGTTGATCCTATAGAACATACTGATGGGCCAAGTAACATTTCCACAGGTAGAAAGAGACCTCTATGGGCTAGACAAACAATGCAAGAGGCAGAAAATTATGCAGCTCCTCGTGGCACTTTTAGAGAAAACAAGAGACCGCAGCGATTTTCAGAATATGTGACATTAATGAGTCATATCATTGAGTCTAAGCCTTCTATCTTTGAGGAAGCATCCAATCGGCAAGTTTGGAAAGATGCCATGTTAGAAGAATATCAGACTATCATCAAGAATGATGTTTGGGATGTTGTTCCTGTATCTTCCAAATGGTTTTCCAAGATCAAGCATGCAGCTGATGAAAGTATTGAGAAGTACAAAGCAAGATTTGTGGCAAGAGGTCTCTTTCAAAATGAGGGAATAGATTATGAGGAGACATTTGCTCCTGTGGCTCGTTATATTTCTATCAGGACTATCATTGCTATTGTATCAGCTAAAGACTGAAAATTACATCAAATGGATGTGAAGACTGCATTTCTTCTTAATGGTGTAATTGAAGAAGAGGTGTTTTTAGAACAGCCAGATGGTTTTGTGATTCATGGGAAGGAGTCTCATGTATGTAGATTAAAGAAGGCTTTGAATGGCCTTAAGCAAGCACCCTGTGCATGGTATGAAAGGATTGACCAATATTTGATGAGCTTGGGATTTTCCAAGAATGATGCAGATTCAAATCTTTACTTCAAGATAGTTAATGGTAAAGTTTTAATTTTGGTTCTTTATGTTGATGATTTATTTCTTACCGGTGAAGATAGTCTCATTGTTAAATGCAAGAAAGATTTAACTTCCGAGTTTGAGATGAAGGATCTTGGTCTCATGCATTACTTTCTAGGACTAGAGTGTGGCAAAGACCCAATGAGATTATTCTTAGTCAAGGAAAATACACCATAGACATCTTGAAGAGGTTTGGGAAGTTAAATTGCAAGTCCATGTCTACTCCCAAGGAGACAAATTTAAAGTTGAGAGCTCCTGCAACTAGCTCTAATTTGGTAAATTCCACCATGTACAGACAGTTGACTGGATCTTTGATGTATTTAGTGAATATTAGACCAAATATTTGCTATGCAGTGAGTGCTCTTAGTCAATTTATGTGTGAACCAAGACAAATTCATTTAGTTGCAGCCAAGCATATCTTGAGATACTTGTGTGGCACAGTTGGATATGGCTTGAGATATGCTTCAGAGGTAGATCTGACTTTACAGGGATATTCTAAATCTGATTGGGTCGGGAGTGTAACTGATAAGAAAAGCACTTATGGATGTTGCTTCAGCTTGGAGCCTACCATGATTTCCTGGTGTAGCAGGAAGTAGTCTTTTGTGGCTCAAAGCACTGCAAAAGCTGAATATATTGCAGCATGTGTAGCTGCTCAAGAAGCAGTGTGGCTTCCAAAGCTTCTTACAGGTTTGATTGGTCAAGCTTTAGAGCAACCTGTGATTCATTGTGATAATCGAAGTTGTGTGAAGCTTTCTATGAATCTAGTGTTTTATGATAGAACAAAACAAGTGAAGATCAAATATCATTACATCAGAGATATGGGGCTGAGAAAAGCTATTAAAGTGTATTTGCACTAATGAACTAACAGCTGACATTCTAACCAAGTCTCTCTCTCGAGTGAAATTTGTATATTTTCCAAACAAGCTAGTAGAAATGTTGCTCTTGTTGAGAGGGAGTCTCAGCATTTGTGATTCCTTATATGCTAAAAATGCATATTTCTTTGAGAGGGAGAAATATGAAGTGAAAGCCTTTGAGAGGGAGAAATATGAAGTGAAAGCCTTTATATATGCAAAAATGCATATTTCTCTAAGAGGGAGAAATATGAGGTGAAAGCCCTTGTATATGCCAAAAATGCATATTTCTCTAAGAGGGAGAAATATGAGGTGAAAGCCCTTGTATATGCTAAAAATGCATATTTCTTTGAGACGGAGAAATATGAGGTGAAAGCCCTTGTGAAAAATCGCTCTTTCCACATATGGGTGTAGCCATGATGGGCATCATGTTGAAAGATTCCATAACAACATCACGTTGAGTGAGACTGTGATGGGTACTTGTGTATATGCTTTTATCCACACATGAGAGTAGTCATGGTGGACATCATGTCAGTGATTCCATGATGCTATCACGTTAAGAGATTCAGTGATAAAAATCTTTTCCACAAAGATTTTTATCAGAGATTCTGTGATAAAAATCTTTTCCATAAAAATCAAGTTAAGAGATTTTGTGATAAATATCATTACATTAGAGATATGGGGCTAAGAAAAGCTATTCAAGTGTATTTGCACTAATGAATTGACAGCTGACATTCTCACCAAGCCTCTCTCTCGAGTGAAATTTGTATATTTTCCAAACAAGCTGGGAGTTGTGGAGAATGTTGCTCTTGTTGAGAGGGGGTCTTAGCATCTATGATTCCTTATATGCTAAAAATGCATATTTCTTTGAGAGGGAGAAATATGAATTAAAAGCCTTTGTATATGCAAAAATGCATATTTCTCTAAGAGGGAAAAATATGAGATGAAAGCCCTTGTATATGCTAAAAATGTATATTTCTTAGACGGAGAAATATGAGAAAGCCCTTGTGAAATGTTGCTCTTTCCACACATGGGTGTAGCCATGATGGGCATCATGTTGAGAGATTCCATAACAACATCACGTTGAGTGAGTCTGTGATGGGCACTTGTGTATATGCTTTTATCCACAGATGGGAGTAGCCATGGTGGACATCATGTGAGTGATTCCATGATGCTATCACGTTAAGAGATTCCCTGATAAAAATATTTTCCACAAATGGGTGTAGCAATTGTGGTTGTCATGTCCAGAGACTCCATGACATAGATATCTGAAAAGATACCTCCCTAGCTAAGAGGGAGTGTTGGCGTTGTAGCTTCAAGAGATATCTTTCTCCCGTGTCTAAGATAGCCATCTTCCACAGCTTGTTGGTTCTCCTTTAATAATCATGTGTATGATATTATTTGGTGACAATTATTCTAGTTAGTTGATCATCTGCCAGAAAATGATGAGTCACCTTCTTGCGCAATTGTTGTTAGTTCATTTGTCACAGCAGTCAAAACACGTAAAGTTCGTTGTTTTGTGCAAGGGCGATGTTTGTTTTAGTTTAGCATTTTTCTATTGATCTATGATTATCATTCAAAGGTTATTCATGTATGTTAAGACAATCGTATTGTTTATCGGTATTGCTCATATTTAGTATTGTTTACATTAGTGTTTAGTATTGTACATGGGGTACAAAGTGTGTAGTTTTGATTATTACTTCAGTGGTTTAATTGTGATATGCATTGTAATTTGGACTTCTATCAATAAAGAGACAATTTTTGTGTGGCTGGGCTTCCCCTCAAGTTGGAAGGTTTTCCCAAGGTAATTATTGTGTTCTTGTGTTCACTATTTTGTTTTGACACTTCTTATGTTTATTTCTGGAATAAAAATCAACACAACACTAGGAGATGGAGAATCAAGAGTTTGAGTTGAAGTGGCCAGCCATGGAAATTTCCTCAATCAGATCATGAAATAGTTGCTTGCAATGATTCAAAAGAGATGGTGGAGGAGTGAATATAATCCAAATTGGATTATGAAAATCTGTTGAACTCAACTAATTAAATCACTATTCTAATTCATTAGGGACTACAGAACTGACAAATGGATTGAAATTTGAACGTAATCTTGATATGTCAAAGCACAGCTTAAGTAGGCTCCTAACATTAGAAAAATAGGGTTCAGTTTTGTCAGTGACAAAACCACCAGATGTAGCAAGGTAGCAATTTCCCTTTGACCTACATATGTGGCTATTTTACATTTTTCCCAGTAGCATTCTTAGAAAAATACTAGATAAAAAACGGTGTTTCTTCCAACCTCTTTTAATTCTTTCAGTCAATCCTTCTCAGATGACTAAATTGAGAGTTGAGTGCAATCGAGAGATTGTGCATTTGAACAAGTTGCAGGATACTGCAATTGCTAAGATACTAATATGAAGGTGATTGGTATCAGTAAAGATCTCAACAAAGCTACAAACTTGTGTGGCAAGAGAAAGCAAGCCTTAACTCTTATGGAATTTCTTTCCACATTGGTTTCTTGTGCGTAATCTCTTATGTTAAGCTACGCTTTTGTAATGTTTTCATTTTTCAGTTCATTCATACAGCTATCTATTTTTATTTCAGCACTTGGTCATTTCTAAGGCATATATGGACTGTTACTTAGCAGATACATAGGGAACAAAAGTAAATCAGCTTAGTTGTTAATAGGAAAGATGAGGATTTGTTTTAGTTAACTAGTTATGGAATATCTATACTAACCAAAGATTACACTGGTATCAAAGCAATTGTGTTCCTTAGTTTTGTATTTTTTCTTGTGGTGTGACCAGTTTTGCAGGTTGGTGTTCATTATTAGAACTAATAGTGCAAAAAAAGGTGATTCGAAATGAGAAACATCTACCAGAAAGTAGAATAGAGAACTGAGAAGCATGGCCGATGAAAAAGAAATGAGCTCCTTATGATAATAAAGCAAGATCTATAGAGTTAGAGTGCTCTCTGAACTTTGCAATCACCTTTTCATTTTTATTTTTTTTCCATAAACAATCATTAAGGGAACAGGTAAGAGTTCACTGTTTGTCATCATAAAAATTTGCATCTATCTTCTAGCATATTTAATTTCTAAAGTATCTTTACCATTTCCAAAACCTCCAATTTAAGATCACAACAAAAACGAGCAGAGAGATTTCTCACCCATTTAAAGGTACCCACTAAATTACATATAGAAGATATTTCCATGGATCCTTTCCATTCCCTATGATTCAAGTCTCTGATAGTTTCTAATATATTAAAAAAGGCTAACCAGATAGACTGTAATAAACACAAACATGTAGTGTATGACAGCAAAAAAAGAAATAAATCTCTAGTAGTAAACAAAATAAACAAATCAAAAGAGACTGAATACCCTAGAAAACTAAAAATATATATTGAAACTAGAGTTCCAATATGTGGCAACCATTTCTGTCAGTTATCTCCTATTTCTTGAGGCAAAGCTAGCTAAATATGCAGATGATGTTTTCAATTGAGCTTAATGTATTCCTACTACCAAATTGTAGTGTGCATAGAAGCATGAATAGGGCATAGAATCTACTTGTAAGCTTAAAAGACTACCTTTTTTCATGTTCCTTTATTTGCATAGAAAATTCAAATGATTCAAATTTCATTATTATAAACATTCTAGGTGAAAGTACAGAGTCCAGGCATAACTTACACAGCTGTTTGTACCCTAGGATAGTTTTGTTTTCCTCCGGAACATATTCAAGTGAGTCCTCAAGAAACTGTTCCAAAAACCTTTCCTGCAAACATACAATTCGAACTAAGAATTTGAATGTAACTGTAAGGATTTCTCAGTATGTACTTCATGAAGATTATTCAAGAATCAGATTTGAACAAGTTAACAAAATTTTCAACCACACAGAAGACTACCCCACATAGGAACAAGATAATAGAACATACATGCACACTATAAAATAAACAAAGAACAAGCATACACACTGTTTGAGCAATCATCAGGACAGTCAACACTCGTTCTCTAAGGAAGATGGCAAGGTTTCATGTTTAACTACTTTGGGTTGGCAATTACTGTTGTTTTTAATTCAGTGATCCTTTCATAGACAAAAGGCCATTGCAAGGAAGGAATAGTTACGTTTTTCTGTCATTGATGTTCTTCACATGTATCTGTATTTCAAGTGGATCTAACTGACTTGGCAGCAGTATATGTTCCTTGTTGCATGTTTAGATTGTTTTTTCCTGTCTTTCTTACCTGCCGGTGATATAGGATGCCTTGCCACCTGTCTCAAATGACTACCGTGCTTGCTGTCAACCAAAGGTGTGCTTTCAATCTTTTTTACACACGGCTGGCATGTGTAGCATGCGGCTTTCAAAGCCATTATATTCTGCCTGGAACCGGTTCTTCTTCTGCAAAAAACGTGGTTACGATGTGCAGTTATAGAATATATGCAAGAGAAGACAAGGATATCGCGGGCTGTAAGTGACACCTGTGCTGTTTCTAAGTTTTTGGAAACCAATCTACCGCATGTCTTGAAAAGAATGTAACAGTCGCATAACACAAAAACAACACGTTTCTGGGAGTTAAAAAAACTTTGAAGGAAGTTGTTTTAGTAATCACATTAAGGACGCAGATGACATGCCTGAGATAGACTGCAGTGAAATGGGTATTGGTTGCGACTTGCCGTTATGAATGTTGGTAAATAAAAAGAAAAAGTAACATATGAGCATAGTGAGAAGCGTGAAGTATTCAAGGTGTTCGATCAAACATGCTATCGGGTTATTAAAAACATACACGGGTGTGTCATTAAAAAAAAAGTTTTTGCCAAGACTGAAAGTGCTGTTGCAGTATACGCCATTGTTTTTAAATAAGAATTTGCATGAGTAAAGACCAGTGCACAGCAATTCTCTGAGATTGCTACTTGCAGTGATCAGTTAAAGAGAAGAACTTCAAATCCTTTCAAAGTTTTTTTCGGGGCTCACATCATGAAGTTTTAAAACATCCTCACCTCCTTGCACAGATAAAAGAAGCTCAATTTTTCAGTGGGTCCTTTATACTTCAAGCAGAGACATAATTTTCTTTGGAAGTTAACTTTTGTCATTCTACTTCATCCTACAGTAAAGGTTGTAGCCTTTGAGTACAGGTCGAAGCATGTTTTGTGGTCAGACTAAGGAAGAGTTGTAGCTCTTGGTTGTAAAGGGTGTTTCCCATTTTTTGAGATTACTAGTGTCGTGGTTTTTTACCCATCTTGGGTTTTCCACGAGAGAAAAATCTGTGTCTTGCCTCTTCGTCGTGTGATTGCATTCTCTGTTGTTGATTTTAGTTAAAGTTGCTTTTAAATACTGATTCACCCCCTCCCCCTCTCAGTATTTTTTGGTTTTTCGAAAATCTTTGACATCACGGATAACATATTAGGCATTTTGCAAGATTCAGAGATTCAAGAACTTATTGCCACTAATGCATCCTAGATGTTCAGCCTAATCTAGTAGTTGTGAAATAAGCTTTTCAGATGGCAGCAAATTGTCTCGTTATGGAAATGTTTAGGTTGACTTTTATGCTACTTTTGGCATTTATGTAAGTAATCACAAGACAAAATGCAAAGTTTTGGGTTCAGAATTTAGGACAGTATTATTTACCAGATGGATAAGCTCAACAAGACAAAGAAATGGATAGGAGCTCTAATCAGTAAGCTTGGAGTCCCCTAGGACATGAGGGACCAAGGGAAGAGAAGGCCAAAAAAAGAAGAGAAGTGGGAGAGACTATCTTCATTTTCCTCCGCAAGTTAGATTTCAGGCCCTCCACGAACCATCTTTTCTTCAGGCCATCCACTGGCTGGCTATCCATTTTTCCCGCAGTCGGCAACTGTAAGCCCGCATAGTCTCCTTCTTGCCTTGCTTGGTACCGTATATCTCAAAAACAATTTCATTGTCATCCCTCAGGAGTCGAAACTATGTCTGGAATTCTATCTTGAGTTCAGCCCAAGTGGTCACCTTTGTTTTGTCCACATCGATGTACCAGTCAATGGCTACCCCTCTGAGTGTGGCGGGAAACTATTTCACCCATTATGCGTGGTCAGCAACTCCATTCGCCGACCAGATTGTCTCTCACATATGACAATGTCGTATTGGATCTTCCTTCCCATCTCCATGGAATTTTGGCAGCTTCTCTTTGTTAGTCGCCATGTTTACTTTTCTAGGTGTCGACTGTGTTTGTAGCACCGGTTGTGTTACAGGCTGGGATGGTACTGTCGGCGTCGATACCCCAGAAATGTTTGGTACCGTACCACTTGATGTCCCCGAACTACTAGAACTGTCCAAGCCTGGTGGGCTACTATGATCCCCGTGCCCCTCTGTCACTTCGATACTCTCGACAGCAACGGTATCCTAAGCCTTCCTCCGTGCGGCTTCCTCTTCCTTCCTTCGGGCTTCTCATGCTTCCGTCCATGGGGTTAAGGTTAAGGACCCGAACAAGCTCCTTGTTTCCTCTAGGCGGTCCTCATCACTTCGTCTGGCCTCCCGATTAGATTCCTCCAGACCCTCGCCTTCACCTACTCCCTTCGGTAGTCCTTCGGCACGTCTTCTGAATCTCTCCCTTCGCTCGGCTTGCTGCTGTGCAAGTACAGCAATTTTAGCGGCTTGTTCTTCTTCGAGTTCCCTCTTTAAATTTCTATTTTTATTCAATTGATTAGGCATAAATTCTATTCAATCATCGATTGTCAGAGCATGCTCTTCTTCAAAAACTTATGTGATTTCGTCCTCATTCGTCCTCACATTGATATTCTCCTCCAATGGTATTCCCATCCGTCTACTCATTCCGTCACTTGCCAGATTCGTTTGGCAACGGTGCCAAATGTTTTCTCGCTGGGGTAAACTTAATATTGCATAGACATAGTACAGGAAATATAATAAACACAAAACATATCAGAGAATAATATATATACTTTCATTAGTCATTCCAACGTTGAGTACATTCACATAATGATAATTGTAATAATTCCTTCACCCATAGGTGGTACATATTTATCTACCCGAAGGGATGTGACCAAACGTCACCACCCAACCCAACTGCCCTTTAGTAATAACTAATTATCGTCGGAACAACATAACTAATACATGACATAACATAAGGTAGTCTTTCCGACTAACAGAAGCTCAAAAATATTTCATCTCAACCATCCCTTCAAAAGTAAGTAAAGTCAATACCCATATGAAGAAAAGATGGATACAGAAAAAATCATAAAATTGGCTTGCCCAACATTGGGTATTTTAAGCCTTGATAGGTAGGTGAAGAACAGGATGTTTCTTTTGCACACATCAACTTCACAGTCATACATTGCTGTTGTGGAAAAGCTTTTCTTGGTTTTGAAGAAATTGCCACTCATAACTAAATGGAAGGATAAAACAACCAATCAAATCTCAATTTTATCATATTTGTTCGCAAAAAGGGTATGGGATTAAATAACATTACTACAAGCAAAGGGAAGACAAATGTGCAAGAAAATTATGCAGTTCCTTACAAAAAAGCACTGTCAAATTTAGCACTCCAACAATCCAATTCAAGTTGCACACCCAATTGGGCCCTAGATTTCCCTCCAAGTATTTAAAAGTACTTTTTATTATTTTTCTTTTTTAAAATTTATTTTAAGTATTTCAAAATACTTTTATTCTAATATTAGTGTTTAAAAACACCTTTTATTTTTAATTATAATAATATTATTAAGATGCCCTTTAAATTAGAGATTATTGGATCCAATTTAAATAACAAAATAAATTATCTTAATTTGAGAAAAGGGAACATGACAATCCACCCTTCTCAAAATTGCTTGCCCACAAGCAATTCAAAACCACATGATGAATCATGTTGTAATGCCCATAGAGTCCAGATTTTGTACTTGCAAATATGCATCTCTTGCCGAAGAACACAATGGGATTCATGCAAACCCAAATATTTGAGCCACCATGCCATTACCATGAACCAAACTGTATTGTTCATGAGACAAGTCTTGCCAAAAAATATTGTGAACTCTACTATCTCCAACATTCACATCATCCTTGTACAACTCATATAACTTGATCACCTCTCTGAAAAACAGTTTGATCTCAAAATGATCCTCTTCGATTTGATGATGCATATGTCCAAACTCACACCAAGACAAAGGTTGTCATATGTACTCATAACCATGCCTGTGTTGCTCCACTTGGCTCCTCCTATGTAATGGAGAATATGGAGTACTGTTGATGTGAGTTTTATTCCACTACAACATGCAGAATTAACCACCCAACGTTTCGGAATGAAACATTAGATACTCAATCCTCTCTTGATATAAGGTCATCTTTCATGCTAAGCTTGCAAAGTAAGATCATGAAATGACTTCAAGATTCTCTCTATTGTGAACACTCACTCAATTGAAATGATGTGATTTGTTGGTAATCACTTAGGGGACTTATGTTGCTCAATCAATAGATATCAACCGCTTGCACTTCTAAAGATTTAGCTTCACAATGTGCAATGAAAATATAGTTTGATATTCCAACCTTTCCACCTCAACTTAAACTTAAACTCAACTTCTACTACTACTTCTAACTAGGAATCAAAGTAAGTATGGATGAACTTGGACTCTACTAGATGCAACTTTATCAGCGACTCCACCCATCTAGTACAAGCTTCTAAGGAATACTCCAATAGTTTTCCAATCAATATCTACCCTCTTCAATCCCATCAATGGATGCAAACTAAAGATTGGATATCAATTGAAGTCAAGTACAATCACTAGCTTACCACACAAGGCACTCCTACCATCAACAAGAGGTTATTGGCCTAGTTTATGTCGAGTCAATCAAGTAAACATCCACAATTTCTTTCATTCAACTAAGCTACTTCTATTCAACATAAAATGAAATCCTAAGCTAAGTGAGGAATGTGGATCACCATGCAATAATTCAAACTTGATCACAACAATTCACCATGCAAGACACAAAAATGAAAAGTAGAGCAAATTTGGCATTATCTTACCAACAATTCTCCAACAAGTTTTGCTTTACAAATGAGAGGGGTGAGGTTTATATAAGAGCCCCAATTACAACGAACGGCCGGGATTCATTTGAAATCAATGGCCCAGATTAATCCATTACAAACCCTGCTTAGGGCAACCAAAAATAGACAATAGAAATGAAGCACCACAAAATTAGCCAATGAGAAAATTCAAAGGCTTGAGAACCAATAAGAAGCAAGGAAGTCGCCAAGTCATCATACAACTCATCATTATGAACATGCATGCCTCTTTTCTCTTTCTTCCTTTTAGCAAAACTAATGAACTTGAGCAAAATTTCACTAAGTTCCTCCATGTCAATACTAGGAAGGTTTCTTGCAATCCTTATCTTAATCTCGCTTCCTTCTCCTTAGGAATTCTTCATTGTTCTTGGACTTCTTTCTCTTGAATGTCTTAACTTTGTAATACTTGAACCCTTCGTATTTCAACCTTCATTGTTTGAAATTCTTCTTTGTCTTCTTCATCTTCAGATTCGATCCTTGGGGCAATCCCTTGAACACATTAACATCTTCCTTAGCATATTAAATCCTCCTCAATTCATTTCCTTAGATGACTCGATCAACATTAGGATGACTCCTTTGATGGGAATCATGTCCTTGAATTCTTTCTTTCTCTCAACCTCAAACTTGTCCTTATGTCCTTGTCCATGTTCCTTATGTCCTTGTCCATGGACTCCTTGTTTTGAATCCGAACTTATCCACATCCCTACTTGATGAAGGCTTGATCATGAGATAATTCTTTCATCTCGATCCTAGAATTTTCTTTCCTTTGTCCCAACTTTAAAGTGCATTATCTTGAAGTGTTGTCCTCCTTTGTACTTGATTGCTTTAGACTAATCCTCTTTCATTGCTATCCTTGGCCTTGAGCTTGAACTTGTCTTCCACCCTCCTTTGTTCACTTTCTTATGACTATCCTTGCCTTTGATCCGGACATGATTCTTGATACAAAGCTCAAAGTCAGTATGGTCTTAAAGGACTTAAACAAAATAATAAATTTCAGACTTAAAATCTCTGCATTAATCTATGAATTTCATGCCCTAACTTAGTAATTATATTCATCGAAAGTAATAACTTGAATAAGCATTTGGATAAGAATCCTCAAACAAAATTTGATCAATACTTGACCATTAGAACAATAAAATCAGACCCTAAAGACTTATGTTTTTCCTGAGGACAGCTCATAGCAAGTCTGAAGACAACATAAAATCAGTCCTAACATCCCATTAAGTTCATCACAAACCTTGATCCATGGATTTATATGCAAATTATGAATCAAAATGCCAACCATGGTCAAAATCCATCTTTCTCCATAAGGACAAACTTAGAATTCTGAGGACAAACCTGCAACTATGCCTCTGTGCGTGAATTCAAGTATTAAACTTAGTGTTTTCGATGCCTAAAGACTTTGCGAATACCCAGCAATGTCAAATTTGCAAGTTGGAAGAGCTGCGAATTTATGGGAATTTTCAAAGAAACTCGCCCCTGTTCTTATGTCTGCAGACCTGGGTCTGCAACTTAAGGTCTTCAGACTTTAAAATGGCTTGAAATGAGCCTCAAGATGCCACCATAAAGCCTGCAACATTTTTTTACTCAGACTGATATCATATAGCAAACCCAGATTCAAGTGAAAAATGTCGATTTTTGTGACAGTCCTCAGACTTTCATCTGTAACTTCCTTACCACAGCTCTCCAACGTCTGAAAACGGTTGCAAATGATTAGTACTTGGCAATGGAAGACTCGGCAAGCATGCTTGGGCAGATTTGGACACTAAATAATTTCTTATAAATTTTCAAAAAAATCAGTCTGGGAATTTTCAGGCTTTAGGCGTGCAATACCCTCTATTTCAGTCCTTTGATGGGTGCAAAATGGTGCCAAGGTTCAGGAATTAGTCCTGTGACAATGAGTTAGCAGCATTTAGCATTAACTTGTATTATTATTAGGAAAATCATCTAACCTCATGGAGTCTGCAGATTTGGTCTGCAATTACCTTGCTTTGGTCCTTTAATGGCTTCCACAATCTCAGAAAAGTCCCCCTTTAGGTCGGCAATCATTGAGGGATCAATTTAGAAGCTGGAGTAAATACTTCAATTTTGGCAAGAAATCGCCTCCATGGAGGTCACCTTCAGATTTAAATATGCATACACTAGTATTTTCATGGCTTACCTCAGACTTGCAGCCTTATCACACCTCCCTTCAGTGGCAACTATCCCCTTCTTCACTTAATCTCCAATCACCCAAAGCTGGATCTGTCTCCTACTTGGCCTCTTGCTTCAAATTTTAGCCACTTTGCCTTTGTCTTCATAGATATTCATGGCTTTATACTACAGCTGCAAGCCTCTTAAAGGAGTTGTAGCCTCTTGTTTACCTCCCACAAGCAATGTGGGATAGAAGTTTTTTCCCTTCTAGAAGTTTCCAATTTAACTTTATTAATTCCCCACCATATTAAATAATAAAAAAAAGCTCTTTCGGGAAAATAGATCCATGTATAGATCCCCCCAAAAAATGACTAAGTCCACTTTATAATCCAAATCTGCCATCCATAGATCACAAAGGGGGGTATCCACACTTCAATTCCATCCATCCTAAGTGGGGAAAATCGATTAGTGGTAAGGATAGAACTCATTTTCCACACTTAGGAAAATATTCATCTTTGCTTGCTCTTAAAGGGGAAATTCGACCCATGTGAGGATAATTTCCACACTTATTCTTCACTCTCCAAACTCTATTCATGGGGAAAAACAACCTGGGTCTGGACAACTTCAACACTCCGAAAATTTTTCCATCTTCCATCATTGCACTCAAGGGAAAAACGTGCCATGTGTGGACACTCTCTACACTTAGAAATTTTCCAGCTCAATACCCACTCTTGGGGGCAAAAACAACCCGTCTGGACAACTTCCAGACTTACACAAATTTTCAATTCCATACTCTTCTCTTGGAGGAAAAACGGGCCATGTCTGGACAACTTCCAGACTTTGTAAAATTTTCAAGAAAATGCTATCCAAAGTGGTGGAAATTCATAGTATGTCAGGATTTTATTACCAACACTTTAAAAAAATTCAGGAAAAGGCCAATTAAAGTGGGGAATTTCACTATAAGTCCAGATTTTGATCAAAATAAGAGGGTAAAATCGTTATAAGTCTGGATTTTGATCAAAATAAGTGGGGAAAATCATTATAAGTCCGGATTTTGATCAAAATAAGTGGGGAAAATCATTATAAGTCCTGATTTTGTGCATTTTTATAAAGAAAAATTGATTTTCCTTATGATTTTAATGATTTTAAGTATGGAAAATCAATTTCTATAAGGATTTTAAGGCCCTCATGCATGGAATATGCCTTTATATGAAATTTTGGACTAACTGACTAGCCAAAATTCAAATACACTTAGGATTTTACGTTCAACCCACTATAATTTGACCCCAAAAGGACTTTAATTTTAACGTTCCCACTTAAGATTGCAACTTGACCACCCGATTTTTGTGCCACCTCACAGTCTTTTAAAGCTCTAAAATGCCAAATTTACTACCCGAACTCTAACGACCTAACAACAACGAGCGAAAAGAGGGGGTCCCTATTTGCAATGGGATGATGGAGTGATAAACTCACAACAAGTACCAAAACCATGAGTTCCAAAAGGCCATCTAGTGAGATGGCAAGTTGCACCTCTCAAAATATAGTACAAATCAGACCGTGTATAGGTTGGAAACAAGTTGCAACAGTCACAGATCACCTGGAATCTCATCCAAATCAGAGCTATGATTACACGAACTTCAGCTGCAATCTTCTACCAACATCAATTAATGATAAAACCTCTACAAAATGCACGAACTTGCAGCTGTTCATGACTCATGACAGCAGCTTATCATTTGAGATTAGCAAGACCGGTATTAAGACAATGAAACAGCAGTTGCCAAACTAAAACTTAATTGCAAAATTTAAACACTGAGCAATGAAAAGGCTGAAAACATCCCTAAGAAACTAAAAATTCTTTGTTAGTAGTCACAAACTAAAAAACACTCCTTCCCATGACTGAAAACACTAGCATATCCACTTGTATGAGTGTAACTGAATAATATGGTGGCTGATAATAATGATAACAGCAGCATTAATAATGACAATTTGGTTCATAGCTGTCCTGAGCATGTTCCCTTGTTCCTTTGTGAATTGGGGATCAACAATTTCTCTCCTCCTTCCTTGGAGATAAATTTTTGCACATTCTTTCAAGTTCGATACTAACTTACCATGCTTTTACTGCACCACTTTGATTTTTATGCAAACTTCTTCCTGAGGTCTCCATGTGATGCTCATGAATGCCTTAATAAGATAGTTGCCTCGACACATTACTCCCTTCATCTTGAATCCCTTCCTTATAATAAACTTCCAAAATATATGTAACCAATGCATGTCAACAACTCTACTCACCCCTTCTATATTGCTGTTATACTAACAACCAACAAAAAGTGCCAGTTCATGTCCATTGGGGAAGAACGGAGTAACACAGGACAAATTGTCATTGCCATAACTCGGAGCTATGTATGTTACATTGATGGGTATAATTAATTATACGGTCAGTATCCCTCCACAAACTCAGAAATCAGAACAATAGCTGCTAAAGCCGGATCCAAGCAGTACAAACAGACGATTGACTGGAACTGACAGTTAATTTGAACTTGTCCCAAGCAAGTTCATGGCGGTAGCATTGCATTCTCTTACTCAATATCAAAGTTGCAGTGGCTGGAATCCATCTTATATCACCTGCAAACGTATCACAAACGACAATAAGTCGGAACTACATCCTCCTTGTAATTAAAAATTTCTGTATGGTTGTCAAAAGAACAGGATAAAGTAAAAATTGTTAGAGAACTTAGAAACAGATCTAGCATGATAATAATATTTTACTTCTTCTTACTTTCGTTCAAGTAGATTAAATATTTGTAGGAGTTTTCTGATAACAACTCCCTAACATAGATAATTGCAGATAATTACTCATATAACTAAAACATAACAAATGCTCACAAATAAACAAACTAACAAATGATTGTTATACATATCCAAAAGAGACACTAACAAACCTAAAGATATAAGAATGATGTAATATTTCCAACAAACTAATGTGAACAGTAATATGAATTCCTAGCACCCCTCCTTCGTGCGAATACGGGGAGAAAGCACATCACATGAACTAGAAAGAAAATCGTATGCCTATGCAAACTGTTAGGTCTGCATATTGCTATCTGGATCTTGCTGCACATGATCGCTTTCCAACATTCACTTCCAAAGAATTTATCACCAGCCGATCACACTAGAAAGAAGTCTAGAAGTTGGTGGCTCTTTGTAGCCAATTGCTCTACCATATAACTGGTTACAATATCAATGATGTCCATATTCTCCTTATTATATCAATCCTAACATAGGATGCACTGCAAGGCCTGAACACAACCCTTTTGGAGACTTTGATAAAGCACCTTCACAAATTCTGCTTGCTCGCCTAGATAAAACTAAACAGAACTCATCAATGGATCTCCTGACTGTCAAACTTGCAAAACTTTTGTACAACATGAGAGAACATAAATATTTCCATCCTCCATGCACAATGAGAGAACTCTCCTCCAAGAGTTCACATCTTCTCCAAGTGTGTCAGAATCCTTCCTCAGTGCTGCATATGAAAGAAAAACTCTCCTCTAAGAGTAAACATCTGCTCCAAGTGTGTCAAATTCCCTAATCCAATTAGATGAGAACCAAATCCCTCCTTTGTTATGAAAAAGAAACACACCAAAGTGAATATAAAAACTGCAAACACAAATACTGCTAAAAAAGCCAAGCCCCCCTCCCTCCATGAAGGGACATATAAAACAAGTGCTTTAGATCAAATGTATCATCTCTATGCTGAAGACCACACAACAAATAATGAGAGGGGTGGGGGTGAATCAGTACTTGAAACTTTTCAAAACTTTTAAAAACTCATAAAACCTTTTATAATAGAGATATAGCAATGGAAGCAAAACATAGAAACAAAAACACAATTTTCTCGTGGAAAACCTTTTTGGATAAAAAACCACAGGATAAATATGTCCATTCAAAATGTGGGCACCAACCCATTTACATAAGTGAGCTACAACTCACACAAAGAGCACCAACTCAAAGCCACTGAGGCACCAACCTCAACCAGAGCACCAACTCAAAACAACCAAGGCACCAACATCAACGAAAGCACCAACTTCAGATAGACATTAACTTCAGAAAAAAAAAAAATCCAGCACTTGGTACCCTGATAACACAGCAAATATCATGACCATGACTCAGTTTTTCATAGCCTACACCCTGCAATTAAGTTTTCTGTACACATATGCAATCACCATGAAAATGCACATAGCCCTTCAATATCCAACTACAGCACCAACCTAAAGCAAGATATTTTTTTTTTTTAATTGAAAGTACCAAACCGTATATAGCCAACATTATGTTTTTGCTGTCTTCAGACTAATTCAACACTCAGTTCATCGAGTGTGTATACCATGCTGCTCAAAAAGAACGCTTAGCTACAGGAGGAAATGAACGCTCAGCCTCAGAGAATCATAGCCAGCCACAGCTCGCCTTAAAAAACTATTAAGTCTCTCGACCTGTTTTTTTTAAATA
Organism: Chamaecyparis obtusa; assembly: GCA_027943335.1. NCBI lineage: Eukaryota > Viridiplantae > Streptophyta > Pinopsida > Cupressales > Cupressaceae > Chamaecyparis > Chamaecyparis obtusa. Next base: position 40,994 of record BSBK01005877.1, on the reverse strand, counting down.
TGGCACTTAATACCTGTGATAAAAAATCCCAGCTTCAGTTACAATTTTGTCTTTTTATGTACTCAGAATACATGTCATGAGTATTAAGGCTAGGTCACCATTACTCTCATATGGGGCCAGGTATCAACAAATTAAAAACATCCTCTATTATTGGCAAAAAACCTCCAGGCACGTATCAGGCAAAACTGACATCCTAAGTCTGCAGAAACGTTTTCTAAAAACACTCAAAATAGCTCACGATATTCCTAATTTCTGTTTGCTGAAAAGTCAAACAACCACCTTTAGATAGTAATCGAACCATATTCATAATTAAGTTATTAACTATTATCCAAGTAAAACCATTACACTTTAAAAACAATTTTGTACTCCGCGATTCGGGAAAAAGTCTCCTACAGCCACATTCTTGGAATATATCCATGCATTAAAAAAAATCCTTTATTTGGCAGACGTTACCATTCTCCTTATTCGGGATTGATCATTTTGTTTTGACCCACAAAAGCCCAGAAATAGTGGATCGATACAAACAGAAAGAATAATTTCACTGATAAAAGCAGAATAATTTTGACAGCTGGTCTGTCTCAATGTAGAAGAAGACAAATTAATTGATATGATCCCAAAGAAACAAAACATAAAGTATTTATGAGTGCTTAGAGTGTAGATTCGATGAAGCCAAAATAAGATTGCTGTCATATTTGAACACTCAACTGATGATGTGACCTATAATCTGACATGGCAACAATACTGATGTAACAACTGACACGGTGACAAGCAAGCACACACATTTTTCTTAAGCAGACACTCAACCAGCTGAAGTAGGCAGACACATAGCTCAAGTAGACACTTAGGAACCTCAAGCAGCTCAAGCTTGTCAAGCAGCTAATACTCGTTAAGCATATCAAGCAGCTCAACCAAGCAAGCAAGCTTCGAGTATTCCTCTGAAATTCATACGACTTTGGACATCAACCTTTGACATCAATAATAATATACTCAACATATGCAAGAAGATAGTTTCAGATGACAATGTACCTCTGGCCTTGAATTCCTCCAACCTCCAACAAATTCGTTACTCAGCAAATTTAGCATTGAAACTCAATTTGTAGAATGCCCCCTTGATGTGAACTTCTCTTGTACAAACCATACGAGTGTCAAGTACCACTGGTCCTAGTTCTTTTGTTGGGTATTGAGATCTCTTTCTTGTACATTTACTAATGTGTAGATTGGAGATGATCATCCCAAACATCCAATGACTAGTTTGCAAAAGTACCTGGCACTTTTCCATGCTCCCCAAAATTAGGGCTACATAAGTTGATAGAGGGATTCCTCGTGAGTAAAAACACAATTTCAAGATCAATTGGATCAATTTCGTTAAGCTTATTCAAGTGGCCAATTGGGTAGGGTCAGAAACACTCTCAATGAATTTATATAGACTTGCAAAATCTAGTTTCACTCAACTGGTAAACTTTGGCTCCCTTGTTCAAGGGTATAAGAATGAGGTGGAACATACTCTCGTGTTATTCTTATTAAAGTAATATTGTAATATTTAGTTTATAATGGCCATTTAAATTATTTAGTTAGTTTTTAGAAACTTTCTATTCAGTAAATCATTTAGTTAATTTTTAGTAACTTTTGTTTGTCTTTAGTTCTCAATAATTTCCTTATGGAAAGATCTTTTAAAATCTCTTATTTAAGGAGTATTCCTCTCCTTTGTAATCTAAGTTACCGGTTCGGGTTTGGGTTCGGGTTCAGGTTCGAGTATGATAACCCGGTACGTAGGTTCATGAATTTTTTTTTTCATTATGGTTCGTATGGGTTCATGTGTGTGTGTATATATATATATATATATATATATATATATATATATATATATATATATATATATATATATATATATATATGTATGTATTATATATACAAAAAAATAAGAGAAATATACAGAATTATGAAATGAAATGTGTTTGGAAGCTTCATATGGGGCTGTTTTAGGGTTACAAAGGAGAAAAAACAATAAAAAATGTGTTTCAAATGTTTTTTTGGGCCACAGGTCTGATCAAGGACCCTGCCCGAACCCAGCAAGGACCCCCACGCGAACCCGAACCCAGTTCGCACCCGGACCCAATTCGAGGGTCCAGGATACAAACCCAGTAACTAAGTTTGTAATTGATCGATTATCTCATCATTTCATGGCATCAGAGCTCAGGTTTGCAGAACCTTAGGACTAGAGTAGATAATTACCATATGCATCCTGTTAAAGTTGATTAGCTACGATAGAGTTCATCCTTATCGTGTGTTGCATTTATGTGGCACGATGAGTCAGAGGCTTCGTATGTGGAGGAATCATGTTACCTAGCATCGTGTATCTTGGCTTCATAATCCTAGTCATTGTGATTACTTGGCATCCACATCCTCCTTGGTGCCACATTGATTATTCATGGTGTCGGATTACACCTTGTATGTGTCGTTAATGTTTGAAGTGTTATTGTTGTCGCTTGGGCTTCCTATTCTCCTCTTCATTGTCGAGAGAGGCTGTTCATACCCGTTATCGGGTATTATTATTATGGTTATGCTCTGCATGTGCGGTGTGTAACGGTGGGCTCTTTGTCGTCCGTGTGCGGCACTTTGGTTGCATTGAAGTGTCGATTCAATGAAGAAAATAAAAGGGTAATTATCATTGAGCACTGGAGAGGGAATGGTCGGTGATTGGGTCTCTGGTATATGTGTATTTGTCATCGTATTGTGATGTGATACTTTGGATTGGTATGTGAGATTACTGTTGCATGTGTGATCTGTGCATGATCGACATCCTCTTTCAGTAAAGTCTATATTAAATCTATTTTGTATGAGCCAGTGGTAGAGTATGAGGCACAATTAACATATTGGTGATCGGCTACAGATTTTAGGAGTTGTCTTGGTATATTTTGTCCGGCAGACTTATCTGTATATTGGTGACATATTTTGTTTCGTTTGCATCAGAAGAGTTAGAGGGTGTTACTGTTATGTACTCGATCTGTATACGATCGAATTATATTCTGTAAGATATCTTCTGCGTTAGTCATATCTGGGAGATTCACGCAGCTATTGCTTATTCTATTGTTCCAAGAGAGACATCTGTTGAGCTGCTTCAGGCATTACGATATCTGCATTTTTGTTTCATCTGCATTAGGCTTTCTGTGTATGATCAGTTTATGATCATTTAGTGTGTTTATAACCCCACATCTGTGTGATACATAAGGTTACTACTATATGGCTGTTGTTGAGCAAGTGTATTGATCATTTTCTTTATGATCATTGTGAGATCATTTGACAGGCAGGGTTGATCAGTTTGAGTAATATTGTTCAGTGAAATAACATTCAGTGTGTTGTTATCATGTGAATAGTTTTATACATGTGACCTGTGATTCAAAAGGAGATTCTTCCAGATCAGCTTGTGAAGCTTTGTATTGATTCTCGTGTTTTAAATAAAGGTTCACTATTTTGTGGACGGGGTTTTTCACCCTCAAGTGGAGGGTTTTCCCAGGATAAATTTTTGTGTTCTCTGTTATCTTGTGTTTGAATTTCAGCTCATTGCGTTTTATGTATCCTGGTTCAAAACTTCAACACATCCGACAAAGTTTTTGGTCAATTTTTTTATAATAAAAATTTTGTATCTTTTTACCTGGAAATTTTTGTAGATATTCCTAGAAGTTTTTTTTATCATTTTTCATTTTTTAAAAACAAAAATTGCCGAGTTTTTTTGGCAGATTTTTTCTGTAATAAAATTTGTGGTTCTCGTTACACTCCCTGAGAAAATTTCAGAAGATTTTTTATCAATTTATTTTGAAAATTGTGGTTCTTATCTCTATAAATAGCAAGGGTTTTCTGCCGGAGATCAAGGGTTTTTACCAGCAAAATTTTTGAATAATATTTTTGATAGAAATTGTGGAAGTTATTTCTGCAAAAATACTGAGTTTTTACCCAAATGTTTTTACAAAATTGTGGGTGGTGGTGTTTTTCTCCAAAGCAATGGAGGGTTTTTAACTTGGTTTTTCAACGATTTTTGTGCAAAATCATTAAGTTCCAGAATTGTGAAGGTTTAGAGCAATTTTTTCCCAAAACATTGTGGTTATTCAGAATTTTTGCACGGTTTTTTTAAACAAATTGTGAGGTTCAAAAAAAAATTCTGATTATTTATCAACAAAAATAAAAGGTATTTGAGAAGTTAAATTTTATCTCGTTTTCCATGTCCCTAGATAGCAGGAGGGATGGCTTCATTATCCAACATCATGTTGGAAGGTAGTTAGACATTCTTACCAAGTCCCTAAGCCCAAACAAATTTGTAAAGCTTCTGGACAAACTTGATGTAGTTAATAGAATGGCCATTAAGGAAGGGTATTACAGCAATGTTGTATAATTTAGTTTATAATGGTCATTTAACTTGTTCAGTTAGTTTTTCATAACTTTCTATTAAATAAGTCGTTTAGTTAGTTTTTAGTAACTTTATTTATGCATTCAGTTCTTAGTCATTTCCGTTATGGAAAGATCCTCCATAATCTCTTATTTAAGGAGTATTACTCACCTTTGTAATTAATTGATTATCTCGATCATTTTGATTCTTTTGGTCCTTCAAAACATACTTTTGTCCATGACTTTAAATCTGTAAGACAGCTGTAATGTCCCCTTTCATTTGACCTTAGAATATAATTGAATGATAAAAATTAAGTTGTTGAAAAATAAGTAAATTTAATGACAACTAATTTTAATCATTTAAAAAGGTCATAACTAATAATTAATCAATAAAATTTTGAATAGCCCTAAGCTTTTCACAATTATTTGTATTTAATTAATTTAGTGTTGAACCATGGTTATTTAATATGTGACTTATTTTATTAAAATGGAAAATTATAAAAGGGTCACGTTATTATTTCCCTTGGGGTAAAGTTGATTTAAAAGAAAAATTACATAGCTATTTTTAATGTCCTTCAAAAGGGCTTAAGTTGAATATTAAAAAGTGCATGAAATCTGAATTATGTTCTAGAAGCTCCGCCAAAAAATTATAAAAGAATGGTAAGAGGCTCATTTGATATATGCTTGGTTTACTATTTTCTCTTGAAGAGCTCTAAGAGCTTTTGGCTTTCAGTTCAATGGGCCCTCCTTCAAAAGGGCTTAAGTTGAATATTAAAAAGTGCACAAAATCTGAATTATGTTCTAGAAGCTCCATCAAAATATTATAAAAGAATGGTAAGAGGCTCATTTGATATATGCTTGGTTTACTATTTTCTCTTGAAGAGCTCTAAGAGCTTTTGGCTTTTAGTTCAATGGGCCCTAGGACAAAAACCCTTGGGTTTTGGTGGGTCAAATGAAAACCCAATTCCACCTTTGTAGTAGATTCATTTCAGGATTCACAATTGGACTTCATTATTCAGTTTGGTGGAGGTCTTATCCAGAAATCTCATAGAGGAATCTGCAAATCAAATTTATCAAATTTGTTAAGTCTCTTGTAGAGAAAAATCTGCAAGGCTTTGACTATATTTACAAATTATTATGGAAAGGATATGGATTTCATTCTAACTTCTATTGGGTTGAGGGCCTGGCTTGATTGGTGAGAGCTTCCTGTTATGAAGCACGAGGTCACAAGGTCCAGTCTCCCCCAGTCCACGTGGTACCGGAGGACGTGCCGTGCCAATGTCACCAGTCACGTTAAAAAGTTTTCCCAGTGCACTACAATTTATTAGGGGGGTATTATACCCAATTCCTATAGTCTAAAAAAAAACTAACTTCTATTTGCTACTGAAAAGTTGAATCGATTTTACTATTCAAGGAGGTCTATATTATTACTTTGTTTAGGGATGCCTTGTATTTTTAAGGAAAAGTCATAGATGAAGAAAAGATATGGTTTATTTGTTGGGCAATTTGAGTTATTAACTAAAGTTTAGACTATTTTGTAGGGCGTTTGAAATAAAGTATTTTTTGGGAGCTCTTCGGATTTATCCTTGCCAAGTTGTCCTGACTTTGGAGGGCAATTTAATATTCAAGGTGAGTTGACCAAGTTCTATAGAGTTAATATCTAATTTGCTGGCTGCTCGCTGTCATTTTCATTCGTGTGAACCTCCCTATATTGAATGCATACTTCTTGTCCATTCTTCACACCATATTCCAAAGCATCCACCTTTTAGCTGGGCAATTTGTTATAAAACTTGATAGTTTGATATTAAATAATGGAGACAGCCTCCTTGAGTAGAAAAGTAGAAAATGGTGTTTCTAAACGAAACAGTCATTAATTGAATACAAAAATAGAAACTAACTAATAAAACTAAACTCACTAAAGATGACCATTAGAAACATTACATTATTAATCTAATACCCACCCTTAATGGTCATCATACTAAATACCCTACAGAAGACAGTTTGTTGGTTTTTTGGTCACGAATGCATAGAAGGTTTACCCCTTATCATCGGAACACTCTGCGACATGAGCCTGCTACTAAGACCAGCCCTGAATCTACAAAACTTCTGGAAATGACCAAGATAGCCACAAACCATCTATAGTATCCTATCTTGTTCAAAATGAATTATGAACCACCCGGTTGTCAGTACTATGAGAATAGTTTGCTTGAAATGTTTTGGTGAGAGTTTGCGTTGCATAAGTTATATGAATGATGCAATATAAGCAAGAGGATTACATATTCAAGATGCTCATCGACATTGATGCAAGAAATGAAAAGAATTACAAACTAGAGATTTCAACTCTCAAATCACAATACGTAATAGGCCAATACACAATGCAGAGCAAAATAAGAGAAAGATTTATATTAGCCGACCTGACCCAGCTCGCTAAACCTTTAGCGTGGAAGACTATGCCATCAGTATGTTGTGTTTGGTATTCACAGCCGCCTCGCCCATTGTCACCAAAGCTAGATTATGAATGGTGGCTAGGATCAGTCAAGGCGTTGCTCTTTCCGTGTACCACTAACCCCGATACTCATGCGTCGGGTATTTGGAAGTTGTGTCTGCATTATGTTTGTAACGCGGTGACCAGATGCAGTCACGTCAACCTCTGTGATTAGTCAAAGTGCAAATGTTGTGTAGTTCCCCCTAACCTCACTGCAGATAACGTCTTTCCCTGTTGTGATCACTGATGTCTACCAATTTGTGTTATTGCTAGCATGAATACACAGCGCTTGGTGTTCGAGGCTTCACGTCCAAGGTGTAACGCAGAGGTTGTTGTGATGTGAGGGTCTTCCGATATGCAAGAGAGACACCGTACCTTGTCTGTATATGCAATCACAGAAATTGTACTGAGGTTCGACCACCTAGCACCTAGATGCTAAGACGGACCCCAAACGTAACCTTTGACAATCAATATTTTTCCTTCTTACTATCGTGAGTGTCAGGCTTAGTTCAAATCCGCATGCAAGCAAACTGTATCTATTGAGAATGCTGAAAGAGAAGTTCTTCTCTTACCAATTTCTGGAGTACTATCAAGTCCCTTAAATGTTGAATAGGATACCAATATGCTGGTGTACAAAACTGACTTCCTTAACTTACTCATTGAATTCCAATGTGAAAATCTTAATGACTCCACCAATAACGAGATGCTAGGATTGCGTCCAACTCCTCGGATCTTCCTCAAGGCTTTCCGTCCTCAAGAAATAACCAGTCACATAAGCAACCTGTTTTGTTTTGTTTTGTTTATAAAATCCATGGTGTTGATCCCAAGGCATACTTTACGCTTTTATAACCTCAAAGTGAGGGGAAGCACGGAAAACTAAGCAATGTGGGATAAAGTACGCTCACATAAAGTCACTTTAAGTTACTTTTAATATAAAGCGACTTAAGACATAAAGTAACTTTTATAACCTCACTTTATAAAATAAAGTGACTTAACTATAGAAAAGGGATCCCAAATAATAAATATTCACCCACTGAAGTCTGTGACTGGTTGGCATCCTCTGAAAGAAGCCGTTAGCCTATCCAAATGGGGAGATAGACTAATCGAGCGCCAAAATGGCCTAACACGAAGAAGGGGACATTACAGTCCTCCCTTCTCGAGATTGCTAGCCCTCAAGCAATCTCAACGCAAGATGTTGCATAATAGAATCACCCTCCGATGTGGCGTCCTCAATAGGTAAGTCCTTCCAGCGAATCAAGTACTCTTTGATAGCTCTATTCCATAGTTTCTTTTCCCTGGCCTCAATCACCTCAGCTAGAACCAAAACCAATTTACTTTCCTCATCAAGTGCGGGTATGCTGCCCAATCGCCTTCTTGAGGCAAGACACGTGAAATACATTATGAATCCTATTGTCTGTCAGTAGCTCGAGCTCATAAGCTACCTCACCAACCCTCCTGGAAATGCAATAGGGACCATAAAATCTGGGCTTGAGCTTTTCTGACCCACTCTTTTTCAGTGAACTCTGTCTGTATGGTTGAAGACGTAGGTAAACCATATCCCCTGACTCGAAGCTCTGCTTTGTCCGATGTCGATCAGCGTACATCTTTTGTTGATTCTATGCTCTCTAAATGTTCTCCCTAAGAGACCTAAGAATATCATGATGATCCTGTAGCCAGTCTCTCGCAATCGGTGCCTTGTTGTCCTGTATAGCCAAGTCTACAAATGATAGTGGCTCGCTGCTATAGAGAGCCCGAAATGGTGACATGCCAATGGTCATGTGATAGGTGGAGTTGTAGCAAAACTCCTCCAAATACAACCAATTAACTCATGCCCTCTACTGCCCCGCTACATAATTCCGAAGATAACCTTCCACCCATTTGTTCACAATCTTTGTCTGGCCATCTGTCTATGGGTGGTAATTGGTACTGGGAGTCAACTCGGTGTCTGCCAATCTAAACAACTCCTGTCAAAAGGTGTTGAGGAACTTATTGTCTCTGTCGCTCACAATGGTCTTGGGGAGACCATGCAGCCTAAAGATCTCTCGGAAGAATAATTCAGCCACCTGCAAAGCTAACCAATCTGCTGTGATAGCGAAGAAATGAGTGAACTTAATAAGTCTGTCCACCCCCACAAATATGCTATCCTTGCCCTGCACTCTTGGCAAACCAGTAATAAAATCCATCAAAATACCCTCCCACCTCTGAGCTGGAATGGGAAGGGGCTGCAATAAATTGATCGAATACTCATGCTCGGACTTGTTCTGCTGACAAGTTTGGCACTCTCTGACATGCTGAAGGACATCATCCTCGAGGCCCTTCCATGAGAACCTCTCTCTGACCTGCCTGTAAGTTTTGAAAAATCTTGGATGTCCCGTTGTGGGCGCATCATGAACAACCCTCATTACCTTAGCCTTAAGCTTAGAACCTGGCACTAGGTAGATCCTATCCTTATAGAAGATAACATCATCGCCTACCTTGTACCTACTATCTGGAAGCTGACCATCCAAAATCTGACAAGCTTGAGTATTTTTAGAATAATCAACTAGCAAATGAGATTTCCAATCAGCGGAGATCTCTGATAAAGCATAGCAAGCCACTACTGAGGGCCTCCTGGAAAGTGCATCAGCCACAATGTTATTTTTACCTTTGACATATTCAATGTCAAAATCGTATGCCTGAATTTTACTAACCCACTTTTGCTGCCTTTCATTCAACTCTTTTTGTTCTAAGAAGTAGCGTAGGCTATTGTGATCTATCTTAACTGTAAACTTGCCACACATTAGATACTGCCTAAATTTGGCCAAGGCATGCATAATGGCAAGCATCTCCTTGTCATAAGTAGAATACAATCTCTCACTGTCCTTAAGCTTCCTGCTCTCGAATGTTATGGGATGTCTATCCTGCATCAATATTGCACCAATGCCATTCCCTGAAGCATCGCACTCTAGAACAAATGAACGAGGGAAGTCCGGAAGTGCTAAAACCGGGCAAGTACTCATTATTGTCGACCTGAAAGCCCCTTTCCAAGTAAGATCGGTGAGGGGTGTCGTTATCTGAGAGAATCCCTTTACGAACCTCCTGTAATAAGAACATAATCCAAGGAAACCCCTCAAATCTAACACATTCCTAGGTGGTGGCCAATCTTGAATTGCCTGTATTTTCTCCTGGTGAACCTTAACTCCATCGGCCCCTATCACATGTCCCAAGTAGAGAATCTTAGTCAATCCAAACTTGCACTTGGATTCTTTTGCAAACAGAGACTGACTCTCCATGATGCTAAGAATCTCATCCAAGTGTCCTAAGTGTTCTTCCCATGTCTTGTTGAAGACCAATACGCCATCAAAGAATACCAAGACACTCTTGCACAATTGCCTTTTGAATATGTGATTCATGCAAGACTGAAAAGTAGCAGGTGCATTAGTGAGCCCAAATGGCATCACTAGAAACTCATAGTGCCCGAAGTGACATCCGAAAGTTGTCTTATGAACATCCTCTTCTCAGACGCGTATCTGATGGTAACCTGATCGAAGATCTATCTTCGAAAAATATACTGCCCCATGTAGCTCATCTAACAGCTCATCAATCCGAAGAATGGGATACTTGTTCTTAGCAGTCCTCTTATTCAGTGCACAGTAATCAATACACATGCGAAGAGTACCATCCTTCTTCACCAAAACTACTGAAGAAGCAAAGGGGCTGGAACTAGGCCTAATGTGCCCCATATCTAGAAGCTCCTTAATCGTCTTCTCAATTTCTTCCCTATAGTGTCTGGGGTGACAATAAGGGGTAATGATCACGGGCTTGGAGCCCTCCTCCAACTCAATAATGTGCTCAAAGCCCCTGTTTGGGGGTATACCTGGAGGGATGTCCTCAAAAACCCGTTTGTGCTTATCAAGCACATTTTGAATATCAGTGTGAACTTGCTGCCTTGAATATGGTGTGGGTTTAGAGGATACGAAACACTGGGCTGCCCACTCCATGTCACTATGCCTCATGATGGCCTCCATCCTATGACCCGAAACCAACCGCGACCCGCCATCTGGCATGGCCTTAAGCACAATCAGCTAATCACCCTACATGAACTCCAACTGTTTCAACTTGTGATCAATGGTGTATCTTCCTAGGGTCTGTAACCACTACATACCCAAAATGGCATCAAGACTATCCAAGTCAATGACGTAGAAATCGGCCTCTGGAAGATAATCCCCAAAGTGAATCAGGAGTCCGAAAATCTTCCTTGTACGACTCAACAAATCTCCCCCAGCCACCTTAACCTCAAACTTAGAAATGTTATCTATCTGAAATCCTCTCCTAGAAACCATACATGTGCTGATAAAGTTATGAGTAGCACCTGTGTCTAGGAGGCAAATGGTTCGTTGTCCTCTAACCACTCCCTTTAGACGGAATCGATTACATGGAGAATACCTGAAAGGGATGCTAAAATAATAGGAGGTTGCTCATGAGGGGCTTCCCTCTTCTTCCCTTCTGTCAATCACTCTTCCTGAGCCTCCTCATCATTGTCCTCAACATCGTTGCCCTCCTGCTGCTCGCATTCACCATCGAAAACCACCTCAATGTAATGTATCTTGCCTTTTCCAAGGCACCTGTGGTCTGGAGTCCAAGGCTCTCTGCATGTGAAGCATAATTTATTTCTTCTCAATTCATTTCTTGTCTCGAAGTCCAATCTAGGGGGTGCACTCTTATTCTGATTTTTATTCTTTTGGAATGAAGAGGATCTCTTAAAAGTTTTCTTAGGTGGCTGCAAAATGGAAGAGGGTGAATCCAAATCATGTGCTAACTTAATAGCATCATCCAAGGTGCTCGACTTGAGGACTCTAACCAATCCTCTGAATCTATCCTGTAGGCCCTCAATGAACAACATCACTTTCCTCTTCTCAGACATATCAGGAACCATAATGGAGATCCTCTAAAACTTATCAATGTAGTGGTCCAAAGACCCACTCTGTCTCAGCTAGGCTAACTCCCTGTAGTAAACCTCAATGTCTTTCCTGTCAAAACAGGTAATCAATTTCGTGTTGAAGGTCTCATACGAAGTAATCAGCCCATGATCATGGGTGACAAGACCATGATGCCACCAGTCATATGTTGCTCCCTCTAAATGCATGGTCGCAAGTATAATAGCCTTCGTTTCTGACATGGGTTTGAGGGTCAGGAAGGTGTCTAGCTTGTGAATCCAAGTCTCACGGAAGTCTTACCGCTGCCATCAAATGTAGGAAGGGCTAAATTGTTCATTGCATGCTTTAAATCCCTGTTCTAACCCCTGGGTCTCTTATCCTGCTGAGCCTTGCCAAATTCTCTCTTCTGAGCCATATTCGGGACAAAGCTTAAATCAGCTTTAACGTGATCACGTAGTAAATCCCATTCATCATGCATGGCCAACACATTATCAGGAAGAATGCCTATTGTCTCTGGTTGTGCTATCTCTTCCTTTGCATTATTTTCCATAAAGGTACACATAAGGGGCCTATCTGAAGTACGAGTGGGTGTCTAGCTGCTCTAGGTGATCCTGCTATACTGCCTCCACCACTATGATGACTCGGGGGTCTCTTAGGTGCTACTGTCAACTGCTGAATAAACCCTATAAGCTGATGTAATACATCAACAATGTAATCCTGTCCATCCCGTACGGCCCTCAATGTCTCCCTGGCCTCTCTATCTGTGTCCTCAGCTATATTTGTACCCTGAGTACCTTGCTCAAATATAATCTCCTCGTCTGCCTCAATATGACTATCCTCTATATCAACCTGTATTGAAGATTCTGGCTGTCCCTGTTCAGCTCTGTTATGTTTAAAGTTGTACTGTTTGTGCTTGCTATGCACGCCTACTCAACATGGTTATTGTCGCATCATCCTGTTATCAACTGAAAATCTCGCCCACTAGGATGGCAAGATTTAAGGCTCTGATACCACTGTAGTATCCTATCTTGTTCAAAATGAATTCTGAACCACCCGGTTGTAGGTACTATGAGAATAGTTTGCTTGAAATGTTTTGGTGAGAGTTTGTGTTGCATAAGTTATATGAATGGTGAAATATAAGCAAGAGGATTACATATTCAAGATGCTCATCGACATTGATGCAAGAAATGAAATGAATTACAAACTAGAGATTTCAACTCTCAAATCACAATACATAATAGGCTAATACACAATGCAAAGCAAAATAAGAGAAAGATTTATATTAGCCGACCTGACCCAGCTTGCTAAACCTTTAGCGCGGAAGACTATGCCATCAGTGTGTTGTGTTTGGTATTCACAGCCACCTCCCCCATTGTCACTGAAGCCAAATTATGAACGGTGGCTAGGATCAGTCAAGGCGCCGCTCTTTTCGTGTACCACTAACCTTGATACTCATGCGCGTTGGGTGTTTGGACATTTTGTCGGCACTATGTTTGTAACGCGGTGACCAGATGCGGTCACGTCAACCTCTGTGATCGGTCACAATGCAAATGTTGTGTAGATCCCCCTAACCTCACTGCAGAGCCTTTCGTTGTCATGATCACTGATGTCTCCCGATTTGTGTTATTACCAGCATGAATACGCAGTGCTTGGTGTTCGAGGCTTCATGTCCAAGGTGTAACGCAAAGGTCGTTGTAATGTGAGGGTCTTCCGATACACACGAGAGACACTGTACCTTGTTTGTATATGCAATCATAGAAATCGTGCTGAGGTTCGACCACCTAGCACCTAGATGCTAAGACAAACCCCAAATGCAACTTTTGACAATCAATATTTTTCCTTCTTAATGTCATGAGTGTCGGGCTTAGTTCAAACCCACATGCAAGCAAACTGTACCTGCTGGGAATGTTGAAAAAGAAGTTCTTCTCATACCAATTTCTAGAGTATTATCGAGTCCCTTTAATGCTAAATAGGATACCAGTATGCTGGTGTACAAAACTGACTTCCTTAACTTACTCACTGAATTCCAATGTGAAAATCTTAATGACTCCACCAATAATGAGATGTTGGGATTGCGTCCAACTCCTCGGATCTTCTTCAAGGGTTTCCGTCCTCAAGAAATAACCAGTCACATAAGCAACCTGTTTTGTTTTGTTTTGTTTATAAAATCCATGGTGTTGATCCCAAGGCATACTTTACACTTTTATAACCTCGAAGTGAGGGAAAGCACGGAAAACTAAGCAATGTGGGATAAAGTACACTCACATAAAGTCACTTTAAGTTACTTTTAATAAAAAGAAACTTAAGACATAAAGTAACTTTTATAACCTCACTTTATAAAATAAAGTGACTTAACTATAGAAAAGGGAAACGGGATCCCAAATAGTAAATATTCGCCCACTAAAGCCTATGACTAGCTGGCATCCTCAGAAAGAAGTCGTTAGCCTATCCGAATGGGGAGATAGACTAATCAAGCACCAAAATGGCCTAACACGGAGAAGGGGACATTACACCATCCAACATGATGTTGGGAAACAAAGGTATTACTCCTCATAGCCAAAAACACCGATATGAAACTAAAACCATGATTTGCAGGAAAAATCGGCAGACCCTTTTGCAAACCATTCCCTAGCAACTCTAGGTGCGATCCAAAATAGCTACAAGAAACCAAGATTTTTGTTGAAAAATTTGCTAAAACCTTGAGACCAACAACACCTATCATAATTTCTAGAAACAATTTATGAGGATAAAATTGAAAAAAACAAACATGATCCAAGACCCAAAATCCGAGACAAATAAAAATTAAAAACTTCATTTTTGAGAAAAAATAGTAAATCCCTTTTACAGTACAATTTGAGGCAAAAACAAAAAATACACAAAACCCACAATAATTTTTTATGGACAAAAATTATAAAACCATTTTCATAATTTTTTGAGGATAAAATTATTAAAACCTAGAACTTTTTAAATGGGATAGAATTTATTAAAACCCATCAGAAATTTTTTTAAGGGAAAAAAATAATTAAAACCCATTAGAAATATTTTAAGGAAAAAATTAAAAAAACCATCACTAATTTTTTATGGTGAAAAATTAGAAAAACCCAACAACCAAAGAGCCCTCCCACAAATGTTAAATGGTCGAAACCCTAGTTGTGGGCCCCTAAGGAAACAGTCTTGTCAAGCCACCACAGAGATCTTACATCTTGTTGGGGCATTTTCACTTAGAAATATAGACGCACGCAAAAAAGAGCCAAAAAGAAATGTGAGCATGAAGCACTACAAAATCACACACGAAGCTCCAACACACATGTAAAAACTGTCAATAGCAACCCCCGGCCAAAGAATCCTACACAGAAAATGACACAAGGATGCGAAGAAAATGCGAGCACATGAAAATCCAAGAGTAAACTTGAAATCGCGGGACAGAAAAATGAAAAAAATGTCAATTGAAAATGGTACCAAAACTGCAAATCTGTCCTAAGCTTAACAAATGACGGGGGTACAAACGGCTTCCTTCTTCTTCAAACTATGCGGTTGACACGTGTTTCACACGAATATGGCTGCAATTTGCAGATATGCAGCTACAAAAACCCTTGAATTTTCCAAAAGAGAGAAAAAACACCTATGAATTTTTTAGACCCTCAAAAAAAATCAAACAAAGAAATCTTCTAAACAAATTTTCAATTTTTTATAACATTTTCCACAAATGAATTTTTTACTAAAAAATTCGCCAAATTCTATGTAACCCCATCAACTAGCTCTGATACCATGTTATAAAACTTGATAGTTTGATATTAAACAATGGAGACAAAGTCTCCTTAAATAGAAAAATACAAGACGATGTTTCTAAACAAAACAATCGTTAACTGAATACGTAAATAGGAACTAACTGATAAAACTAAACTCACTAAAGATGACCAGTAGAAACACTACATTATTACTCTAATATGATTGGGGTGTTAAGATTTTGTCATTGATGTTTGTGTTTATATCATCTTTCTTCTGCAGACCAGTGAGTTTGTAAGGTGCTTTGGCAGCGACAAGCATTCTGTTCCCATGACATTCGCTTTTTTAGAAAGGCTGGTATAGATTTTAATTAACTGTGAACACCTCAAACTCGCTATGACACTTTTGCAATATCAGTTCTCTATCAAAACAATTCTACTTGTTTCTGGAGCTGCGGAGTTTGCTCTTCATATAGGCATTTCTGTCACATGCTTGGTAGACACGTATTGCAACAAGTATTGCAAGAATCGTTTTTTTTGGCATGCATATGAATGAAAAACGTGTCACAGCGGATGGTCTTCTGCAGTGGTGTAACCGCTGGCACCAGATTGAAGCTCACCCATAATGCCTTGTGTTTGGGTAATAACTGACAAGCGACAATGGATATTTGAAGAATGGATGTTTTCAAAAAACAAAACTGCAATAATAAACAGCATCGTGTAACGTATGTGGGTGTCGGGCGCTGTGAAAACGGTGTGTTCGCTTATCAAATTTAGTGCAATAATAGACCGATATTCATAAGGATTTAAAAATGCTTGTGTATGCTCTGATTAAAAACACTCATTTGTAACTGACTATATGATTGGTATTCTGGGTTTCTAAAAGTAGTCGAATGTTGTCTCTTCGTATTTGCAGTGAAAAAATATAGAAAAGAGAGCTCTGTTAAAAAAACGCATGTCGCGTGCAGGGATTTGAGAAGAGAATTCATCGTGTTGAATAAAAGATGATTGGTAGGTAACAAAAACGCATATAGAGGAAGGCGTCTGAGCACACGGTTTGGTGTGAGCTATGAAAAAGAAATTCAAATAAATGATTCATTAAAAAAACCGCAGTGGCTGTGTGTTCAAGGGGTGTTGTGTGTGCTTTGAAGGAACAAGTTTTATAATATGGTAAAAGATATACAGAGATGTTATAGGTGCTTATGAAGAGGAAATGTGAGCAGTGCATGCATATCAAAAAGGGCTATTGAGTCTTTGGGTATCCACATCTCTTCAAGGACAAGATTTCTTGAGTATTTGGGAATGTCCGGATGGCTTCTACTGAGGCATGAATATCGCTGTGTAGTTTTTTGAGAAGAGAATTTAAAAATCTTTTGTGTCAGTTCAGTATAAACTCCTGTTTGGTATGCGTCATTGAAGTTTTTTTAATAATCTTGGTGTGTGAAAGCTTTGTGTGAAGGAAGGTTGCATTATCTTTGAGCATCCAAAAACAAAGTGTGCTTTCGATGGGCAATCAGGGAAGACACCAGACTGAAAACAGATTTTATCTCCATTAGAAGTGATCTCAGAATTCCACTTCTTGTTAAAAAGTATTCTACTTGGACTAGAACGTCTTTGCGTTTTCTGTGAAGACTTAGAGCTTATTTTGGTTTGTTTTTGTACTTCACAAATCTCCTACAGCAAAAGGTTGTTGCCTTTTTAAGACAGGTTGGAGCTTGTTTTGTAGAAAGACTGAGAAGAGTTGTAGCTCTTGAAGTAAAGGGTTGTTGCCCGTTTGAGATTAGTGGTGCCATGGTTTTTTACCCTTCTTGGGTTTTCCATGAGAGAAAAATCTATGTCTTGCCTTTTCTACTTGTGATTGCATTCTCTGGTGTTGATAATTATTTAAGTTGCTTAAAATACTGATTCACCTGCTCCCCCTCTCAGTATTTTTCGGTTTTTCATGGGGTTCATTTGATACTGATAGCATTCAACATAAGCTTTAGCAGTAACATGGGGGTTGAGGAAATATATTAAAGTTTTATGATAAGTGTGGAATAAGTTGTGGCAAAGCGTGTGTAAAAGCTAAGTTGTGGACTTGGAAAACCTAAGCAAGGTGGATGCCAAAGATATAATTATTGGGAAGGGTCAAGCGAAGGGAGTAGGCACCAATTCCTAGCCGCATCCTTAAATCAAATGGGGCTCTTATTAATCTCATTAGTAAATGCCAACAAAGTAAGTTTTGGAACTATTTTTGGAGTTAATCTAGCTGTATAAAAATTCAAATATTGTTTTTCAAGAGTTTGCATGCACATTGGTTGATGTTTGCCTTGCATTTATTCTAGATTAGTAGAATACTAGCACTTGTGGGTCAAATTGCATCATCCATATAACATTTAGACATCACATTGGCCATTTGTCATCTTTCTATATTGCATACGAGCATTAAGGAAGGTTTGAACTTTGATCAAACTAGCGGGAGCTATACCAGCATTATACATTGCCGAGCATAATGCTTTACACCATTTTACTAGCTTCCACATTCCTAAATTCCTCTCTATGAACTACAACAGTTCATACTAGTTATTGGAGGGAGCGACCTTTTATGACTAAAATCAAAATAGAATATTTTGTCATGCATTGCAATCATTTTTAGCTCAATGGGCAAACAAAATGAAAATCAGATCTTTGAGATTTCTCAAATTGACTGTATGATATGGAATAATGTATAAGGCAACTTAATGGAAGTCTACTTAGTTGAGGAATTGCTTTCAAGAGAAGCTTATAAAGGATTTGTGGTTATGAGTGTTTTTAGTTTGCTTAGGTTAGTCTGGTTTGTTTTAGTACAGTGAGTCTTAAGAGAGGGTATCAAAGGTTACTAAGACTTGGTTTTCTAATAATGTCACTTAAGTGACTTAATTTACATTAAATTTGTTGATGTTTTGTAGCTTCAGTCGGATAAACACTATGAGTCAATACTAGTGAAGATATGTATATATATATTTAGTATATATGAGATGGTATATATATACTTAAATATATATATATATATATATATATATATATATATATTATTATTATTATTATTATTATTATTATTATTATTATGTAAATATTACATAAATTAATATAATACTCAAGAGATATTATATATATATATATATAATCATAATTGTCATTATATTAATTACATAATAATGAATAGACATGTCCCATGAAGGGACATGTCTCTTCTTGGCTCATTCTCAATATAAATGCAAGAGATTGTTGCATTTGGAAAACACATACTATATAGGTAGTGCTATTACATTTGCAACTATCCTAAAAACCTTAACATGGTATCAGAGCCAAGTTGCAAATGTAAGAGAGTAGTTTGTTGATGGTGAATGTGTGACTGTCTCAGAAAACACAGTCTCAATACGGGGACCATATCTCACAAATACACCGTTGGATTTAGTTGCATTTTGGATATGTTGGTGATAAACAAATTTCAAAGAATCTCACTGGAGCGATTGGCGAGAAAGTGTCGGGTTCAAAAGTTATGACCGACTATGTACAGGTCTATGTGAAATCTGGTGAGTGAAGTTGTGTTGCAAATTTTTGTCCACACCATGAGAATAAGGTCAAGTGAATTGTAGCAGATTTGTTAAGCAAGCATCAGCGATTATATATTGGCAACTATGTCATTCCTGAACGCGGCAATTCATTAAAGACATTATTTATGCACTGATATTTTGAATAAAGTGACTTGATTAAAGAAAAAGAAAAAAGCGTTGTTTAGTAAGAGGTTGAGGACGATGAATTTGCAAAGTATACACAGGGATTTCCATAATGATTAGTTAGACTTTGTAGCGGCTTTCATTAAAGCTATGTTACCCCGAGTTTCCGGGACGAGGGGACGGGGGGACAGGGAAACGGGTTTCCGAGACGGTTTATTTTTTAGCCAGAATAGGGGACGGCAGGGGACGGCTATATATATATATATATATATATATATATTCATGAATTTTAGAATTACATAACATTGTCACATTCATCATAGCAACATAATTTAAAATTATCAATTCCATTCATCAAATCAGCATAGAACATAGCATCAAATCTAATCATCATCTAAGAATACTAAAGCCTAAGAATAGGAACATAGGAGAAGAATTAAATTTATTGTGCCAAGTCATTACAAGACAGGTAGCAGCCATCTTGTCTAGGCAGTAATCAGCTACAACAGTGTATTTCTGGGCACTTATTGCTGCTATCAGAGCATTATCAAAGTTGGACACAATCTGAGTATTCAACCCAGTGGCATTCATTTCCAGGCCTGCGATATGAATATCAAATAGAAGTATAATTTACAATCATTTTCAGGTCTGGTTTGTTGAACAAAAGTTTGAATTTTCAGTCATAGTTGGATGCTAAGTTTGTAATGATTTCCAAAAAAATAAACTTTCAACATATTTTATGTTAAACATAACATATTTTATTATTTTAACGACTTCCAATGTGTGCAGCCCACGAATGGGCAAAAAATCGCCAATAATTACTGTTTTTTCCAATTAAATCTTATTTTGAATCGGAAACTTCAAGCAGTCCCCGGGACAGATAGGAAACGGCTATGCAGTCCCCGGGATGGTCAACGCCAGCTGGAAACGCGTTGACCGTTTCCGAAGTTTCGGGGACGCGTTTCCGATTTTCTTGCCTGGGTGGGGACGGCTTGGAAACGTTTCCGGCCGTCCCCAAGTCCCCGAAACGGGGACGGTTTCGGAAACGCGGGGCTTAGGGCAGGAAACGCGTCCTCGGGTAACATAGCATTAAAGAGACATATTAAATTGTTATGATCGTGGTCAAGCATTAACAAAGAAGCACCTATTCAAAGAAAGGTGTCTCTTTCTAGAAAGCAAGCATTAATTATAGAGTGTCCCCTTTCTTGGAGCAATCAAGTCATTTCGCAAGAAGACATAAGCATTGTTCAACAATATAAGAGTGGGATTTTTACATTGTGAGGAGAATAATAACCAATGTCACCTTCCCACTTGAACCATCCTTAGTGGGGAGATGATTCAAAGGGGAAATGTCTTTCAAATAATCTAAGAAGGTGTTTTCTGGTTTGATGTATATGGACCTTCATTGAAGCAACTTGTATCAAGGATGTTGATGCGCAAATAAGTATTTATTATCCTTGAGTATTACTTTATCTACTCATTGTAATCTCTCTCTTATTTGTATTTATGTACGTACTATAAGAGCTATTTGCCTTGACCTTTTCCGGGGATGCTCTTGCAAGAAAAAGAAGATAGATATTAGATTCAGAGTGAGTCTGACTCTTCTGAGGTAACTTAGGACAAGGAGCTCAGAAGAGTGATATCAAACTCAGAAGGAGACTCAGAGGGAGTCTGATAGTTCATCTTAAGCAATCTTGGATGAAAAGATCAACAGATTGATATTTGCTCAATGAGTTCTTCTCTGTGAGAGAAGTTCAAGGTGAAATCCCTTGTTTCCACCCTCTGCACTGAGGCATGATGGATGTCATGTGTGTGACTCATGTTTTTTTAATGGCCCTACCTTTTGTGTACATCATGAGGAAGTGACGACTTCCAAATGATTATCACTTGTATTTGCAGAAGTTATTGAAAGGTGACGATCTTACAATAACTTATCTTTTATTGTGATGGACATCTTATGAATGTCTAAGCAGATCATGATAGATGATAACTTGCATGGTAGATTAAGTTCCTTAAACAGACCACGACCTTCTATTGTGATGGACATCTTATGATGTCTAAGCAGATCATGATAGATGATAACTTGCATGGTGGATTAAGTTCCTTAAACAGACCATGGCCTTCTATTGTGATAGACATCTTATGATGGCTGAAACAGATCATGATAGATGATATCTTGCATGGGGAATTAAGTTCCTTAATCAGACCATGGCCTTCTATTGTGATAGACATCTTATGTTGGCTGAAACAAATCATGTTAGATGATGAATGTCCCTATGGTAAGTATTATTGAGGATACATGTGCACATTACCTATGTACATTTTTGAGTACTTGGTGAGTATAATGTGACTTGATATTTTGTGGTCAATGCTCCGGATATTATGAGATGATATCTTTATAAATTTTTGAGTACTTGGTGCATATCATGCGACTTGATATTTTGTGGCCAATGCTCTCAATATCATGAGATGATATTCTTATGAATCTATGAGTTACGGTAAATATCACACGACTTGATATTCCTAGTCAGGCCATATCTCTAATATCACAGTAAATGATATTTTCTGATCCTAGTCATGTGTTTAATCTTCCCTGGCTAGGAGGGGATGCTGATGTTTTGTAGCTTCAGCCGGATAAACACTATGAGTCAATACTAGTAAAGATATATGTATATATATATATATATATATATATATATATATATATATATTATTTAAATATATTATTTAAATATTAGAGAAATTAATATAATACTCAAGAGATATTATATATATATAATCATAATTGTCATTATATTAATTACATAATAATGAATAGACATAACCCATGAAGGGACATGTCTCTTCTTGGCTCATTCTCAATATAAATGCAAGAGATTGTTGCATTTGGAAAACAAATACAATACAGGCAGTGCTATTACATTTGCAATGATCCTAAAAACCTTAACAAGATTATTTTTAGTATTTGGCATGCATTGTTTTTATCTTTTCTCTGAACTCTATATATGGAGTTGTTAATAAATGTAATCATAGATAAAAGCTAATAGAGTTTATTTTTATGTTATTTTTTCATTTCATAACAAAAAATGTATCAAATGGTATGGGAAATTGTTAGCCCTATTTTTCAAACATGACAAATTTTGAATTTTTTGCATTGAAATCCTTGAGATGGGAACCTCCTAGCAAAAAATATCCTCAATCATCTGCAAATGTTGTTCTAGTTTGAAGAGGAACCATCCTTCAATTCAACTGAATCCTCAAGAGCAGTGATACAACTTGTCAAGAATCATTGAAACAAATAAATCAGAAAACATGTCAATAATGGTGCAAAGTTATTTGTCATGCATTGCAATCATTTTTTAGCTCAGTGGGCAAACAAAATGAAAATCAGATCTTTGAGATTTCTCAAATTGACTGTATGATATGGAAGAAATTAATAATGTATAAGGCAACTTGATGGAAGTCTACTTAGTTGAGGAATTGCTTTCAAGAGAAGCTTATAAAGCATTTGTGGTTATGAGCGTTTTTAGTTTGCTTAGGTTAGTCTGGTTGTTTTAGTACAGTGAGTCTTAAGAGAGGGTATCAGAGGTTATTAAGACTTAGTTTTGTTAGGTGAATAGTAGGGGCCCGTCCTCCACCTCCGGTGCAGAGGCCCTACCATTCTATAGGCTGCTTAGTTTTGTAATAATGTCAATTAAGTGACTTAATTTACATTAGATTAATTTTATTATTATTTATCATGCATTTGTCATGCATTGTTTTTATCTTCTCTCCGAACTCTATATATGGAGTTGTTCATAAATGTAATCATAGATAAAAGCTAATAGAGTTTATTTTTGTGTTCTTTTTTCATTTCATAACAAAAAATGTATCAAATGGTATGGGAAATTGTTAGCCCTATTTTTCAAACACGACAAATTTTGAACTTTTTGCATCGAAATCCTTGAGATGGGAACCTCCTAGCAAAAAATATCCTCAATCATCTGCAAATATTGTTCTAGTTTGAAGAGGAACCATCCTTCAATTCAACTGAATCCTCAAGAGCAGTGATACAACTTGTCAAGAATCATGGAAACAGATAAATCAGAAAACATGTCAATAATGGTGCAAAGTTATTTATGGCAGATACTCCAGGTATCATTTGCCAAATGTGGCCTATTTTGAGATTAACCCACCTCCAGTTTGCAAGATATTAAAGCTTCAAATCCTCACTGATTATGGAAATGATTAAATTGGCCATTTTATTGAACATAAACAGAACTAGATTTCTGGGTTTTGGTTGCAGCAGTATTGTCAGCACCGTGACAAAGTTTCACAGAAATATGTTGTCTAGGGGAAAAGTTGTGCATCATTCTCCATTAGCCCATTCAGTAGACTTATCAAGCATATTTTATAGAGTTTTCACAGTAAATTTGGATATTGTATAGAATAAAATGATGGGCCCAGCATCACTCTGCATTGAAACGGCACCACCATTATTCTCGGAACAAGGTATATATGTCTATCAAAATGAAGGCCAATAAAATCCACTTTGGTCTTTCATCCAAAGTCAATGACTTTGCCCAAATTGCCAATGAGGAAGTTCAGACTGGTCATAAGATTTATTGGCAGTATTAACTTAGATCTTAACCTCTACCTAAACATCCATCCAAATACAAATGCAAGCTAATCAACAGTTTCATGTAGCTTAATGAACTCCAACAGAATGTTGATGATAGGAAATAGTTGAATCCTATTGGCTATTTTTCCTAAGTTAATAACTCATTTTCAAATGTTGATAAAGAAGTTATTCATAGCTATCGGCAATTTTGTTATTAGTTCATAACTTATGATAACTTATGGTTGGAATTCAAATTGCTGATCAAAGGGGAGGACAAAAGTCACGAGCTCATATTGAAAGCTATTTCTTTGAAAAAATAAACTTTTCGGCATTTTCTCTGGCTTGTATAACAAAACTAATCCACTGATGGAAGTTAGCATTAAAAACCTC
Source organism: Chamaecyparis obtusa (assembly GCA_027943335.1). Classification (NCBI taxonomy): domain Eukaryota; kingdom Viridiplantae; phylum Streptophyta; class Pinopsida; order Cupressales; family Cupressaceae; genus Chamaecyparis; species Chamaecyparis obtusa. The sequence goes on along the minus strand of BSBK01005877.1, from coordinate 16,800 downwards.
TACGCCAGTATACTACTGATCAGCCTTTTGGCTTAGTTGCCAAATTAAAGAGATCAGATTTCCACAGTCCATCATCAATCATCTAAATTTTTGTTGGTAAAAAATTGCACACAGTTGAATCCAGAAGCAAAATTAGATGGCTAGTTGTCAAAGTCGTCTAAGACATTAATAGTTGGGAATGAAAGTTGTTTACCGGCATTGGTCATTTTGTGTGATTGATCAAATATTTAAAATGCCGATGAAGCATTAGGAATCATTAAAGTCTTTGTTATTGTTAAGTTGGCTCAGTCCATAAAGATGTCGATACATTAATCCCATGAGAAAGTTAGTTACTATAACTAACTCAAGATCATTATAAATCTCCACATTTTATACTATCATGTTCATTGTTACACTAAGGTGGAAGCTCTCAAACTGGGCATGGATAATCATCATAGCGCGACGAAGAGTGGATTCATAGACAACGTGGCTGAATTGTTTGACAAAACACCTCAAGAGATGTCATCCCAGGAAATGAAATGGACAATTGCAGAATGGACACAAAATGGATTTTCCAAAGTTCTCGAAACTTTTGAATTAATGGAACGTGTCCTAACTTGTAAGCTTTGTTCGCAAGGTTTCATAATTGAACTTCATGCCCGCAGCAGTTGCGTGAACTTACTTCCTCGGTGTTTCTAGATCATATATGAATATGGGTTGGGCTAGCCCTCTGCTTTGTTTCAGCAGTCCCTTGGACCCTCTTGTGGTCTTTTGTTGGACATTAATAAAATTATCTTATTTCCAACACTACTATTGTCACCCAAACATACATGCAAAATGTGGAACCGTAAACAAGGCATGGGAATTGTTTGACACAGTGCCTCAAAGGTGTAAAACGATGTTTCATAACCATTGTGAATGTTCTCCATGTCTATATTAAAGTGGGCACTTTGGAACATGGTATGGATATCCGTCAAAGATTAAAAGATAAAAATATGCATTAAGATGTTGTGATCGCATATTCACATGCAAAGTGTGAAATCACAGATAGAGAGCGAACTGCTTGACAAAATGCTTCAAAGAAAACATGCTCTTATGGATTATAATGATTGCTCAATATGCGTAAAATGGAATTGTTTTAAGAACTTTTGAATTCTTAAATGCACAAGTTACAGTTGTAAATTTCCTTGTAGACATGCATGCGAAACATGAGAGAAAAAATTCAATGAAGGTATTACACTTTCTTTATATTCTTTAATATGCAAAATACAAAGGTTTGGCACAAACAATGTGGGATTTGCATTTGGGTCGGCTTTGTTCATATAGTTCCTTTCTCCTAGAGTTGTTATGCAAAATACAAAGTAAACACACTTGGTATATGAAAATCCCAACTCCCATGGAACAAGGAGAAACTTCGATTGGAAGAGTGGATAGTAGATGTGACTCTACACTTGGTTTGGTATATTATTATCTAGTAACAAATAGTTATGCATGAAATGTTATTAAACACTGTGTAAAGAAAATGTTAAGAGTCGAGCCCGCTCTATGGAAATTTGAATAGAATATTGAATCAGGGACATTCATGCAAACCATGTCAAAGAGGTACAAAAAGAATCGTAGCGTCAATTGAAGCAGTCCACTTCATAAATTCTTGTGAGGATGAATATGAGAATGACGAGCCATGGGAACTTTTAAGCAAAACCGACATGCATATAATTAAAATCCAAAACTTTTTGATACAATGCAAGCTTAGTGAACAAAGGTTGTAAATTTTTCAATGGAAAGAAGTGACAATTCCTTATAAAATGCATTTGTCAAGATGATAAACAAGTTGTCACATAAAAGTGATTCATTTGGGACCATTGAAATATCACATTCTTGCATACAGTGAAGACGACTACTCAAGGATCGATCATGCACAACATAGAGGCCTCTCCCGATTCAAGAAAATGGCATATTCATGAAAGAAAAGAATTGTCATTGCAAAGAACAAATGGAGCTCACAAAGATGGATAATACAAACTTTTGAAAACACTTAAGAATACTACTAACTCATGGAAAGAAAGAATGTCTAGCAAATGCAGTTAGGATATGTTTCCTTGAAGGTTAAGTTGTTGATAAACAAGTAACTTGTCAATCGAGAAAAGATATAAAGCTCACGTTGGCAACCCCGCTGTCTTGGTTTTATTTTGAAGTGATAGGTTTCAAGTAGCCTTCTTGTAAAAATGACTCATGTCAACCATTGTACCTACAAGTTAGAAATGGAATTTGTTTTTGGAAAAGTGATAAAAATCCTAGCCATTTAAGACTTGTGTTTCAAAGAGCAATTGGGAAATGTAGTTACTTAGGTAGTTACTAGAAGTGATCACTTGGGTAGTAATGCTAAGTGGTTATTTCAATGGTTATCTTAAGTAACTATCCTACATTGTTATCATAAGTAACTATCCTAAGTGGTTATCTTAAGTGATTATCCTAGGTAGTTATGCTAGTAGTTACAAAATAGTTAATTTGTGCGCCTCTAAATACAAGGTTTTTGCATTGTAAACAGGAGAAGTTTTGTACAGGGGGAGTTTTGGGGAACATTCAAAGAGATTGTATCAAAACTTTTGGCTTGATAGTTTGTACCCAAAGCTTTTTGACTTGTATATTTTCAAAAGGATAATAAAGAGTGCCTTTAGTTCATATGTCTAAACATGTTACTAAGATATTATTATTGATTTATCATATGTTAAGTTGGTAATTTCTTTGTGTGTTTATGGAATTCATTGGTTTCTGATTTGGTGATCCATGTAGTTGATGTAATGAGACATACTTATATCTTGGTACCTTAATTTGAATATGTTGGAGCAATCAATCTCCTCATACGTTGAGATTCATCATCCTTCTTTCATAATCATTACATTTCAAAACCTATTTTGTGCTAAAACTCCCTTTAATTTGTTTTCATTTGTGAAGTCTTACTTGGTATTTGTAAGTTTGCTAGGAGGGTTTCTATTATTAACATTCCTTTCTTGTCTTGTCTCCTTCGTACCTTCAGTTAGAAGTACATTAATTTGTCATTTCACCAAAAGCTCAAACTATCAATGCACAATACAAACGCCAGATTCAACCCAACCCACAAGAGGCAATTAAGCCATGTCATGAGTCTCCAAGGAGGGGTTGACCACCAAGTCAACAATCTCCCCCTCAACATTGACTGAGCCTTCAACACCCACTAAAGGGAGACTCGAACCCGTGACCCAAGGCTCTGATACCAATTGTTGGAATCATTTGCCATTGAAACAAAAGCTTGACCTATCAACGCCTAATACAAACGTCAAATTTAACCTAACCCATGGGAGGCAATTAAGCCATGTCACGAGTCTCCAAGGAGGTGTTGACCACCAAGTTAACACAAACTACAAATACCCCCATCATACAAGGGAGTTGCCCCTCTCAACACAAAGGAAGATTAGAGTTCTACAATGATCTCTCTGATTGTTAGCACAGTTGCCACTGCTCTTCGAGCAAACAAGGACAATTTTGGAGAAACAATCACAATGACAAATCCATTTACCAACAGACATCAATATTTAGGTTTTGGCATGAGAGAGTATCATAAACTATTTTCCACTCAATATGGCAAAAACACTCAATTGTGAAACCAACAAACTTTTCATGATACTCCATGCCATCAAGTGACATTCTAGTTCTACATGCATGCACCGGTTTCTATAATAACCCTCCCGACAATGATATACTATCACTCTACATGCACCGACAAATATACTATCCATTTGCATACATGCACTAGCAATATCATAGAAGCCCTCTACACCAGCAATATAATATGAACCCTCCCAACAATAGCCATTGAACTCTCTCTCTCTCTCTCTCTCTCTCTCTCTCTCTCTCTATATATATATATATATATATGTTGTCTATGAACATGGATTAGATGCTTGAGTAGCATGCTCGAGAGTGGAAGTTGGATAATTCTTGTGGTATTTCTTTGTGTTGCTTGACTATCATAAAAATAGAGGCAACGAAAATGATCTGAGAGTACATAAAGGTTGTGTTGAGCTAAGTCCAAACATGTTCTAGATCTATTTGTATGCCTATAAGGTTAAGACCTCTTATAAAATTCATTTGGAGTACTTAAGTGAGTGCTCACCTTTCATTTCTTAGTCAACTTCACTCTTAACTCTATAAAATCTTCAAAATACACCTCTCAACATTAAAAGCACTTTTCCACACTTACGGAAGACAAACTAAGCAAAATATGAATGAAATGAGAATCTAGGCACATACATTTTAGGCTTTTCACACAAGGGAGACTAGCATTAGACCTTGTGAGTCTAATGGCAAGACTTGGCTGCACTTTTTGATAGACTTGGGTGATTCCACAAACTATGCTCAATGAAGTCTTGTATATCTAAATATTGAGTGTTTAATCTTGTAAACTAACACAGCCAGTACCAAAGTTACCAAGTTCAAAAAATTGGATTCATTCAAGAGATCAAAAAATATAAAACCTGGGGATTCCAAAAAAATATCGGTAATTTTTTGATAAATTCCAATTGATCCAAAAGATTATATACGAAATTTCTATATGAAGGTGAAAATTTTATTACAAATTTCAATATGAATTGAACTTCTATACCAAACTTTATGTGAATTGAAAATTCTATACCAAATTGGAAGATGAAGTCATCAAATGAAGTATTAATCCAATTTTAAGCGTAGCTTAGAAAATGCCACATCCTCAAAAGACTAGGCCAAGTTAAGTTCTAGGCACATTTGACTAACGAGATACTCCTCACCCTTGGGAAATAAGTCTAAACACCTCTACGAATAAGTTACCAATAACCCCTTCACCAAGACAGTGAAAAAAAAAACGTTCATATTCAATGCAAGATTATCTTTGAGAAATCCTTTCCGCAACTCCGTCTCTGTTGTTTCTTTTTTAACATAGCAAAGCAAAATAATAATCAAACCCTAGCTAAAAATTAGGGCCAAATAATTACCGTAGCTTTGTTAACGAGGAAGGCCGCTTCGGCAGTCGTTCGAATGTCCTCCTCGCTCTTGATGAGCCGCCTCACTCTCGCCATGGGGAACGCCATGCTCGCGGGGCTTTCCACCTTCGCAACCTTGGTGTGCGAAGTTTTTGATGGACTTTTTGGAGTTTGTTCTATTTCTTCCTCCAATTCATCTTTCTTCGCTATATTCAAGACATTCGTGGTGAAATTTGGTTCAACATTTTCATGGACGGCTTCTTCGCTAAAACCTGAAGCACTCTCCGAGGAAGAGTCAGAGATTGTGTGGATTACTTTAGCCATGGACAGAGTGCTGCTGTCAAGAGCTAAAAGCGGAAACGAGCTCTATATTCTTTTTTCAATTTCAAGCGGGGAAAACTTGAGGAGAAAGTTTAAGCCGGAGAAAACTCCTAGATTTGAAAATTGCATTCATAAAATAATCATGAAATTGCGTAACAATGGAGAGGGGAACTCCGAGAAAGTTATACGGGGAACTGTACATGGAAATGTGTAATGGTGGAGAACTCCTAGAATCCCTTTGATTTGAAAGTCGACATGAGGGATTTTATTATTATCTGATTATGGAGTACAATTGCTCATTATAATAATTGTTTAAAATGACAAGTTATTTTTCAATTAAGTTTAATTTATATGTAATGTGATTTTTTAATTATAAATAATTATTATAATTATAGTTGTAATAATAAAAAATTTAATTATATAGATAATTATAAAATATAAATTATAATTAATTTAAATTGTAAAATAGTTTTATATTAATTGTTTAGGCTAAATAACTATTTTTCTAAAGAGTACTAAATCATAATAGCAATATTATAATGTTATCATATTAAATCTAAATTTATATAATATATATTAAAATAAATTTTAAAATATTCAATATTTTATGATATAACAAAAATAGTTAATATTATCTTAATATAATATGACACAAATTACACATTAGACTTTTGGTTAACAAAATTGTAAAAAAAATTATTTAAAAAAATTGAAGAAAATCAATTAAAATATTTTAAAAAATTAAAATATTTGTACATTAAATATAGAGAGTTCAGGAACAGAAACAACAAAAAAAATATGAACCAAGAGTTAGGGGAGGTAGGCCTCAACCCAAGCAGAATATGTGATCAAAATATTTACATAAACCAGAACGAAACCAAAAAATAGAAGCTATCAACAACTCCGGAGCCAAAAAAAAATAGAAAGAGAGCACCCAAACAACCGATCAACTCTGGAGGATATTATTCTGCTTAGCAGCCCAGGAGGTCCAACCAAGAGGGTCCTCCATCCAAATGACCTACTTATTATCAGCAATTTGAGCCATTAAGGCAAGCTTATCAACATGAGGATCATGGTTTTATGTGATTTATTGCAGCACACGATCAAGGACCAAATTGAAGGCCAAGTGGTTGAACATACTCTTTCTCCACACATACCAATCATTAAGCTCATAATTGAGCACAGTCATGTGCTCGTCTTTTAAGAGTCGAGCAAGCGTCTTACGCTCAAACCTAATGGTACCAAAAATCTGCTCAACAACATGAGAAAGGATGAGACTTCGAAAAGACTCAGTAAGGGTCCTAGTAATACCTTGAAATCTATCGTCATTCCTAGCTTTCCAAATGAACCAAAGAATAGAGGAAGAAAGAGAGAACCAAAGCATATTAGCATCCTTTTTAAGACCATGAATAAAACTGGAGTAACAACTTCCAGAATAGTAGTGAAAGTGGGAACTTTAATACCAAAAAGAAGCCATATTTCTTTAGCAAATGACAGTCAAAGAAAATATGTCTACTAGTTTCAAGAACCTTGCAAAAGCTACAAAGCTCAATAGAAGAATGATCTCTATGCATAGGCAGTCTATCAAGTAATAATTGTCATTTAAAATATTTAATCTTAGGAGCAGCCAAGCCCTTCCAGAGCCAATTGAAATACTTATGCCACGCAGAATTATCAAGATTAGAATACCAAAGTTTATTAACATGATCAATAATATCATCTCTGGAAGAAATAACCTTATAAATGTTCCAAGCTATAACAATAAATAAGGCCATTGGTGTAAGGAAACTCAGGTGTGGAAACAGCTTCCTACACTAATCTCTATAGGAGAGTATTGTGCAAATTCTTATAAATCCTTACAATTTCAGATTCGTTAACTACTTTAACAAAGATATTGCAACCACATACCATGCATACAGAAAAATAGAGAATGACACAATGATATACCCTGGGGAAAACCTTTCGGTAAAAAACCCCAGCACTCCAAAACCTGCACAATGTATTATCTTCAACACAAAGATTACAATACACTTGCAATGCAATTTCTTTCAGGAAATGAGAGACAAAGCCAACAAGACTTAAATTTTTGTTATATCTCTCCCATAGGAGCAGCATCATATATATAGACTCCTTTGGACCCAAAAATAGGCACAACCACCAAGACCCATGCACAAAGCCACATGCACACAGTTGTTACATGCAATCCCAAGAATAGGCGTCCATCCCTAGAATAGACTATGACAGCTTGTCATAGAATCCGCCAAAAATAACGGTCACAAGAGAAGTGTAAGAGAATCTGTCATACCAACCTATTTTTGGCATATTCTCTTACACACACCAACCACTTCTTCTTGGGCGCCCAAATAGGCCCAAGTCATAAGATGCTCTTACACCTGTCATAGCACATTCCTTAAATAGTTCTTACGCGTCATAGGAATCCGTCATGACCGTTTCAGTCATGATCTCCTTACGCACAAGATGCCGACACATCAAGTGGAGTGACTCATCAACATGCCAACTAGACATGTACATTCACACTTAATTACATTATTTGCAAAAAATACATTTACAAAACAAATAATAAGAATAGGAATTATCCAAGGTTGAGACACCTTATTCCTAACAATTGGAAGAGTAATAAAATTGAATTTATAAAATTGAATAAATATCCTTTAAAAACTCATACAATTTTTTTACTAAAAATCATAAATAAATAAAAATTCTTAGAAAAGCTATTCATACTCTTTATTCCTAAAAAGTGGTTTATAAGACCTCAAATGTATTAGCCAATCATATCATCAAAAAATAAATTTTACAATTTATAAACTTAAAAAGCTTACATTTAGACAATAGAATATATGTTAATTTCAACAAAATAAGAAATACCTAAATTGTAATTGGTGCAAAGAATTAGTTTTAATCACTAGTTAAAGAAGACATCCATAAAATGATGCAATAGTACTTGCTTAGCCTACTGACAAGTACTAATAAATTGATAAATAAGAATACAATTATATTATAATTTTTAATTTAGTTAATGGGTTCATGATATGTTAGTGAAGTCAAATGGTATTTAATGAGTCGGATCAAGTGTTGTTGATTACGAGAATCCAACATCTTAAGAGATGAGGTCAGGATCGTGCCCATTTGAGGAAATGGATACTCCTTAATCCTTGGCTCTTGAAAGAAGAGATTCAATGATTTTTTTTTTCTATTCAAATATCAAGTATAACTATTACATATATTGTATGCCAATCTGTATATCATAGATTTTGGATAACTTTTCACAATCTTAACATGTTTGACAATACAACATAGTAATTACATCTGAACAAAATATACATCATTATGGATCTATACAATAACACAAAAAGAAAACATATATCCAATAGACTGCCTCTGTCAAAACTATATCACATCTTGCAATTCTCAAATTACCCCTTCCTTGCCACCCATGTTGTCCATCCTAATCGATCCTCCATCTAAAGTAATTCCACGTATTTTATATATGCTTCATATAGAAATGATTCAATGAATTTGTATAAAACTTGTATCAATGTGTGTGAGCAATGCACACACATACATATATATATATATATGGACACACGTTGTAAATACTACTATAATCATATATTATTTAATTATTATATCTATCTTAAAATAGAGATTAATTCAAAACTTAAATCTTATAGTAGTAAAAAGGACGGATAAAGATGAACTAATATTATTGTAGACCTTGAATCTTATAGTAAGAAAAAAATTTAAAAAGTTCTTTCTAAAAATAAGAATTTACCTTTATCGCAAAGCTCTCTACATATTTAAACAATATCTTCCCAAGAACTTGACACCTAGTGATGAGCATTAATAGAAATGACTACTTTTGTCTCTAAATTAAAAAAAAATGTCTTCTCGAAACATTGTGAAGAGCATTAATTGAAATGAATATTTCATCCATCATAACATATTGACTTCTTTATAACATTGATAAGGAAAATATACTTTTCTTAATTTTAATTTAGAATAATGAAATAAATACAAACAAATCATGGACAATTTACTTGCATTAATTGGAATGATTGTTAGGAAAGATAAAATGTGTAAATCAATCTTATTTAAAGAAATTAAAGTATGAAGCAATTTAATACTTGGCTTCTAGAATTAGGATGGAGATAAAATTTAATAAAACTTCTCATTTGTCTTATTATGAAATAGATAATTTAGAAATGCTCATTGTTTAGACTTCTTGTGTAAAAATATAACAATGGACTTAGTTTGTGGTTCAATTATATAACATGTAAACCTAATCTTTAATGTATGTTAGGATTAGGGTGTTATCTTGAAAATATTATGACATGGTTTTAATATCGTTGAAAAGTGTCATACAAAATTTAGGTCATATTGGGAAAATAATTTGCAATATTTATATTTATTATTGTTCGTAATACATTCTTAAGGGTTGATATGTTCCGCTAGTAGCAGTAAAGGTGGGTTGTGAACATAATTATTTAAATTTTTTTCCCCACATTTGGATGCCTAGTATAGGATAATTAATGACTTAAGAGGTGAAAAAAAAATAGGTGATATTTGGGCTTCTCTAAGTGTTGTCTTGGAAGAGGTAGTGTGTGTCTCTTGGTTTTCTATTATTTATTATATGTAATGTAATGTTTATCTTGCAAGATTAAGCACCCAAGTTAGAGGAAAAGTATTGGAGCCGAAACTAGTGCCATTTCACATTTTGTGTGGTGTTCTAAGTGCTCAAGTTGTTTGGGTTTAAGAGTCTTCGTTGGATACCTTTATTGGTGGTTTTTGAGCTCTTTCCATTCTATAAATTTAGCTCTTTAGATGTGGAATGAACAATGAAAAGGAAAGATTAATTGAATGTAGAGTTAATTTAAAAGAAAAAGGATCTATGGGAGGCATAAGGAGGTTGTTCATAGGTACACAGGTGTTGTTTCATTTGAGGAAAAGAGAAGAATGAAAGTGAATGCATTGCAATCATATTTTTCATTAATAATGCACACTTGGCGTCTCTTCTTGGTGTAGATTTTTTTTACAAGGGTTTCTCTATGTAAAATTTGTGTTGTGTGATGTTCTATAATCATTTTTCTTGTTTTGCCTTTTTTCTGTTTAGTATTTGTGCAATAGTTTTGAGATGATAAGCAAATAGGTAATAAAGTAACTCAAAGCAATTTACCTACTCATAAATTTGACAAAACTCTTAAATATATGCAATTATAGATTCTAAATTTTATTTATGATTTGAAAATACACCTTTTTCAAAAGTAAGAGCAACCCAAATCATATATAACATTATATATCTAATTAAAACATACCCACTAAACATAGCATTGAAATAGCTTGTGTTGTTCACAAGATATGCAAACTAAATGTGCCAAAAATGGATGTCACTCTCCAAAGTATCTACTAAAACCTACACAAATGTTACGAAAGGTATTGTAGGTCCAAAACACCTATAAATAACAACTCATTGCTCCTCAAACCCTAATCACCTAATCAACAAAGTGTACGACCCTTCACAAGAGGTACAACCAGCATTTGAGAGAGTACAACTAGCCAGAAAGAACACGAATGATAATTAAACTCCTCAATAAATCCTTCAATCTTCCCTCTAAAATAAATATGCAATGAAAACTCCAACAAGAACTAAATACCCAAATCACCAATCAGCTCAATTGTATTTCCTAAGTGAAAACACCAAGAATCCTATAGATTATGTCTCTCAACAACATGGAGAATGTCATTTGCAAGGGATTGTGTCCTCATAAAACCTAAGAAGAACAATTTCCTCCAAGAATAAAAAGCAATATCAAAATTACTAAATTCAACATACCAAATGAGCTCTCAATTCCCTTTTTTATAAGCCTTTTAGGGAACTTTCCATAAAGTCCCTTTTAAAATCACTTTATTAATTTATTAATCCCTTTACCACCCAAAAAATAATATTTTAATTTACTTTTTAAGTATTTCTGGCACTTAAAGTCACTTTTACGTGTCTCAACATTTTAAACTTTATGTTCTCTCTCTAATGAACTATAACTTTGAGGTGTCAAATAAATTATTTTAATTAAAATGGATATCTTGGTGTAATTAATTAAATATAGATCAATAATATATTATATTACAAACAATGATTAGACTGCTTTGGAATTGAAATATGATTGTGTAGGAGTGACCTTGATGTTGAAAGATGATAAATGAACTTGAATGGATGACTTACTAAAAATAAACACTCCCTCCATTAATCTTGGAGCCCAAGCTAAAAGTTGAGAATAACATTTGAAAGCATCAAAAGGTGCCCTTAAACAATCTAAACTCAATGGTAATATCAAATTACCCCCTAAATAAGCTAAAACAAACCCATAAAGTCAATGACAATTATACTATTAGGGAACCTTAAAATGGGGACATTACATGCTCTTATGTTGATTTGTGTGTTATTGTTGCTATGTTACATTAATGTTGTTCTTTGTTCTCCATTGTTATGAGATCACATAAGATATAATTATCAAGCATGACATATAGGGTGTTTTTTGGCATTGTTAAGAAGAAGGGTCTAATCACAATTTCCCAATTTTAGAAAACTTAATTTTTAGATTTTAAAGTATATAAGTTTCATATTTATGTTGTTGTTTTCCAAACCTTGCATCTTATCCTTTGATTTGTTTATTCGATAGAGATTGATCTTCACAATATTTGGCATTGAACTTATATATTTTCTGATATTTGATATCAAAGTTAGAGGTTAACTGGTTTTAGGTATTCCTCTATTTTGATTTCTTAGCTTGGTAAGCTTGTGGGAATATATTTGAAGGATTTGAAAATAATTGAAAGGGCTATGGAGTTGCAATGAATCTTGTTTTAGTTAACTTTGTTTTGCAAATTTGTGAGATTAGAAACAATGGATATTATCAATGGGATCTACGTTTGGCATTGTAAGCTCATGATTGTGGATCTTTGTGGGGTTGGTTATAGTTTGATAACCTTGATCTCTTGTTTAATAACATATGTGTATCCTCTTGTATGGTGGTAATATTTTTTTGCCTTGTGATCATGTACAATAAGAATGTGTTTATGTTGGATGGGTATCAATATTCTAATCACATGGAAAAACATTGACTATTTAGAGTATGAAATGGAGTGGTTATATTAGGTTTTGTGGTTTTAGCCGATGGTCACATGAAGCCGCTAGAAGATAATCCATTAACCTCTTTGTGAGTTAGGGAGATGATATGTTTCAAATGGTTTAAGCTCCTAGATAACTTTCCTTTCCAACTGGGTTGTGACATTCTCTTGTTTTCATCTATTAGTTTGTAGATTTGTGTGTATTTTATTGCTTAGATGACATGCATGATGTGAATATTTGGATGATTGAGTGGATTTCAAATTTCTAGAGATGGTTTTTCAGGTTTTACATGTTAACTAAAATATGTGGTATGTATATTTGTGGTAGTACAATATTCAAGGTGTTATAGTTGAAGACAATTACAAATTTGCATGGTTGTTTGGAAGGTTTGTACTCATCTTTATTTACTCCTTCTATGGGTTTTGTTTGGTGAATCAAAACTAGTATTGATTATAGTGTGTGAGTATGAGAAATCCACATCTTATTTATGATCAACTCTCTTATGCATGTATGGAGAAGAGAAAATTCACCAACCTTGAGAGTGACTAAAATCTCAAGGGATGAACTACCCCTTGTGCCACCTCACTTCAAATAGCATTTTGGTGAGCTAGGGGATGAAGAAAACTAATGATAGAAGACTTTAATTCACTAAGATGTGGAATGCAAGAAATTGAAATAACGATACATTGCCAACATATATAAATATTCTAATTACTCGAAAAGGAAATGTAACCTACATTGATTAGTTGTCAAATTTGTGAGGTCCACTGCCTCGAACACCCATGCAAATTAAGGACAAGAACGCGAATGTAAGACATCAACACCACATGCATTCATCTAATACAAATAATAAACATAAATTGAGACAATAATCTAAAATATTAATTGAAATAACATATAATAAACTAACTACTAACATAGTGTGAGAAGACCAATTGAACTAAACATATAAAGATAGCACAAGTGGCCAAAGTGTAGTGCCCACCCCTTTACTGCCATTTGTGTTATGATGCCAACCCATTTAGACCACTTTTTATGAATACTAGACCTTCAGTTGTACTTAATGATTCAATTTTATGATACTTTAATAAATTATTTATATCATGTTATTTAAATAATGATGGTTATTTGCATATAATGGCATTGTTTATGTTTATGCATTTGTACTAGCCTCATACTTGCATGTGTATGGTTGGCATGTATGTTTTGTATTTCTGTTTGATGTACCTGATGTGGTTGAGTGACGAAGTCATAGTTACTTGCTTGTGAGATCCACACGATTGGCTGATACCTATCATTGTCTATTATATATTTTACATGTATGCACATGCTCATCTTTTATGCAGGATTTCAAATACCGAGCATCGACTTCCTTGAATTGTCAGGATGAGCGTGCCCTGTCACATTATCTCAATGGTAAGAGAGGGGAGATAGCATCCAGATCTAAATCCCAACCTAAGACAATTATTGTCCTCAAATAGTGGACAAGTATCTTTTTTGCTAGCCTCTAAATTTGTTAAGGTGATGTCATTTGTGAAGCCTTTCTTTGAGCTTGATTATTACTTTATGGGTTTGGTTGGTTCTTCCTTCGTGTTTTATTTGTTAGGTGTCTTGATGTGAAATTTTTGTTATTAATACATTAAAGATTTAATTAAGATTAATTATGAGACTAAAATAATTATATCTTATGAAATTATGATAATATTAAATATATAGATATTTAATTAATGAAAAAATTAGTTAAATATCATTGATGATTTAAAAGACTTAATTAAAAGTCTAATTATGAAAATAAATGTTAATTAAATATTAAATCTAAAGTTAATGTTCAAATAATATAAATTAATATTAATTATCAAATT